>CM043701.1:72624816-73142316 GCA_023935145.1 Bretschneidera sinensis | reverse complement strand
GAAAATGTGCTGTAGGGGCATGTGAATGTTGTTTTCTCTTGATCTTTAGGGGCTATGGAAATCTAGCTATACCCTGAATAACCATCTAAGAAGCAATAGTAGGAATACCCAACCAATCAATCCAGCATTGGATCAATAAAGGGTAGTGGAAAATGATCCTTCCTTGTTGCTTTGTTCAACTTGCAGTAATCCTTACATACACACCAACCCGTGACTGTTCTTGTTAGAATATACTCATTGTTGCCGTTTCTCACCACTGTCATTCCACCTTTTTTTGGTACAACCTGCACTGGACTTACCCATGAGCTGTTTGAAATAGAATAGATAATTCCAACATTAAGAAGCTTCAAAATTTCATCTTTCACAATCTCCTTCATTGTTAGATTTAATCTTCTTTGGTGCTCGATCGATGGTTTGCAAAGTTCGTCCATTAAAATCTTGTGAATGCAAATGGAGGGGCTTATACCTTTTATATCAGAAATAGTCCATCCCAAGGCTGTGTTCCCTTAACACACGCAACAACTTTTCCTCTTCTTCGGGTGTGAGTGATACAACAACAATCACTGGAAATGTGTAACTATCACTCAAGAATACATAGCACAGATGCTCAGGTAATTTCTTCAACTCTGGAGTTGTAGTTTGCTGCACTTTTCTCTAGAAATTTCATAATCGGGCCTTGCTACAATCAGATCTAGCCTTCCTACTTCATTGCTAAGTGATGCATCCTGCTGCAAGGATCCCAAGACAAATACATAGTGGGGAAATTCTTCACTAATAAGAGATAAATCAAATTCACAAACAGTAGAATTGGTAAAATTATAAGCTTGAGATGAAGTGGTGATACAGTGTTCTAGGTGATCAGCTGGTACATCTTCTTGAAAGGCTTCTTCTACACATTGCTTAATGACATCTACCCGAAAGCAAGTGCTTAGATCTTCTGGAAATCTCATGGCTTAGTAGATGTTGAACATAACCTCTTCCTTGTTTACTCTCAATGTTAATTCACCCTTTTGAACATCAATTAAAGCCCTTCTTGTAGACAAGAATGGTCGGCCAAGAATTAGTGGGACTTCTTGGTCTTCTTCCATATCTAACACCACAAAATCAGCAAGAAAAATAAATTTATCCACTTTTGCATTTACATCTTCTATGATTCCACGTGGGTACTTGATGGATTGGTCTGCTAGTTGCAAAGAAATGGTTGTTTGTTTCATCTCTCCAAGTCCTAATTTCTTGCAAACAAAAAATGGCATAAGATTAATGCTAGCACCAAGATCACATAAAAATTTATCAAAAAATGAATTTCCAATAGTGCAAGGCAAAGTGAAACTCCCCAGATCTTTTAATTTTTGAGGCAATTTCTTTTGAAGAATAGCACTGCATTCTTCAAAAATCTTTACTATTTCAAACTCCTCCAACCTTTTCTTCTTGGAAATTATGTCTTTTAAGAATTTGATGTAATTTTGCATTTGTTCCAAAGCATCTAAAAAAGGAATATTTATGTGAATTTTCTTTAAAATATCCAAAAACTTAGAAAATTGCTTATCTAATTACATCATTTTCCTAGAATAAAGAAAGTTTAGTTCATGCTCAAAATTAAATTTAATGGCAACGAATTCACAATAATTTCGTAAACCAGTGTGGGTTCAATTGTTGCTGCTACTGTGGAGGGCTCTTGTGCGATCAGTGCTGGATACCAATCAAGAGGGCGAGGTAGGTACAGGCTGTGAGGAAGCAGTTGCTGGAGGCGGCAGCTACTGGTTCCGGATTAGGACAATTGTTGCTACCGGATGAGGAATACTGGTGGTTACGGGCTACTGCTGCCGGTTATCTCTCTAGGGCTGCAGGCAGTCTCTTTTAATTAAGGTTTCTCTTTTTTCCTTTATGTAGGCTCTAAAGTCTTTAATTAAAATTTCCTTTTTTATAGGCTCCAAAGTCTTCAATTAAAATTTCCTTTATTAAACAAGAGAAAGAGTCCCTTGACGATAGGACATTTAAATTTGGATATTTCTCTTCTTCTAAACCTGAAATAAATTAAATGAAAACAATGAAGCCTAAAACCAACAAAAATTAATAAAATTATATTAAAGTTAAAAGTTAAGATGTGATAAAAATAGGAAATTATGCACAGCATCAATTCTTACTTGATCTCTTATCGTTTATTTTACCAAAATATTATATGCATGTCTCTCTACTCTATCTTTATCCTTACAAAATCTTTACACGCTCAAGTTTTTTTCTTGACTTAACGACACCTTCAAAATAATATTCAATATCTATAGCACAAAATCTTAAACAAATCTTAAATAGCACCCCTTAACTCAATCATAAATGGTACCTTCTTTCACGTACTTAATAAATATCTACTTTCAACTCTTTTAAGTTTCTCAATGATTCCTTAGTTAGCTTAAGATCTTATTTTCACCTTTCATTTAGCTTCCTCGTAGATTCACAATGTTTAGTAACCTCTAACCTTTCAAACTATTTCATTGATAAACATTTCTTTTAACACTAACCCTTCTTAGGGTGTTCCGAACATTAAAAAGTCCTTAAGATATTACTCCTCTCTCGGAATCCTCCTTTTATCTCCTATTTTCCTTGTTCAACTAGCTCTTGGCATTTCATACCACTTCCATCTTTCTTCTATGTCACAATTCAAAGTATGTCTAATTAAGTAACAATTCTTTCTATAAGAATACATAACATAACTTCGCAAATTCACAAATCCTTCTAACATTAATGACCATCCTTTCTATTACTCCAATCATATCTACAACAAGGCATCCATAAATCTTTTGATTTCTTATCACTTCAAAAACATGAATTTACCATCACATATATATTACCATAACCAAGTCAATATTCCTTAAATTTGTATTTTTTAAGTAAAACCTTCGTGTCCATAGTAACTAGCGCCAACCATTTAATTGTTTCTTCCAAAAAATCAAAGGTTTCTAGGTTTGATAATGAATCCAAAATCTTCTTATATCGAACTTCATTTAAATTCGAGGTTTACCATACCTTTCTCCCTTCACAATTTTTTGTATATTAGTTCCACTTTCCTAATTTCTTTAATAAGTTTCTCATTCACCTCATAACTTTACTTATGACTTACGTAGCATCATCCATGCTTCACTAAACTGTTCTCTCTCATTTTATTTCAATATCTTCTTAGGATACCCGATTCCTTACACTAATTACTTATCCAACAATTTACTCTTACTTCTTTATATACTCTTTGCTCCATCTATATCCTTACCGATACTTTAATTATCCATTTTGTAAATTTCGCACTCTAACGATATACTTCCAACTTCTGTGAATCGTTACTACTTCCCGACTCTTGAACTTCCCATATTCTTCAATTGCTAACATAGTTCAAATTTTCAAAGTACTTCAAACCGACATTCAAACAGCTGCTTTTAGCCGATACTCAACTCTCAAACACAAGCACGTTCAAACCCACAAATCAAAACTATATTTGTTTCAAATTCACAATCTCTATAAATTTTCGTAATAACTATTTATTAAGTTAAAGTTACACAATATCTATATAATTATTTCTCACAGGCACCATAGTGCAAACAACATGAAAAGTAAAACATCAATGCAATAAGTTTATATAAATCAATTTAGTTTCGTTAATTAGCATAACTCATTCCTTTAAGAAAACATTCTTAACATTTTTTTCCAAATATTTTAATTAGTAGCCTATTAACAATCAACAATGTTCACAACATCAAAGCAAAATATATATATATTACGAGCAAAATTGCTCCACTTATGGGGAGTACCTTCCCTTACTCTTTTCACCTTACTACTTCCTCCAACAACCAAACCACATCATAACATCTTTACAAACATATGATTGATATAATAATCAAAGTATTTGCATCAATTTAAAGCATTCACAATCCATGATTTCATCAAGGGAAATTATCCATAAGGTTTCACAAAACATAACAAGTCGTTTCAACAAAGTTAAGTTCACAAAATCATTGTAAGGCTTCAAGTTAGTAATACGATTTAAAGTGAAAAAAAAATTATTCTTTGTTTTTCGCCTTTCAACGGTTTCATCAAACATTCTGTCACATAATATTTTCCACGATTGCACGAGAAGGAAATATCAATCAAACGTTTCTTTACGCCAAGGTATCTTATCGAATACTCTCATCAAAAGTATTATAAATGAGATTCCACAACACAAAAGTTCAATCCCAACAATGTCAAATTCATATAACTACACACGAATCGACTCAGCTTAAATCTCAAAACGTATTACTCCTACTTAAACCATTATAGGTTTCAACTCCTAAATGAAATCCTCTCTAACTCTGCACAAACGACTTTCTATTACTATTATCTGCCCCATGCACTATTCAACTAAGTCTACAGAACCTTAAACCTAAAGCATTGATACAAAAAATGTAACGACCCATCTCGAGTGGGCCCTCTCGGAATAGCTCCATTACCTTTCAGCACTGAGCGCCATGACTCAAGATGTAAACATACAAGTTAAACAACAATCCTTTCAATCATTAAAAATAATGCAAACATATAAATCTTGAATACAATAAATCATTTAATACAAGTCATCAACTCTAAGGCTTTATAAGAGACACAAAAAAAAAAAAAACTCCTAAGGAGACTAAAAAATGAGGATGCTATATACGATGACCTTATTAAGGTCTTCTATCAACCTTGACCACAAATTTTTTGCTAACTTTCCTAAAATGTTAATAAAAGGAAGGGGCAAGCCAAATAGCTTAATGAGTTAAAAAATCTTACTAAGAGTAATCATTTTAAGGACATTCTTCTTAAATTCCAATTCTTATCATAAACGTTATAACTAGATATAGATGTAAAATGACTCATATCTTTTAGATTTTTCAAATGAGAGTCCAATCTTTAGAAAAGTAAATATTTATAATATAAATACAATTTTACTATAATATTTGTGCAAACTATTTATTTGTAACGTTCATCTGCTTATATATTCTTATCATATCACAAGTAATTATCATCCACATATATTTTATTTAATAAGTCACATCGTATGCCTTTCATAGGCCAAAAATCAAATACCCTTTATGGGCCAAACACAAAACATCTTCATGGATCAAACACAAATTTTTCCTTTCATGGGCTAAGTATAACTCATGCCACTCATGGGCCAAATATAATTCATGTCTCTCATAGGGTAAATATAATTCATACCTCTCATGTGCCAAATATAATTCATGCCTCTAATGGGCCAAACATAATTTTCACCAACAATTAATGGAAGAATGCAATGGATGCGATGTGAGTTCATTCTTTATTCACTTCTCTTCATTCCAATTTCAATTCATTCTTATTTGCCTCCTATAGGCTAATCATATATTAATTGGGGGCATCTCCCCATGTAAATAATCTGGATCCCCTCCCTACCCCTTACTAGGAAAGGTCCTAAAGTTAAAACAATTTGGATCTCCTCATTACCCCTTACTAGGCGAAGTCCTTGCAATTAAAATCAAATGAAATAATTGTAAATCATAATTCAAACAAATCTTCAATCAAGCATTTATCAACTTCTCATATCATTAAATTTATAACTTAAATAGATTATACCACTTCATATATGTATGTATAAAAATTTCTCATTTCTATATTGTTTATACTTCAACAACCTTTTGATTTTATAGTCATCAACTCGAATAGTATATTGTTCATACTAGAGAGGTCATACAAAGAAGTTTGTACTAGAAATCATATGTGTGTGTGTGTGTGTGTGTGTGTACTTACGTACTAAGTACTTATTTTCAATAGTTTTGGAGTGTGGTTCCAATCGTTATACCCAATATATTCTCATACGTCCTTCATTATAGATTATCACTAAACCTCAAACTCTATGTACATATCAATCTAGACATACTAATGTTTATGATTTCATAATTAACTTATATTTTATACCTTTAAATCTTTTACATATTATTGAACATGCTATAGTGCTTACTAAAAGTAAGGTGAACCTCACCTTTGCTGTACCAAGCTCCAACCTTAGATTACTTCTTAATCCTTAGTGTCTTTCTTCAATCACACCTAACGTATATAATTAGTATATTAAATCAATAAACATATAATTTAAATATACCCAAGCATTTCATCAAGCTCATACTAACAAACAAGACTAGAGGTTAAGTCACAAATCTTCTTCCTTTTGTATAAAACTTTTATAAGTCTTATTCTCGCATGGTTTAAAACAAATGAATCCTTTCAAGATCTTAGCTTTCAAAACCTTAACATTTTTTTAAACTCATAGCACCTTGGAAGAAGTCTATGGTTGAAATATTTTACAAGAGTGGATCATTTTGAGGAAAAAGGGGCAGAAAAAAGGTTTAAGCTCTCGAACAGTCAATTATAGCCTGCCTAAAAATTTACGAATGGACAATTGACTGCCAAAGGTCCAGAGAGTTTCATAGTCGATAGTTCTCATTGGACAGTAAACCGTGTGGTCGCGACTTCAAAAAACTTTTAGAGCAAAACTTCATTTTTCTTCAAAATAACTTCTTGTATCCCATGAGACTTCCAACCCAAATCAAATACAAGTTCTCAAGGGTTTCAAATCAAAGATTAAACATTACCTAAAGAATATTTCCTATGAAAACACATCAAACTTAGAAATCCATCACAAAATCATTTTCTTTGAAAACAACTTTCTTTTCAAGAAAATTCTTCACATCAAGCTTCAAAAATATTCAAAGCTTAGAGTAATAAACATACTTGATGATTAAAAAGCAAGAGTGATAAGATTTTACCTTAAGATTTCAAAAATCACCCTTTCTTCCCTTTCTTTTTTCCCCTCTTTCTCTCTTCTTATCTTTCTCTCTTTTTCCCTGCTTTCTCTAGACTTTTCAAGAGATTTCTTCTTTAAAAATCCGATCCCAATTACCCTTAAATAGTCCAGCTTCCTTTTTATTACACCATCACTCATCTTCCTTATACTTCTTTTATTTTTTTACCACATAACTTTTCAAATATTTGTTTTTGCTTAGTTTCTCTCACTATTCTTCAAAAGTTCCCACAAACTTCAAATACAATAGATAAAAAAAAAATTAGCTCAAAACTGAACAAGCTACGCTAATAACACACCGAAGTAAAACTTCGTGACTGTTAATATTATAAATAAAACACTGAACTCTACACAGTATAATCAATCTTAGTCCTATAATTTAGATTGTATCATTTCCATTGCCAATTCGGTTTCCCCACCACTTTAGATAGAAATTCTAATGGTACTATGACAGTTCATCTATAATTTTCCTCCCAATTTTCAAAGATAATGAACAAGAACAAACTCGATAAGAATTATATGGGTACCTAAGTATTATTTGAGTCCTACATTCAAGTCTGCTAAAGAACTTAGGTGTAGCAATCTATACTTTGGAACGAGGACTTCACATGTGACATACCCTTCTTAGAATTTCTTGGTTCTCCCATATGGGTTGTAACCTAACAGTACAATTTATATGGGTTGTAACCTAATAGTATAATTTTTGGGAAAGAAAACAAGAACACAAAAAAAAAAAACTCTAAAGACGGAAAGTTAATAAGTGAGGATATCAAACTTACAGTATCAATTGAAATTTCTTGAGTTTGGGATTTCTCAGTTCCCACGCCTCTTTACTTTCTTTCTGTAGTATTTCTCTACGTACAAATATATGTCTAGACTTGGCTAATGTCTCTCACTATTCTTCTAGGTTATGACTTGAGAAAGAAAAAAACGAGAGCATGGGCCATAAAAGAAAAGCAAGATAATTAGACTTTTTTTCCTAAAGATGAGTCTGGGCCGTAGCCTATAAGCATTTATATGAGGCTTCACCTCTATGTTTAAGCATTATTCATGCAAATTGTTTGCCTATTTATAAAGACATGAAAATTTCTCCCATTTATTGTCTCTTCTCTGTTTTTTTACATCATTTCATTGAATATCATATTTTCCAAGAGTTTGCTTTAGTTAGAACAAGAAAAAGAGTTCAACTTTTATTTTTTAAGTCAAGCATTTTATTTTCTTAAGGAATGAAGCTCAGTCTTTTCTGCAGGATCACCACATGCCAAACAAGAGGTGTAGTGATGGAGGAAGTCATACTTTAAATGAGTCATATCTTGAAAGAGTTCTTCGAAGATAATGCTCTGCCTCATTCTTATTTAGTTGAGAAGCATGTTTATTTTCAAGCCTCCGTGAAATTTATTCTTTTACTTGAGTCTGATCTTGCATAATCTAGGATTAAATGTGGTTGCTTCTTCATTTACCTTTTTTTGTAAATAATTATGTTACTTTATATTACAAGCATGTATATGTTATAGAAACCAGAAATAATTTTTTTTCTTTTTATCATTTAAAATAATTTTCTCAAATAAGTACGGGCTAGGCGAAATAATTGGCTAATCCCGATCTCATTTCGTACACCGAAAACTTCTCATTGATCACTAATTGTAGACTTTAAAATGAAGTTAAATAGAGAGTTTCTTTTATTTCCTTCAAAAGGTAAGTGGAGACTTCCCTACCCCATGTGTCATGGGCTTTAGCCCATGAATCTTTTTGTGGGGCTCTAAGAAAAGAAATAAGACCCTAAATGAGTAAAGGAAAGAAGTTCACAAAACACTCAAAAAGTAACCCTTGTACGCCTTAGATGTGAGCCCTTTCTCTTCCATCATCGAATCGCACCCATCACTCACCCCTTTGGGAGGGAAGCCTTGGGATGATTGGGAGTTTTTGGAGAGATAAAAGGCAAGAATCCTAAATGAGGTTGCACTTTTTCGACTATTGGTTGGTTTGATATCGCTAGAATTCTCCAAGGGATTGAAAAATGAAATCCATGCTTTATTGATTTACCAAAATACCTTTCTATTTTGTTTAAGAAAATTTGAATTTGTAGGGTTATTTGGC
The DNA here is from genome assembly GCA_023935145.1 of Bretschneidera sinensis. Classification (NCBI taxonomy): domain Eukaryota; kingdom Viridiplantae; phylum Streptophyta; class Magnoliopsida; order Brassicales; family Akaniaceae; genus Bretschneidera; species Bretschneidera sinensis. The sequence continues at coordinate 73,133,387 of CM043701.1, read as the reverse complement.
CATTTTACCTTCAACTGAACCAAATGGAGAGGACTCTCAAACAGGGAGGAACCAAATCCATTTTTCCTAGATGGGTCCGACTATGGTCCCTTTAACTATAGAGAAGGAACCGTAACGTGGTGGTGATTTATTATATTTCATAATAGTCGATATAATTTCATAGTAATCGATATCATAATATAGTAAAATATATTTTACTACATTTGTAGCAATTATAGCTCCATTTTTTTTCATGTAAAATAATTACGCTATAAAAAAATTTCATGTAAATTGAGATTAATGTAAAATTATGAATTTTCAGTGAATTTTTTTTTTGTTTGGTTGGAGTCTAAAAATAAATGAAAGAAAATAAATAAGGAGAGATTTTAGTTTAATATTTAAGAGAATTTTTTTAGAAAGGTGAGAAGGTGGGTTCTTTTATAAAGAAATGGTCATTTTTCTTTCACTTATAAAACAACTTACGGAAGAAAAAAAAAAAAAAAAACTCCTTAAGTCATTTTCCTTTAAAATGATAGTTTTTAAATCGTTTTTTGGTGGGTCTCGATGGAGTGGAAAATTTTAATGGTTTTTCTTCTGATTATTCAGCATCTATGATTAGTAGGTCCATGACAATAGTATGCCTTACAAGCCACTAGCATTTGATGTTATGGACATATTACGTGTAATAATCTTATTCATTTATTGATAATAAATAATAATTAATGGTATTTATTTTATTTATAATGTTTATTACAAATCACTGTATATGTATTACATGTTAAAGCTCATAGAATAAGAGCAATGAAAATAAGCACCAAGATGAGATCATGCTTGTGAGATGTATTTTCTTTAGTTATTATCAAATATTTCTAATCATAGGATTACTAAGAAGGCCATTAGTGAATCCGGATAGATTAGTACATACTATGTTTCCTCAATGAGTTAATAGTGATTGATCTCACGGTCACTCGTGTATGAGACACTAAAACAAGTTATATAGGTGCTTATTAGAGAATAAGTACACCGAACTGATTTGACTAAGAATTTATAATGGAAATTTTATTGGTTGTTAATAAAAGTTGTTACGTTGCAGTTGAACAAGTGATCTTTGGACTTGAGGAACCATAGATGCCTTGTGTATAGGTCATCATGCTTTAATGCTACTTAAATGTGACCATAATCATGGGTCACAAAATTGTAATAATCAAGTAGGTCCATGTATGCATGGAGGTATGTGAGTGTACAATAAATGATCTATCACTCTCTAAAAAAAATGGAGAGAATGTCCTAATTAAGTCTTAACTTGAAAATTCCTTGGCCAAAGTAGGGTGAAAATTAGAAAGGACTTTCTAATTTCAGTATTTAAGTTATGGACTTGAGATCGAGATACATATGATTAAATGTTAAGATAGAGGATGAGAAAAATAAGGAAAATAAGAATTAATGAATGAAGAGTAGAAAATAAAGTTCACTTTTCGAGCAAGTGAGAGCTCCAAAGGATTTCTGAAATAAATACCTCAATTCTTGATTATTCAATGCCTTCTAAAATGATGTAAAAATTTATTTATACTACTATCCTTTTGTCTAATAGTTAAAGTAGAAAACAACAGAGAATAATTTCTAACTAACTTATAACTATCTACTAACTACTGTAACTAATATAATAATCTTTGTAATGTCTTAGGATCAGGTGTAGCTAGGTGTAGAATTCATATCCCAAATCCTTTTACCCCCCTTAGCTTATGATCTAGTTGATATATTCTGTCTTGGTGCTGTAGGTGCAGGTCTGTATCATTCCTATCTCCTTGGAAACCAACATTTTCTTCAAAGTTGAAAGAGGGGTAAGCTCTAGTAAATTTAGAGAGGTTCTCCCAAGATGAATCTTCCAGTGACAAGCCTTCTCATTGAATTAGGACCTAGGGAATGAGTGTTCCTTTCAGGAATATCTGTCTCCTTACCATTATGGCATGAGGGAGGATAATTAGTTTTTTGTTGATGCTGTTGGAAGGTAAAGGACTGAAACTTGGGGCTGTAGTTGCACTTGAATAGGGTTTAAGCTTAGAGATGTGAAATACTGGGTGAATTATATAGCTCTTTGGAAGCTAGAGCTTATAAGCTACCTTCTCAATCTGGTGTAAGACTTGAAATGTTCCAAAATATTTCTTGCTAAGCTTATTATTGGTCTTATGGGAAACAGAGGTTTGTCTATAGGGCAGCTGAACAAAGACCTAATCACCTTCCTTGAAAGACCACTATCTCTTGTGCTTATCCATTTGGGCTTTCATCTTGGCTTGAGCTTGTAGAAGGTTGCTTTTAAGCTGATAGAGCAGCTGAGTTCTCGAGGAAAATTGGTGATCCACTACCTTAATATGGGTGGAATGGGGAATGTAGTCTTGTACAGTAGGGGGTTGTCTCCCATAGACAGCTTGGAAATGATTCATTCCTATTGCTGAATAAAAGCTGGTATTATACTAAAATTCTACCCCAAGGTAATAGAGGATGTCATAATCTAGGTTGATCATGGGCAAATACTCTTAAGTATTGCTCCAAGCACTTATTCAAGACTTCTATTTTACCATCAGTCTTTAGATGGTAAGAAGAACTCATGTTGAGAGTGGTTCTACTGAGGTTGAATAAATAGGTCCAGAAGTTGCTAGTGAATATAGAGTCTCAGTCAAAAATAATGGATTTGGGAAATCCATAGTGCTTAACCACTAGGTGGAGATATAATTGGGCAACTATAATTGCTTTATGGGAGGTGTGTAGTATTCCAAAGTGGGCAGCTTTGGACAACCTTTCAACAATCATAAGGATTACTGTGCACCATTTTGATAATGGTAGTCTAGTAATGAAATCAATTGAAAATTCTTCCCAGATTTGTTCTTGCAGAGGTAAGGGTTGGAGTAGTCCTATAGGCTTGGTAATAGGGTACTTGGTAGCTTGGCATATGTTGCAACTCTTGACAAAAGACTGTACATCCTTCTTTATGTGAGGCTCGAAGAAGTTGGCTAAAAGCCTTAGGTAGGTTCTTACTATGCCGGAATGTCCTCCCAAAGGGGTGAAGTGGAACTCATTGATGAGTGGGTGCTTCAACTCTAAAGAAGAGTTAAGTCTAAGCTTCCCCTTGTAGTATAGGAAACCCTCTTGGATTGTATACTTTGGCTATGCAGCAAGGTCCAGTTGCACTGCAGTGTGGATAGAATCAACTCATGATGAATGTCATTTTCCTTTTTTAACTCAAGAAGAAATCAAATGATGGACTAGAGATTACTAGTGAGGAGCCCTAGTGTTGAGGAGCTATGGTTTCCAGATCCTTCAGTGCAATTTCTAGAATTCTGGACAAGGCATCTGCTACCTCATTTTCTTTGTCAGGTCTATAGATAATAGTGTAGTCAAATCCAAGTAATTTTCTCAAGTAGTAATGTTGTTCAAGGGTTTGAATGACCTGATCCATTAGGTTCTTCAAGCTTCTGTGATCTATTTTGATGACAAATTTCCTAATAAGTATTATCTCCAGTTCATGATAGTTTGAGTGATGGCATGTAATTCCTTGACATATGTGGAAGCTGGGCTCATTTTGTGACTTAACTTTTTGCTAAAGAAATCCAGAGGATGACCATCTTAAATAAGTACTTCCCCAATGCCTACATTTGAGGCATTTGTTTCAATTACAAAGAGTTTAGTGAAATCTAGAAGTGTTAGTATAGGAACTTGTGTCATAGCAGTTTTGAGATTGGAAAATGAATGCAGTGCTTCAGCAGTTCAATGGAAAACATCATTCTTTAGAAGATTAGTAAGTGGTGCAGCCAAGGTAGTATAACATTGAAAAAAAAATCCTGTAATAACCTATGAGGCCTAAAAAACCTCTAAGTTGCTTCAAGGTTTGGGGCTCTGGCCAGTCAAGTATTGCTTGAATTTTCTTATAGTAAGATTAGACACCTTTAGAAGAGACTAAGTGGCCTAAGTACTTAATTGTTTTCATACAAAACTAATAATTGTTTCTTTTTGTATAGAGTTGATTACTTATTAGGTATTATAGGACTTATTAAAGGTGGGATTGATGATCCTCCAAAGAAGTACTATAAATTAAGATATCGTCAAAGAAGACTATCACAAAGTCTCTTAGAAATGACTTGAAAACCAAGTTCATAGTGGCCTGAAAAGTAGAAAGAGTATTGGGGAGGCCAAATGGCATTACTAAGAACTCATAGTGTCCCTCATGAGTTCTGAATGCAGTTTTGTAAATGTCCTCCTCTTCAACTCTAATCGGTGGCAACCAGCCTTTAGATCTAGCTTGGAAAACACCCTTGCACCTTGTAATTCATCCAGAAGCACATCAATGGTTGGTATTGGGAATCTATCCTTAATAGTTATAGCATTCGGGGCCCTATAGTCAATGCAAAATCTCTATGAACCACCCTTTTTCTTGACCAACAAGATTTTTGAGGATAAAGTGCTCTAGTTATCTCTAATGATACCATTATTGAACATTTCTTTCACTAGCTTTTTTATCTCTCATTTTTTAAAATGGAGGTATCTGAAGGGCCTCACACTGACTGGGTTGTTGCTAAGAATAAGGTGGACTCTATAGTTTAATAGTCTGGAAGGGGGAAGCTTGGTGGGGGTTTGAAAGATATCTTGTAAGTCTTGTAGTAATTGAGTAATCTGAGGAGAAAGAATGGGGTGTTCTACTAGTGGGGACTATGTATCAATTCTGAGATAGAAGTAGAAGACTATTTCATCAAATGCAGCTAGTCTTTATAGTTGTTTGGGAGGTAGTGGATTGAGATGGAGGTAAGATTCTCCCTGAAGAAGTATAGTGGTGCCATTCCAATCAAACTGCCGTATTAGAGCTTTATAGTCAGTTAGGATAGGTCCTAACCATTCCAACCATTGGGTACCCAACACAATATCTGCTTCTTGAATAGGAAGGAAAAAAAGATTAAGTACAAACTCAATGTTCTGTAGCGTTAAGGGGACAGCTGAGGAACTTTTGTCACAACAGATATAGTCTCGATTACCTATATATACCTTGAATAGTCTTAAAGGAAATATAGGTAAGCCAAGTTTTATTACTACTTCTTCTTGAATGAAGTTATGGGTGTTACCACTGTCTATCAACACTTGCAAAGTAAAGACACCATGGTGACCAGTCAATCTAAGAGTTCTAGGACTCATTTGGCCTACTAGAGCGTTGAGGCTAATTTCTGAAAGCAAGTGGGATTCAGTTTCTGTGGCGATGGTAGGATGTTCTTCCATTTGGTTATAGGGTTTGCACAGTTCCTCTTTTGCATCTCATATTAAGGTTAAGAACTTAGACTTACATTTGTGACCATGATGGTACTTTTCATAACAAGTGTAGCAAAGTTCTTTTTCCCTTCTAATGTTAATCTCTGTAGGACTCGGTTTCTTGATGGGAATTTGAGGGTGAGATGTTATAGTTGCTGGTTGTATTATTAGTGTTCTGTTTATATAAAAAGTAGATGGATACTGTCTAGGGAAAGAAGAATAGGAGTTTTGAAATTTCTTATTTGATTGAATGAAGGAGATGTTGTGTTCTAGGGGGTTCTGAAGGGTTTTTGGAGATCTTAGAACTTACTTTCTTGTAGCTTAGAAATGGCAATAGTATGGATGAAAGAGGAGGGTTGAAGTAGCAACAATTCTCTCTTGAGTGGAGGTTTCAAGCCTGATATGAATAGACTAACCAGAAAAGACTCAGATAAGCCATGAACCCTGGTGGCTAATGCCTCAAATTGGGCCTGATACTCAGAAACAGAAGTAGTTTGCTATAGCTCAGCCAAAATTCCTTGCGGGTCTTCATAGGTTGGTGGTCTAAACCTGAACCTTAATGCTTCAAGAAATGAAATCCAAGAAGGAATCAAGCCACCCTTATGTGCCCACTAAAACCATGCCAAAGCAAGTCCTTCCATGTAGAATGAAGAAATTCTAATTCTTTGATCACCAAAAGTGTTGTAATAGTCAAAAAAACTATTCTGGCTTAAAGATCCAACCTTCCACATCTAAGCCATTAAATTTGGGAAAGTCAAGCTTGAAATTTCTAGTTGGTGCAGTGAAAGAATTGGTTTCTTGATGATGTTGATGACCTTCTTGATCCTATCTCAGCTGTGAGTGCTCTTGTTGGTGTTCTGGAACTAGCTCTCAAATCTTTGATCCACTAAAGCCTTGTAATTCTTGAATGTAATGTTGATATTTTCCAATTGAATCTTGATGCTTTTCTTCCAGTCACATTCTTGAGTCTCAAATGGTATCCATTTTGGTTTGAAATGCTTTGAGTTGGTCATCCATCCTATTATGGTTTTGAGTACCGTCTGCCATGATTGTTACTAGGTGATAAAAAAAAGAGAATGAAGTAGTTGGGAGGAAGATGAAAGCACCAATGTTGATGAAGGATGAGAAAAAGAAGGAAAACATGAAAGAATGAATGAAGAATAGAACATAAAGTTCTCTTTTCGAGCAAGTGAGAGCTCCAAAGCATTTCTTAAAGAAATGTATCAATTCTTGATTATTCATTGCCTTCTAAAATGATGTACAAATATATTTATACTAATATCCTTTTGTTCAGTAGTTAAAGCAGAACACAATAGAGAATAATTTCTAACTAACTTGTAACTATCTACTAACTACTGTAACTAACATAATAGTCTTTGTAATTTCTTAGGATCAGGTGTAGCTAGGGTTAGGTGCATGTCTGTATCATTAAATAAATAAAGCTTGACAGTAATTTCATACCTTAGGTTTAATCAAGGACATTGTGTAATAAAAAGATTGAATTGTACAGTAACCTATAATCGAAAGGTTCACACTACTTTATATTGTATGGGTAATCATGACACACTATTAGGCATCAATCATGTCTTGTAGAAGCCCTTAAGAATGAATTACAATTAATTCTTAACTAAAGGAAAAATTAAAAGGAGTTTTAATTCAAATTAAAATTAAAAAGGGTTTTAATTAATTGGATAAGATCTAATTATTACATAAAAGTTACGAGCTACTGTCAGCGCGATATTGAACCTAAAGGGTCACACACAAATGGACAATTAAAAGACTAAAGAAAACTAAATGGTTAATTGAGAGATTTCTAGAAATTAATTAAACTAGAGGTTTAATTGCAATTCTAGAAATCCTAGAGCTTTTAGGAGTAAAAGCTCTATATGAAGTTTCCATTTGATAGAAATCCTAATGTAGAAAATGTGAAACCAAAATCAAATTATAGACTCTCTCTCCATCTGAAAAAGCTTAAAACCCTTGAGCTAGCACTCATAGATTTCTGCCAACCCTAGTACTCTTCCTCGCATGGTGTTCGACATCCCGGAGAAGGAGATCATTATCCTTGGTTGTTCGTGTGGGTTCACTTAGAGACTGGACACTTGAACGACTTGTGAGCTCTTCAACGAATTTGCAACCAAATTCTTCATTAAAGTATAAACCCTAACCTTGTATAGAGATTTTTTATATCATTCTAATAAATTCATAGAAAAGTTCTTGGTGAAAGTTTATTGGTATAGTTGAAAATTTTTAAATTTCACTTCATTATCTATGTCGGTATACTTGTAGTTGTCTCATAGCCAACACTTTGAATTATTAGAATGATTTTGATTATATTATTGTGGCTTTAAATTGTTTGATCTTTTAAATTCTAAAGATTGCAAATTCAAAATCTAAGAGTTAGATTAGGTTTTATGAAACGCTAGGTCAAGAGAATTTAAGAAAGAGTTCTTGAATTATTTATTGTTATGTGATAATAATAAAGAATTTGTAAATTGTTTTTCAAGTGCGTTAAATCAATAAATATTGATTATAAACAATTTTGTTAATCATAATAGGATTTTGAATCAAAAAGAAATTGTTTTGGGAAGAAAAATCGCAAGAAAAGCGTGAAAAGTCTGCAGATATCTAAAGGATAGTCGACTACCCCCAGTGGACAGTGGATTGTTCGTTCACAAATCTAATTGAAAAGTTGAGCAAAAACTTAGGACGATCAATTGTACCCTTTTGACCTAATTGATAGGCAAAAACTTTTCATACTCGACTGCCCTAATGGACAGTCAATTATGAGGCATGAAAATCAGTTTTCGGTTTTATTGAGTTTTTGAAATTGTTTCAAACATGTTTTTAATTGAAATTCATTTTTTTCTTTTTTATTTGAAATAGTTTAAATTAAATTGATCTACTTAACAAGAATTATTCTTAATTTCAAAAATCAAAAGTTTTAAGAAATTGGAGTTTGATTAAGATTTGACATTCCAAAATCCTTATCACATTAGAACTATGAATTCTAGGAAAAGAATCTTAATCTTATTTGGAATAGGATTAAGAAAAGTTTCTGGAAACCTAATGAGATTAGGATTGCAATCTAAGAAAAATAGTCATAACTAAAATAGAATTACTTATTTATTTATCCAGTTTGATTGTATGAGTGGATGACTATTGGACCTAGACTTTAGTAATTGGTTAAATTTAATGGAATTATTTTTTATTGTTCAATTATAAATGTGGTTTGTATACCTCACATTCTATTATTTCTCTCAATGTAAATTTCTATCTACCTCCATTGTAATTCTCCTTGATATCTGATTAAGGTTTCTTATGTATATTTTGATGTATATAAAGTTACTTAGAGTTAAATAAGGTTTTATTGAGGCGAATCAAGGAGTGCGCAAGGAAATATGGTGGACAATTTGAGGATTAAAGACTCGTGAATGCATGAAATATATTCATGTAATAATTATATAGGGTTTGACTAAGTGATTGACTTTATTGGCTCAAGTAAATCACGCTTAGAAAGTCCTTAGTCATCCAATTAGATATATATGCATGTGATGTATGTATATTTTGCATGTGATTTGATTATATGCTGCTATATGTATTTGATGCATGTTAAATGAGGAAATCTAAATATAAAGACCTAAATCCCTCACGTGCAACGAAAATCAATAGAATGATTGTTCGTAGCCTTCCACCATTAGAGTCAATATGCAAGGTTTCTTATATGAATAATTTTTTTGAGCTACACGTAAGGTTTACACCTATAAGAAAATTATATTGACTATTAAACATATGATGTGTAAGAGATAAACAAATGATATAGCTTTGTTATGCTACATGTAAGGGTTATATCACTAATTTACACTTATTAGAAATGGTGGGTTTAACTTAACTAAAATGGATATGATTTGTTGCGCTACACGTAGGGTCATATACATTTAAGAGGCTAAATTATGTTTGAAAATTGCATTAGATGCAAATGATAAAAGTTATCTATCTATCAAGTACATTGTACTTTGTTATTCTACACGTAAGGCTATAATGGACAAGTGATATGATTCTAACCCCCCACTAGGAAACCTTCCAAAGGGGTTTTCTATTTTCCACATTGAGGGTTGTTGGAATTGAAAAGAATAAGGAGAGATACCATTTATATTAAAGACCAAATATTATGGTAGTTGATTAAATAAATAAATGCATATTTTATTTGTTGTGACATTGTAGATCGTAATGACTAAACCTACTATCGTGCATACTTGATGCAAACAAATTGACTAGTCCAATCTCCTAGATTAGCTATGGAATTTGATAATCATTCTCAATTCTGAGAAAAGATAGCCTATGTTCTTGATCGATCACTCCAAACTAGTCGTGTTGAGAATGCTTTGGAAGAAGAGATCCCTACTGTTGGTATTTGTCTAAGGTTTGCACAGGTCCAACCATGGTTCAAAGATGGTTAAAGTCTAAACCAATGGTGGAGGATTAAATTTCAGCAAGTTAGAAGACTGCACACATATGTGTGCATCAATTTGGAGCAAGGGAAGGCCATTCGCACTAGTGTGCGCACTTCTGCACACAGGCAGAAGAGTGTGCGCACAGCAGCAGAAAGGAGTAGCATCAGGTTAAGGCACAACGCGCATGCCCAGCACCACACCTCCCAGCAAGCACACCATCAAGTATGCACCAGCACCGCATCGCCCAAGCACACTGCTGCACACATAGGCAGCCTGTAAGTGTGTGTGCGCAACACCAAAACGCACAGCACCACTTGGAGAATGACGAAAGACTAAGATTAAAGGAGATCATGATCAAAGGGAGGAGATTGATTCACAAGAATGTCCAATAAGTGAAAGGCTATAAAAGGGGTTTCCTAGCCTCATTTTTCAACATTATTAGAAACACACAAGTTTGTGACATTGTGAGATCAATTGTAAACACATAGAGAGAATTGTGTAAGAGTGACAAACACAAGAGGGACTCTTTGTAAGTGAGGCTGGTTGTGAAAGAGAGAGAAGTCTAGATTAGAAAGAGAGCATTGTTAGTTCTCATCTTCTTCCTTTCTTCTCTTTTTGTTTCTTTAAGAACTTGATTTCTTGAAGGGGATTGCTGTAACTTGTAAGAACCATTTGATTTAGTGCAGAGAGTTCGGAGGAACTCATGGGGATGTAGGCACATTGCTGAACCTCGATAACAAATTGCTTGTCTTATTTCTTTCTTTGATTTTCTGTTCTTGCGTTCGATTGCTGAAATTATTTCTACAAGTCATTCTAGACTTGGGTGTTTTGAAGATCACCACCTAGGCATCTTGTCAAGGTGATTTCCAATAGTGGTATCAGAGCTTTGGATAATGGTATCAGAGCTGTACAGTTGGGTATCGAAGCAAGAACAAGAAGGTGATGGAGCCAAGACTCCAAGAATCAAAGATCAACTTCTTGGGTGATTCAAGAATGGTGTAAAGATCAAGATCTGATCGTGTTCTTGAAGGTTGATTCAAGAACAGTGTTAAGATCCATCTTCAATCTGTGTTCTTGAGGTTGAAGAAAGCATTTGTGGGTAGTGCATAAATCAAGGATCTTGTCCACAAAAGATAGCTTCAAATTTCTGTGTAGAGAAGTTTGATGGAAAGGGACACTTTGCCCTTTGGAAGCGGAAGATCAAGGCAGTTCTAATGCAACAGAAAGTGGACTTGGCTATTGGAGAAGATGATGCTTTTCCATCAAGTGTCATGGAGGACCAGGGGACCGAGATGAAGAAGATGGCTTACAGCACCATTTTCTTGCACATGTCGGATAGTGTCACAAGAGAGTGCGGAGACTCAGAGGATCCGGCTGTTATATGGAAGAAGCTAGATGAGTTGTTTCTTACCAAAACTCTCCCTAACAAGATTTATCTTCTTAAAAGAATCTTTTCTTTTAAAATGGATCCTAGTAAAGAGTTGCAAGAAAATCTTGATGTCTTTAATAAGCTAGTTCAAGATTTGAATAGTTGTAGCATTATTTTTCTGGATGAACAATTGGCTGTCATTTTGTTAAATTCTCTTCCTGATTGCTTTGATAACTTGATTAATTCCATTGAGTATGGAAGGGATACTTTGACAAAGGAGATTGTGATCAATGCCATAAGGGCATATGATTTTAAAGCCAAGATGAAGACATCAAGTGGTGATGGGGTTAAGGGATATAGGTTGTGGTTCTTAGAAAAGGAGGGCATGAAACTGATCATAAGTAGGGATGTTATCTTTAATGAATTATTATTTTCCTACTTGGAGAAAACTAACCTTACAGGGGCTAGTGAGCAAACCAGTCCGAAAGTTATGGAGCAGCACATCCAGGAGAACTTGGTTCAGGTAGAGCAGAGGAGGCAAGAGGGTTCAGACCAGGTAGAGCCCTTGGATGAAGGCCAAGCTCAAGAAACTCAAGAAGAGGCTGAACAAGAAGAGGTTGATGTAGCAAATGACTACCAGCTCACAAGAGACTGGGGAAGGAGGGTGGTTAGACCACCTTTGAGATATGCGTTTGCGGATGCTAATGTAGCAGCTCCTTGGATAGAAGGAGAGGTTGAACCAGAAACTTACACGGATGCCATGGAGTGTAAGGATTTTTCAAAGTGGCAGCTGGCTATAGAGGAAGAAATGGATTCTTTGATGAAGAAAAACTCTTGGGAGTTGGTGCCCAAACTTGAAAAACAGAGAGTTGTGGATTGTAAATGGCTCTACAAGATCAAAGAAGGGAATACTCCAGGGGATGAAGTCTGATATAAAGCTAGGCTGGTGGCGAAGGGGTTCACACAAAAAGAAGGCATAGATTTCACTGAAATCTTCTCACCGATTATGAAGTACAAGACAATACGAATTGTGTTAGCATTAGTGGTCCAATTTGATTGGGAAATCGAGCAAATGGATGTGAAGATAGCATTCTTACATGGAGAGCTCGATGAGACTATTTTCATGAGGTAACTCGAAGGCTATGAGGAAGGAAGGCAGGGAGAGTTAGTGTGCAAATTGAAGAAGTCTCTCTATGGCCTGAAGCAATCACCTCAGCAATGGAACAAGAGGTTTGATTCCTTTGTAATCAGCTTGGGTTTCATGAGGAGCTACTATGATTCATGCTTGTACTATAAAGGGCAGAAGGTTGAGGAAGTAGTGATCATCCTCATCTATGTTGATGACATGTTGCTGGTTGGGAGCAGCATGGAGAGGATAAATAAATTAAAGACTCAACTCAGTGAGGAGTTTGAGATGAAGGATCTTGGCCATGCACAAAAGATCCTTGGGATGTGTATCATCCGGGAAAGGGAGAGAAACAGATTAAAGATCTCTCAAACTTCCTACATAGAGAATATGATATCTAAATTCTCTATGAAAGATAGCAAACCAGTAAAGGTTCCCCTTACTGGCCATTTCAAATTCTCTAGCGATCAATGTCCAAGATCGGAGATGGAGAAGAAGGAAATGGAGAAAATCCCTTACTCTAGTGCAGTTGGTTCTGTTATGTACACCATGGTAAGCACTAGACCCGATATTGCTCATGCAATGAGTGTTCTCAGTAGGTTTATGAGTAATCCTGGAAAGGAGCATTGGCTTGGGATGAAGTGGTTGCTAAGGTATTTGAAGGGAAGCCCAGGAGTAGGGCTTGTGTATGAGAAGAGGGGTAATGCAATCTGCCTTGAGGGGTTTGCAGATTCGGACTATGGAACAGACCGAGATAAAAGGAGATCGATTACCTCCTATTTTTTTAACTTAAACAGATGTTGTGTAAGTTGGAAGGCTTAGTTGCAGCCAGTGGTAGCACTCTCAACATCCAAGGCTGAGTATGTAGCGGCTACAGAGGCCATTAAGGAGGCTATGTAGTGCAAAGGGTTGCTTGAAGAGTTAAAGGTACTGGAGGAGCAGGTTGTGGTATTTTCGGATAGTCAAAGTGTCTTGCACTTATGTAAAAATCCAGTGTTCCATGAGAGGACAAAGCATATGGATGTTTGATATCATTTCATTCGGGAAAATGTTACGAAAGGATGCATCCATGTGGATAAGGTTGCCACGGAAGAATATCCTGCGGATTTGGGTACCAAAGTTCTACCTCTAAGTAAGTTCAATTATTGCCTTGAATTACTTAGGATTGGAGTTGGTTAATTGATGACTCAAGATGAGTTTGGATCTCGAAGATCTCTGCACAATGGTTCAGGTTTTTGAACACTTAAACAAAGGTAGAGATTGTTGGTATTTGTCTAAGGTTTGCACAGGTCCAACCATGGTTCAAATATGGTTAAAGTCTAAACCAAGGGTGGATGATTAAAGTTCAGCAAGTTAGAAGACTGTACACATATGTGTGCATCAATTTGGAGCAAAGGAAGGCCATGCGCACTAGTGTTCGCACTTCTGCACACAGGCAGAAGAATGTGTGCACAGCAGCAGAACGGAGCAGCTTCAGGTCAAGACACAGCACGAACGCCCAACACCGCGCCTCCCAGCAAGCACACTATCTAGATTAGAAAGAGAGCATTGTTAGTTCGCATCTTCTTCCTTTCTTCTCTTCTTGTTTCTTCAAGAACTTGATTTCTTGAAGGGGATTGCTGTAACTTGTAAGAACCATTTGATTTAGTGCAGAGAGTTTGGAGGAACTCACGGGGACATAGGCACATTGCCCAACCTCGATAATAAATTGCTTGTTTTCTTTCTTTCTTTGATTTTCTGTTCTTGTGTTCGATTGCTGAAATTATTTCTACAAGTCATTCTAGACTTGGGTGTTTGGAAGATCACCACTTGGGCATCTTGTCAAGGTGATTTCCAACACCTACTTATGAGAAGTGGCAAGAAAATGACATGAAGGAAAGATTCTACTTGCTAGCATCAATGTCTAATGAGTTTCAGAAGCAACATGATAAAGAGGAAAGTTCATTTTCTATTTTACTTAATCTACAAGAGTTGTATGGTGAATGTAGTAATAATGTAAGGTTTTAGATATCTAAGGACCTTATTAGGGCTAGGATTCTCAAAAGATCATCCATCCATGAGCATGGATTTAAGAAGATCAATTGTATTGAGCAGTTAAACATGTTGGTTTTTATATGGATGCGGAGTTAAGTAATGACTTGATTCTACAATCCCTTTCAAACTCCTATTCTCAGTTCGTTATGAAATACAATATGAACAAGATAAAAGCTATGCTCTTAGAGCTTGTAAACATGTTAAAGATTATTGAGAGCATGATTAAGCAAGGCAAATCACTTATTATGCTTGTTGATGGAGCTTCTTCCTCTAAAAAGAAAGTCTTGAAAAAGAAAAAGAAGAAACCATTGAAAGCAAAGGGTGGTGCTGGCAAGGTTGGTTCTTCGAAAGCCAAGAAAGATAAAGGACAATGCTTCCATTGTGGCAAGGATGAGCATTGGAAGAGGAATTTCAACGAGTACCTTGCAACCTTGAAAGAAAACCCTTTGGAAGGTACGTCTAAATTGTTTGTTATTGATGTCAACTTAAATGTTAACAATACTTCTTCATATGTATTAGATACCACTTGAAGCTCACATATGTATAATAATTTGCAGGCACTTCAAAGAAATAGTAAATTGAACAAGAGTGAGGTGGACCTACGCCTTGGAAATGGAGCAAAAGTTGTTGCTTTAGCTCTGGAGACATATTGCTTGGAGTTGTCATCTGGATAAAATTTATAACTTAAGGTTTGTTATTACGTACCAATTATAATTAGAAATATTATTTCTGTTTCTAAGTTACATAAGGAAGGTTACAAATTTTCCTTTAAGCATAATTGTTGTTCTAATTATTTTGAAAATAAATATTATGGTTTTGGTACCTTGAATAATGGTCTTTATATTCTTAAAGTAAATGACAATGTTTTTAATATCGAGCAAAAAAGAGATAATGAATTGAATCAATCCTACATGTGGCACTTAAGTCTAGGTCATATCAATGAAGATAGGGTAAACAAGTTGGCAAAAGGTGGATATTTGGATTTATCATATTTTGAATCTTATTTAACTTGTAAACCCTGTCTCATAGGAAAAAATGACTAAATCTCCATTTAATGGGCATTGAGAAAGAGTCGCAGAAGTATTAGGTTAATACATAGTGATGTGTATGGGCCCCTAACATTTAATGCTAGAGGAGGTTACTCCTACTTCATTACCTTTAGCCATGATCATTCTAGGTATAAGTACGTGTACTTAATTAAGTACAAGTCTGAATCATTTGAAAAGTTCAAGGAATTCATAAATGAATTTGGAAAGCAAATTGAGAATGGTATTAAACCTCTTCGATTCGAAGAGGAGAATATATGATTGATGACTTTCTATATTATCTCAAATAGAATGAGATTCTCTTTTAGTGGACTCCTCTTGGAACACCATAGTTGAGTGGTGTGCTCAAAAGGAGGAATCGTACTCTATTAGATATTGTACGATCAATGATTTCATCCTGACCATCTCATATTTGTTGAACAAGGTTTCCTTTAACATAGTACCTAAAACAACATATGGGATATGGAAAGAAAGGGAACTTATTCTTAAGCACGTTATGATTTGGGGTTATTCTACTTATGTAAAGAAGTTGCATACAAACAAGTTGAGAACTAGGTATGATACATGTAGGTTTGTGGGATATCTTAAAGAAAGTTTAGGATATTATTTCTATCATCCTCAAGAACAAAAGGTGTTTGTTTTCAATTATGCAACCTTTCTAGAAAAAGAGTTGATACTAGAAAGGATCATTGGGAGGAAAATAGATCTTGATAAAGTGTCACAAGAACCATAACCTAGTACTGTTCAAATTAAAGAACTTGAACTAATAGATCTTCTTAATACACAACTATCTCATAGATCTAGTAGCATACCCAAGGTTTTAAAGACACATAGATTTCTCATAGATGATGACCAAGAGGTACACCTTATAAATGATAAATAACCTATTAACTACAAAGAAGCGATGTTAGAAATCGATTTAGAAAAGTGGCTAGAAGCCATGAATTCCAAAATGGATTCCATGTACTCTAACAAAGTGTAGAACTTGGACATTGAGTGCTCGAGCCTTATTTTTACGTGAGCAAGCGCAGGTGCGCTCGATCCTGGCTTGGGCATTGAGTGTTGGTGCTCTCGATTGCAGGTCCCCTGCACTCAATCGCACTAAGCAGCTTCCAGCTTTTCCAGATTTGCTCTCTGAGTTCCAAAATGCTTCATTTTCTCCAAGAACCTATAAAAACACAGAAAGGAAATAAAATAGAATAAAATAACACAAACTAAGAGCTTAACAAATGTAAATTAAGGGGCTTAATTATGAATATTTAAGCACTTATCACACCCCAAAACTTACATATTGCTAGTCCCTTAGTAATACGAACTAAAAATTAAATGAAAAACAAACCACACGAAGATAAATCCATTATTCATGGTGTCTAAAAGTTTAAGTTGCATACAAAACCATGTTATTTATTCATGAGTAAGCTTAAAATACAAACCCATTTTCGCAATGAATAAGAGTTTTAAAATCTAGTTACTTACACGAGGTCGGCTAAGGCATCACAAGTTTGACTTAGTGTATGGTGAACTAGCACATAAAAATGAAGCTTCTAAATAACTCCAATGTGTAGTGTTTCAGTGTCTCAAGATTCACCAAATTTCCTATCAGGATGAACAAAAATGACATAGTTTTATTTCCTTCTTTTCTTTTATTATGAGATTTTTGCCATGTTTAGTTCCCTAAAACTTTCTAATTAACCCATGTAGCAGTGTTTAGTCAATGACTCCCAAACCAAATGGTTTTAAGGCATTAGGTATAAAGACACCCCTAAGGACTTACTAACTCGAGTCAAAAAGGCTACGAAACTAAACCGGTCTTAATGCTGTCAAGCAAAATTCTCACCTTTTGACGTGAACACTCACTACTTACTAAGGTAAGAGGTCCAGTTACTCAGTGGAAAGTTTATTTAATGATCATTATGAGCAGAATTCCCACCTTTTGACGTGAACACTCACTGCTTACTGAGGCAAGAGGTCCAGTTACTCAGTGAAAAATTTATTTAATGATCATTATGAGCATTTTTTCTCTTTTTGTGCAATAATTTTTTTTTTCTATTTTTCTATGCCAAAGTGTTCATCTAACAAGTCATCTTGTTACAGTTAAGCCATCGAAACATACATATTAAAATCACATGTCATACCCCACACAATTATGTGCTAATGTGCTCATGTCAGATTTAGATCAAACATATGAGTTCTTAAATACCAAAAGCAAGTAACTAAACCTTTAAACTCTATTATCAGATAATGTGTTCAGGATTTTAAGCTTACTGATGAAATCATATCACAGTATTTGTTAAGATCAACCAAAATTCAAAACAACATAAACATGCATTTATCTTTTAGACAATAAAAAAATAAAAACAAAAAAAACTGGGATAAAGTGTGTGAACGTGTCTCCCATACCCCCAAACTTAAATTACACATTATCCCCAATGTGTGAATAACATGAAAAGATTTGACCTGGTAGATGGAGAACTAGCTGGGCTGGCATGGCTCATACCACACCCCCAAACTTGAACGGATGCCCATATTGTTCCTGAAAAAGAAAAACTAACGTAATACTGGAAAACAGAAGATACTAAAAATAAACAATAAAAGAAATATAAAAAACAATAAAAAAACAGAAGGATATACTATGGAGTGCCTCCCATGAGCGCTAACTTTTACGTCTTCAGCCAAACGCTAAGTTTCACTTAGATGCTTTGGAGAGGCCTCAAGGAGGTGAACAGCTTCCATGATGTTATCAGTAACATCTTTAGATTTTGGCTCAATATCCGCTCTTATGAAACTATGAGTGAAGGTGGTCTCCAATGGATCAATGTGATGGACCTGAAAAACTTGTCAACAACACATTGCATCAAGCATACATTAGAACATTCCATATCATCTTCGGGTGAATTTAATGCATTAAATATTTTGAATTCTATCTCCTCACCATTTACCTTCATACTGATAATACCCTTTTTCACATATATTTTTATATCAGCAGTTCTCATAAAGGGTCTTCCTAAGATGATGGGCAGAGGTAATGGCATAGAACATTCTTCCATATTTAATACAATAAAATTAGGAGGTAAAATAAACTCACCTACCTTTACCAAGACATCCTCGAGAATATCTCTTGGTCTTTTGATGCTTCTGTCTGCCAATTGCAAGGTGATGGAAGTTGGTTGAAGCTCCCCCAAACCTAGTGTCTCAAATATAGTGTATGGCAGTAAATTGACACTCGCCCCTAGATTCAATAATGCATGCTCAAAAAGCTGGTCACCTATCCTGCAAGGAATGGTAAAGCTACCTGGATCTTTTAGCTTGGGTGGTAGTTTCCTTAACAATACCGCACTTACCTCTTTAGTTAAAGCCATTGTTTCATACTCCTAAAACTTCCTTTTATTAGTGCAAAAATCTTTCAAAAATTTAGCATAAGTAGGAATTTGTCGAATTGCATCTAATAAGGGAATGTTTATCTCTACTTTTCTCAAAGTTTCAAAAATGTCAAGCAATTTATTTTATTTCTTTTGCTTTACTAACCTTTGAGGGAAGGGTGGTGCATTTACTTTCTCCATCTCACTTACCTTTGATGTGGATGCTTTATTTGGAGATGCTTGTGAAGGCTCATCAGTGCCTATGATCTTACCATTTCTGAGAGTTGTCACGGCATTCATTTGCTGATGTCCTCTTGGATTAGGTAGTGTTTGGGCTGGAAGTTCACCCAGCTTTCTTCCACTTAGCTCCTTAGCCAATTGCCCCATTTGAACTTCTAGTCTTTGAATAGCTTTCTCATGCTTTGCATTTGTTTGTCTTTGCTCAGTCTGAAATTGTTTTGCTTCTACCATAAACATATCTTGTGAAGTCAGCAGTTATTGTTGTTGAGTTGCTAATTTCCTTACAAGACTCTCTAAGTCACTCTTCTTTGATTTTGGAACTAATTGGGCTGCTTGTTGGGAGTTCCATTGCTGCCCTTGAAGGTTCAAGGAATTTTGATGGTTACTCCATGAGAAGTTGGGGTGGTTTCGCCATCCAGGATTGTAGATATTTGCATATGGATTGTTCTTGGGCGGATAGTTATTTGATCCCACATAGTTTGCTTGCTCTGGATCTGCAGATGAATACAAAGGGCAAGTTTCAGTAGTGTGATCAAAATGAGAACATATAGCACATACCTGGAGTTATGTAACTTAAGGGCTAGGTGGGATATTCTAAGCAGTCATGGCTTTTACAAGCATATATAGCTTTCTTTCCACATCAGCCATCTGATTTGAAGATCCACCATTTAAGGTCACCTCATACATACCTTTGCTCTTAACTTCTTGTCTACATTTAGAGGAGAATTGTTGCGTGTGCTCACTTAATGTCTCAAACAGCTCCATGGCTTCTTCACTATTCTTTTCCATCAGCACACCTCCACAACCTGAGTCTACAATACCTTTATTTAGGTCACTCAGACCTTCATAGAAAGCTTGTACCAGCTCATCTTAAGGTAGATTATGATGTGGACATTTGAGTAGCAGCTCATTGAAGTGTCCCCATGCTTCAAAGAAAAGGTCTCCATCCTTCTGCTGGAAAGATTGAATCTCCTTCCTTATCTGCCTTGTCTTTTGTGCTGTGAAAAACTTCCTTAGGAACTTACTGGATAGTTCTTCCCAGGTATGGATGGACACTGCAGGCAATGAATTATACCACTACTTAGCATTATCTTTTAATGAAAAAGGGAAAAGAATTAACCTTATTCCCTCTTGATCTAGGCCTTGGATATGCTGGAACTTGCAGAGATAAAAGAATTCCCAAAGATGCAAATATGGGTCCTCTGCAGAAGTACCCCTAAAATGAGTTAAAGCATTGAGTATCTACGGGGATATGCAATAATTGTCTTCCGCCTCAGGTTGGTAAGCAATTCATGAGGGCTGGTCGAGGTCCGTAGAATGAAGGATTGCTTTATGGGTCTTCACGTTGGTGGCGGTTGGTTATCAAGTTGTTCCGCCATTGGTGTTTCTCCCTCAAATTCTTCTTCTATCTCTTCAACGTTGTCTCTTAGCCTTTATCGAATGGTCTGCTCAAGCTCTGTATCGAGTGGAAAGAAGGTTGGATTCTTGGATCAAAGCCCTTGCATGAATTAGCTGAAATACTTCAATGCAACAGTTTCAGTATTGCTATTCGGGTAATCTCTGGACCTTTTGCGCTCGATCGCGCCAAGCACTGCGCTTGATCGTACTTCCAGAAATTACTCTGCTGCAACCCTGAAACAGAAAAAATAGCAAACACAAAGAAGAAATAAATTAGGTATTTGATGAAACAAAATAAAATAGAACAAAAAAATAAAACTGGACGAAAAATAATTCTAAACAAAAATTTAGCGCAATCCCAAGCAACGGCGCCAAAAACTTGTCGTGCAAAAATCTACCTAAATTAATAAGCAAATAATTGAACAATTTTACTTGCGAATGCACAAGGTCAACTTAGTAGTATCGTGTGCAAAATGCGAGATCATCTCCACAAGGATTGGTAAATTTCGATTAAGAATTAAATTCGTAATATAACATGAGAGAAATAAATATTGAGTTTGAATTAATAATGATAAAAGCGTAGGCACTTGATATCCACCGCTGATCATGCTACCATGACAAAACAATATGCCAATGCTTTACTCACACTATGATTACCTAATGTTTGTCAACCTAAGGGCATGGTGTATACTCCGTAAGCTATTGATTTCCTTTAGCAACGAGTTAGGCATTGTGTATACTCTAACTTTTCTCTCTCAAGGGATTCAGCATGGTGTATACTGAGTTGTTCCTTAAGAGAGCATAAGATCTGTGAAAATCGATAACCACATGAGACCTAGGGCATGGTGTATACTCCCGATTTTCCATGTTGATTAACCCAAGAACCCAGTGTGCATTTCTTTTGTTACTATTGTTAAACCTAAGACTCGGTCATCCAAATTGATTCAACTAACTAATCCATACCACATGCATATATCGATCAGGCAAACACATATGAGGGATTTAAAAAAAAAAACAAGCATAAATCAAGTTAAGAATCACAGCATAAATATCACAAAGGGGCCAATACTAAATTATTGAGTAAACCTAAATAGGGCTTCAATCAAGCCTTTACTAAGAAGTTAGTTACATATAGTTTTGATGTTAAACAACGTCATAAAGTAAAATAAAGGAAAGAAGAAACCCAAAAATGGAGAAGAGTTGTCAATTCGTCTCCATAATCTCTCTTCTGACCTCCCCCCCTTTTTTCTGTGTTTACAGGCCTATTTATAGAGTTTAGAAACATCTGGAAACCCTAGAACTCGAAGAATAAAGCCCTAAACTACTTTCCAAATTAGGTTATACCATTTTGATATTTTATTGATGCGTGTGCGCTTGATCACAGACTGCTGCGCTTGAGCACAGATGTGCTAGAGCCTTCTTTTTGCGCGCACTAGCGCTGGTGCACTTGATCGGAGGTCCCCTGCACTCAATCGCACTAGGCAGCTTCCAATTTTTCTAGATTTTTTCTCTGAGTTCCAAAATGCTTCTTTTTCTCCAAGAACCTATAAAAACACAGAAAATACAAAAAGAAAATAAAATAGAATAAAATAACACAAACTAAGAGCTTAACAAATGTAAATTAAGGGGCTTAAATATGAATATTTAAGCACTTATCAACCATGATCCTGGACGGAGAGTCAGTTGTACTAAAGTCTGTTGGTAGGGAGGGTCAAGTTGTTGAGGTCTCTCGAGCCTCTATAGTCAATAAAGCATAGAAAAAGTGCACTCTATAGCTAGCTCCAATTGAACAGGTTGAGGAGAAGAGCTAGTTCCTTGGGTCACTACGTCAGCCTTAGGCTAGTGCTTGATTAAAACATATGATCTTGTGACTGGGCTGGGCCTAGGTAGTTCGGAAGAAGGTAATTCCAGCGCTATATTGAATCTAAGGGATCAAACACAATAGGGAAATTGTAAGAATAAAAAAACTAGAGGGCCAATAGAAAGAGTTCTAATAATTATTTTCAACCAGGAATTTAATTGCAATTCTAGAAATCCTAGAGATTTTAGGAGAAAGGCTTTATATAAAAGGGTTTCTATTTGATAGAAACTCTAATTGTCATAATGTAACTTTTGAGTTTTAATATCAGATCTAAACTCTCTCTCCAAAAAGTAATATCAGATTCGACCTCGTACTTGCACAACACTATATTGCAAACGACTCGTGCGCTTGCGAGTAATTTAAAACTCACAACAAGTTTTTGGCGCCGTTGCCGGGGAATTGTTTTGTTTGTGAAAATTTTTGGTCTAAAATGATTTTATTTTTCTACTAGTTAGTTATCTTTTTGTTAAATTTTTTTTTTTGAGTTTTGTGTTTGCTTTATTCTGTTACTTCTGCTGATTAGTGTCTCATTATTTTTCTGTTGGTGTATGCTTGGTCGGAGATCCTTGAACTTAGATTTGACACATTTAGATCCCGACTTAGAAAGAACTCTTAGGAGGCAGAAAAGAGCACTAGTTGTGAGAGAGACTGCTGAGATGGGAGAAAATTTTAATCATCCTGAACATGTAGAGCAACCTAGAGCTTGGAACATGGACTCCACTACATCCCTTAGGGATTTGTTCGCACTCGTTGCAACTAACTCATCTTCCTGCATAGTGTTGCCACCAACCAATGCCACACACTTTGATTTGAAGCCACATGTTATCCAACTCCTACCCTCATTTCATGGCTTAGATCTTGAAAATCCCTATAGTCATGTGAAGAAGTTCAAAGACATTTGTGCTACATTCAAATTCCAGAACTTCTCTGAGGAGTCAGTCCATCTTCGACTCTTCCCTTTCTCCCTTCACGATAGAGCTAGGGCATGGTTGGACTCCAACACGTCCGGGTCTATTACATCTTGGGAAAACCTGCTTAGCAAATTTTACCATAAGTTTTTTCCAATGTCTAGAGTGAATGAGTGCCGTAAGGAGATTAGCTCTTTCACTCAGGACGAGGATGAGAAGTTCTCTGAAAGCTGGGAGCGCTTTAAAGAGTTACTGATCAGATGCCCTCCACATGGATATGAGAAGTGGAGACTCGTTCAATTCTTCTACCAAGGGTTGACTCAACCCAACCGTAGCATGATCGAGTCTATGAATGGGGGGGCATTCTTGAGTCTGACAGGAGACGAAGCATACATGGCATTGGACAAGTTGTCCGACAACTCACAGCAGTGGGATTTTTCAAGCTATCGAGATAAGTCCATTCGTACTCCTAAGAGGGGAGGCATCTATGAGGTCAGGGAGGACGCTGATTTAAGGATAAAATTAGATGCCCTCACCAAGAAGATTGACGCTCTCACTGTGAGCCAATCCATCAATGCTGCCATCACATTCAATGTTGAAAGCTGTTCCATCTGTGCTAGTCCCATGCATCTAGCACAGAATTGCCCATCAATGCCGGCTTGTGCCGAGTATCCTATGGAACAAGTAAATGCTTTCAATGATTTTCGAAGGCAGTTAAATGGATCGTACTCCGAGACGTACAATCCAGGGTGGTGGAACCACCCAAATTTTTCATAGAGGCAGAACCAACCAATGAATCAGGGAGGAGCCTCTCATCATGCTCAAAATCAATATCCTCCCAGATTTGCCCCACAAATTCCTAATCATGGTCGTTCTGCCCATCCAGTACCTTCACCTGCTTACCATGCACCCACTCAAACACCAGCGCCAGTTTCACAGTCGCTAGAGGACACCCTTAAGGAGTTCATGAAGGCGACTAGCCAAAATATGAGCGATGTGAGGAGTGCAACAATGGTAAACACCCAAGCAATTGCCAAGCTGGAGAGTCAAATAGGGCAAATTGCAAGTCACTTGGGTGAGAGAGAGAAAGGAAAGTTCCCCAGTCAGCCCGTGCAAAACCCAAAAGGACAATTTATGGTTGAGAGTTCATCAACTCCTACGCACGGGGAGGAACAAGTACAGTCGATTGTCACACTAAGGTCTGGGAGACAAGTGGACAATCGAGTGGAAGAGAGCCCTACTATGCAGCAAGGGCAAGGGAGTGGTAACACAGAGAAGAAAGATGCTGAGCCATCTACAGCCACACCTACTGAGAAAGACCCTCCTAGGTCATTTGTACCTAGAGCGCCCTACCCCGAGAGATTACAGGCACCCAAGAAAGGAGGAAAGTATGAGGAAATTCTGGAGGTATTCAAGCAAGTCCAAATCAATATCCCATTTTTGGATGCCATCCATCAAGTGCCATCATATGCCAAGTTTTTAAAGGACTTGGTCACTATCAAGAGGAGGACGAATGTCCCAAAGAAGGCATTTTTGACCGAGCAGGTCAGTTCAATCCTTCGGTGCAAGCTACCCATCAAGTATAAGGACCCGGGGTGTCCTATCATCTCTTGCACGATAGGAGTCAGCCATATTGAGAGGGTCCTTTTGGATTTAGGGGCGAGTGTGAATCTTCTACCCTACTCAGTCTATGTGCAGTTGGGGTTAGGAGAATTGAAGCCCACATCCACGACGCTTCAATTGGCTGACAGGTCAGTGAAAAGACCACGGGGGATAGTTGAGGACGTTTTGATAAAAGTGGATAAGTTCTATTTCCCCGTGGATTTTATTGTGCTTGACACAGAGCCGGTTCAGAATGTAGGGATTCAAATACCGGTGATTCTAGGGCGACCATTCTTAGCCACGGCTAACGCCCTAATCAATTGTAGGACATGGGTAATGAAGATCTCCTTCGGAAATATGACAGTGGAGTTGAACATTTTTGATATCACTAGGCAACCACTGGAATATGATGAAGTGAGAGATGTATGCTTGATAGAGGAGATTCTTGAGGATACTGTGGATGAATCACGCATTGAGGATCCCATGGAGGCATGCTTTGCTCACTTTGGAGAGGACTTGGGTTTAGATAAGTTACTCGAGGAAGTAAATGCCATTTTGGAGTCTGATCCTCAAGAAAGCAAGGAGGAGGAGGAGGAGGAGAAGGTGTCACCAGAACCTCAAAAGAAGGAACTTAAGCCTTTATCGGATAATCTTAAGTATAAGTTCCTAGGTTCAGCATACTGTTTGCCTGTGATAATAGCTTCAGATTTGGGAGAGGCTCAAGAGGAGAAATTATTAGATGTTTTAAGAGAGCACAAGGAAGTTATCGGCTGGACCATTGAGGATATTAAGGGAATCAGCCCCTCGGTGGTGATGCACATGATACATTTGGAGGAAGATGCTAAGCCATTGAGGGAGCCACAAAGAAGGCTCAACCCTGCTATGCAAGAGGTTGTGAGGGCAGAGGTTATTAAGCTGTTAGATGCAGGGATCATTTATCCCATCTCTAATAGCAAGTGGGTGAGCCCCATTCATGTCGTGCCCAAGCGAGCTGGGTTAACGGTAGTAAAAAATAAGGACGACGAGTTGGTGCCAACTCATGTGCAGTCTGGGTGGAGAGTGTGTATAGACTACCGTAAGCTGAACATTGCCACAAGGAATGATCACTTTCCACTTCCATTTATTGATCAGATGGTGGAGTGTTTGGCTGGGCACGAGTATTATTGCTTTTTGGATGGTTATTCTGGATATAACCAGGTCCCCGTGGACCCCGAAGATCAGGAGAAGACGACATTTACCTGTCCTTTTGGGACCTTCGCCTACCGTCGCATGCCCTTTGGGTTATGCAATGCACCCGCCACTTTTCAGCGGTGCATGGTCAGTATATTCTCTGACATGGTAGAGCGGTTCTTGGAGATTTTCATGGATGACTTCTCCATCTTTGGTTCAAAATTTGAGGAGTGCCTGCACCGTCTCTCTTTGGTTTTGGTACGGTGCAAGGAGAAGAACCTGGTGCTTAATTGGGAGAAGTGCCATTTTATGGTTAAGCAAGGAATTTTACTGGGGCATATCGTATCTCATCGAGGGATTGAGGTCGACAAAGCAAAGGTGGATTTGATTTCCAGCCTTCCACTCCCACGTACGGTGAAAGAGGTTCGATCTTTTCTGGGCCATGCAGGTTTCTATAGGCGATTTATCCAGAATTTCAGTAAGATCGCCAGGCCCTTATGCAAGTTGTTGCAAAAAGATGCCCAATTTCTATTTGATGAGGATTGTAAGAAAGCATTTGGGGATCTGAAGAAAATTCTGACGTCCACACCCATTATTCAGCCACCTAACTGGGATGTGCCTTTTGAGATTATGTGTGACGCATCAGACTATGCTGTTGGAGCTGTATTGGGGCAACGTGTTGATAAACTTCCCCATGCTATCTATTATGCAAGTCGAACTCTAAACGACGCACAACTCAATTATTCTACCACTGAGAAGGAGTTGCTTGCAGTCGTTTTTGCATTAGACAAGTTCAGATCCTACTTGTTAGGATCTAAAGTCATTATCTACTCGGACCATGCTGCATTGAAGTATCTTTTCTCTAAAAAAGATGCTAAATCTCGTCTTATCCGATGGATCTTGCTACTTCAAGAGTTCGACATTGAGATTCGGGATAAGAAAGGTTCGAAAAATGTGGTGGCGGACCATTTGTCTAGATTGATTGTGGAATTCAGTGAGGCTGCCACTCCCATTTCTGAGACCTTTCCTGATGAGCAATTGATGCACATTGCTCACAGTCCCGCACCATGGTTTGCTCACATAGTGAACTATCTTGTCACCGGACACATGCCCTTGCATTGGGGGAGGCAAGATAAATCAAAATTTTTGGCCATGGTAAAACACTTTTTCTGGGACGATCCTTACCTATTCAAGTATTGTCCTGATCAGATCATTAGACGGTGTATTCCTGAGCATGACCAATCTAATGTCATCGCCTTTTGTCATGATCATGCATGTGGAGGCCATTTTAGTGCTAAAAAGACCGCTGCAAAGATTTCACAGTGTGGATTTTATTGGCCTACCCTGTTCCGAGACTCTCACACCTACTGTATATCTTGTGAGCGTTGCCAAAAGCTAGGGAGTCTTTCTAGGAGAAATATGATGCCCCTCAACCCTATTCTGATTATTGAGATTTTTGATGTGTGGGGCATTGATTTCATGGGACCATTCCCAAACTCCTTTGGCTACTTATACATTCTAGTTACTGTGGACTATCTGTCCAAGTGGGTGGAGGCCGTTGCGTGCAAGACCAATGACCACAGAGTTGTGGTCCAGTTCTTGAAAGACACTATTTTTGCTCGTTTTGGTACGCCTCGAGCAATCATAAGTGATGGAGGTAAGCACTTTTGCAACAAGATCTTTGAGCAGTTGATGAAGAAATATTGTATCACACACAAAGTTGCCACCCCATATCACCCACAGACGAGTGGTCAAGTGGAAATTTTAAATCGCGAGATCAAACAAATTTTGGAAAAGACTGTGAACCCTAATAGAAAGGATTGGTCTCTGCGATTGACAGATGCACTGTGGGCATATCGGACAGCTTTCAAGACGCCAATTGGCATGTCTCCCTATCGCATTGTATACGGAAAGGCATGTCACCTTCCGGTTGAATTAGAGCATCGTGCGTATTGGGCTGTCAAGCAACTAAATTTCAATCTTTCCAAAGCTGGCTCACAACGGAAGCTCCAACTCAATGAATTGGAGAAGCTGCGGAATGATGCATATGAGTGTGCCTGATCATACAAAGCATAAATGAAGAAGACTTATGACCAAAATATTTTGAGACGAGCTTTTGAGCCGGGTCAGAGAGTTCTTCTTTATAATTCGCGCCTGCATCTTTTTCCAGGTAAGCTCAAATCCCGATGGTCAGGCCCATTCATTATTCGATCGGTTTTTCCTCATGGGGCCATCGAGATTGAGGATCCTAAGAATGGTAATACTTTCAAGGTAAATGGACAGAGGCTAAAACCATTCTTAGAGTTGAGGAGTCCGGACATTGAGATGATACTGTTGGAGGATCCTAGTTACTCAGATTGAGTGTAGTATTCTAGGAAGAGTCTGGCTGAAGACATTAAACTTAGCGCTCATGGGAGGCATCCCACAGCTTATCTTTTCTTTTGTTTATTTATTATTTCGCGTTTTTATGATTAATGTTTGTTTCCAGTATTTTTTGTTTTCCAGTTTTTATTTTTCAGGGACAAAGCGTACTTCAGTTTAAGTTTGGGGGTATGCTATGAGCCATACTAGTCCAGATAGTTCTCCATATCTCAGGTCAGCTCTTTCCATATTAGTCACACATTGGGGTCAATGTGTAATTTAAGTTTGGGGGTATGGGAGACACATCACACACTTTGTCCTAATTTGTTGTCTTTTCGTCATAGAGAAAAATGCATGCTCATGTTATCGTGAAATTTTAGTTGATCTAAACATTTTCTGTGATGTGATGTCATTGGTGAGCTTAACATTTTGAACACATGATCTGGTGATAAATTTTTAAAATTTAGTTACTTACTTTAGGCATTTTGAGAATTCACATGTTTGATCTAATCTAACACGAGCACATTAGCACAAATTATGTGAGGTATGACACGTGATTTTAATGTGTATTTTTCCTTATCTTAACTGAAACTGGATGACTTGTTGGATGAACTCTTGGGCATAGGAAAATATATAAAAAAAAAATTATCAATAAACTTTTCGCTGAGTAACTGGACCTCTTGCCTTAGTAAGCAGTGAGTGTTCACGTCAAAAGGTGGAATTTTGCTTGGTAATATTAAGGTCGGTTTAATTTCGTAGCCTTTTTTACTCGAGTTAGTAAGTCCTTAGGGGTGTCTTTACACCTAATGCCCTAAAGCCACCTGGTTTGGGAGTCATTGACTTAACACTCGCTATATGGGTCAATTAGAAAGCTTAAGGGAACTAAACATAGCCGTGCCTTATTAAAAAAAAAAGAATAAAATAAAAACTATGCCTTTTCGTTCATTTTTGATGGGAAATTCGGTGAATCTTGAGACATGGAGACCTTACACATTAGAGTTACTTGGAAGCTTCATTTTTATATGCTAATTCACCTTACACTGATTCAAGCTTGTGATGCCTT
The DNA here is from genome assembly GCA_023935145.1 of Bretschneidera sinensis. NCBI lineage: Eukaryota > Viridiplantae > Streptophyta > Magnoliopsida > Brassicales > Akaniaceae > Bretschneidera > Bretschneidera sinensis. The sequence goes on along the minus strand of CM043701.1, from coordinate 73,104,128 downwards.
ATCCTGCCTTTTATAAGTAATTAGAGTTTAACATTTCTATTCATTGCGAAGATGGGTTTATCTTTTTAAGCTTGCTTATGAATGAATATCATGGTGATGTGTGCTCCTTAAATTTTTGGATACCATGAGTGATGACTTTATCTTTACGTTCTTTGTTTTTCATTGAGTCTTTTATTTTGTTTTGCTAAGGGACTAGTAAAATATAAGTTTGGGGGTATTTGATGAGTCTTAAATATTGCATATTTTAGACCCTTAACTTATATTTGTTATGCTCTTAGTTAGTAGTATTTTACTTTATTTTACATTTTTTTTTGTGTTTTGTGTATTTTTACAGGTTTGTGGAGAAAATTAAGCATTTCAGGAGATTTGAAGCTTCTGGAGACATTGCGCTCGATCGCACGAGATACGTGATCGAGCGCACCTGCCTATGAACGAGCGCAAGGTCAACATCCCACATCGAAATAGTTGCTGTTCAGTGTGTCTGCGATCGATCGTAACAGACATGCGATCGAGCGCACATGCGATCGTGCGCACGAGACATGCGATCGAGCGCACATGCGATCGATCGCACCATTCTGCGATCGAGCGCACTCGGGCTAGTATCCCACATCGAATCTGAAACCTGCAGTGCTCTGTGACTTCCCCTATATAAACACCATTTGGCTTCATAATTTAGTGTACAATTCCTGAGCCACTTTGGTGCTTACCGGTGGACGTCCGCTAGCATTTTGGTGGATCCCGAAGGCATTGCTACCACGAGGGGAAGCGCCGCCCGTCAGCGAGTGGAATTTCTCCCATGTAAAGTTGTTTATTTATTTCTTTATATTCAGTTGTTTTAGTTTAAATGTTATCACTTTTTATTATAGTTTTATAGTTATGAGTGGCTAGACTCTTCAGCTAAGGTTGAAGATGAAGCCCCGCCGTTGTTTGGCGTAGTAGTTCAGATTTGCTTGTACAAATCTGACAATTTTTAGTAAAAAATGTTCTGTCAATTATTTGAGTTAATCTTATGATTGATTGAGTTTAAATTGTCTATTGGATATTCTTTGTGTTTCATCTGATGGATACATTGAATGCTTTTCGATTAAATTGGATTTCCTTTGTGATTTGTTAAGAGCGGATACATTGGATGCTTTTGGTTTAGTTGGGATATTCTTTGTTTTTTGTCTTATATTTGGATTCATGGAATGTTTTGGTAGGCTATATTTTTAGAACATATATGCTTAACTTTAGTGGGGTGGATTCGGAAACCTTAGTGTTTTTAGTATTAGATTTTAAATCAATTTAATTTAGTTTTAATTTGTTTTGCAAATTATCATTCAAAATTCGGAACTAGGTTAAGATAGAGTTAATTTAGATTAAAAATTATATTTTCACAACGCAATTCCCTGTGGATTCGACCTCGTACTTGCACAACACTATATTGCAAATGACTCGTGCGCTGGCGAGTAATTTAAAACTCACAACAGAAACCTAATTAATTAAAAAATTAAATAACCCAAAAAAAAAGGATTCCAATTCTAAATACCCATGATGTTATCATTTAAATGCTTTTTTTTAAAAGAAAAAGAGTCACATATTTGGACAGAATCACAATCATTGTTGTATCTATCAATGTAATGTCTTTTATACATCAAGAGAAATTCTAAGAAGAACCAAAAACATATTCACACCAATATACATTATATAACAATGAAAGATTACACAAACACATATTTTGGAATATCATCAAACACCATATATGCATTTTCACTATAAAATACACAAAGAGAAAACGAAACTCAACAATACACCCACACAACATCAATGAATTGGTGGAAAAAATAAGGAACCCAACAATTGCACACAAATTCACTAGGCATAACACAATAATCATTTTTGCAATCCACTGCCAATTTAAGAAATTAAAACTTAATTAATATAAAAATCAAATAAGCCATACCTCAATGTTGGCGCAAGAGTAGCAGGGTTTTGTACCATTAAGCTTAGAGAGAGAAATGACTTAGGTTAGGGGTGGGTTAGGGCAATCAAAGAGAGAATATAGAATTCCCAAATGTAGAAAAATAGAGAGGGAAAGGAAGAACGCAAAGCACTTTGTAACTGAGACTAAGCTTAGTTGTGGTCGAAGACTAGGAAAGAAGTGGTTGGTGTTGGTGTTAGGAGAGAGAATACTGAAGGGAGGGAGAAAGAAGAGAATGAGGACAAGGAAATAAGAGAACGAGGGAGGAGAAATGGAGGAGAGTTAGGGGTGGTTTAGTCAATTAATCAACTAACTTGTGTTAAAATAACTAGGGTTTAAGGGATAAGGTGGGTTATGAGTTTTTCTTACCATAGGGCGTTGTTGAAAAATACATGCTAATACCCTCTTAAAATGAAAGGAAGCAAAAAGGTCTTGCTTGAAGTGAAGAAGGCCAGACTTCTGACCCTTTATTTCAATATTTTCCCATGATTCATCAGCGAATCATTGGGCTTATCAATGGGCTATATCAATGGATAAGACAACAAAATTATACATATGCCATGTATGGGCAAATCAAACTCAATCACTCCCAAATTTCAATATGTAAATATTGGGATAAGAATGATCTTATAGAAGGGAAGAAATACTTCAATTACTCTAGGAACATGTATGCTGGATTTTCTAGTTGCACAAATATAAACCAATTACTAAAAATTAAGCATTAATGATAGCTGATGAACATGTATCTTGTGTAGTATAATATAACCAACAAAGATGAAATAATAATATGCATGAATCCGAAACTGATGAACATGTATCATGTATCTTATAAAATTCTCACTTAACAATAATTTCTAAGAACATAAATGACACAACATGTTATTTTTGCACATCTAATATTGAAAGATTATAAATGTAGAGTTGCGTTGTTTGGTTCAAGAAACATATTTAGGTTCAAAATTTGAAATGATGTTGGCAAACACAAGAGCAAATAGCTTACCTTTTATTAACTGAAATAAAAATTTCCTCCAAAAGTTACAAACAATTACAAAAACATACTATTAACCATTTGGAAGTTGGCTGTTAACTGCCAAGAACCGTACCTATTCCCCCTCTTTTTTTTTTGTTAATTTACTCTAATGTAACTGTCTCTCCATGCCATCAGTGGACCGTAAAAAGAAGAACAATACTATTTCTAATTTTGACCATATAATTAATCAAATTTTATATGTATGCATGCAAAAGTTCAAAACTTTTATAATTTTAAAACCACAAAATTTTTTTACAACTCGTAACTATGTTTTGACAATTCTGAAATTCATTGTAGAAACCAAAATAATAAATATTCTTAAATTGTCGTATGCAAGAATATGAAATTGATAAAACAAATTATAAATAAGAAAATGTGCGAAAAACTTTATTAGAAAGAATAACATTGCAAGAAATTATAAGAACAAAAATAATATTTACCAAAACACTTCTGTAAAGCTATCTTAAGAATAGTAACTTTCTTCAAACGGTGAAAAGAGTTGATGTAGAAATCCTACTCCCAATAATACACATGGATGGAGTTACCATAACATGAGTGGGGGCAAGTGCAAACTAAATTTTGATTAAAAAAAAAAAAAAAAAACTTGTAAGTATGCATATTTTTCTTTCGGGTCAATATTGACCCTAATTATTGATATGTTTGAGTGTTTGACACCACTAGGTGAGAACAATTTTGTAAACAACGTAAGTACTTCAAGAATCTAATAACTTAGGCAGGTAGGCATGTAGAAATTATATAACAAAAAAACTAAGAACTAAAACATTTTCTTAAATTTTATTAAATAATAATTAAAATATTAATTAATAAATCGATTTGTTTTGATTAAATTTTTAATAAATTTTAAAAAATAAACTTCATTTAAATTAATTTAAATAAAAAAACCAAACATTGTCTTGCTACTCTGTTCATATTATACTGTGCACTTAACAAAGAAAGTCGAAGAAACTATACGAAGTAATACTACTTTACTACTCAAGCAAAAAGGGTCAAGGTTAGAACAAATATTTTAATTGACAAAATTACCCTCACATTTAAGGCAATAAAAGATACTCCATAATCCAAATAGATTTTCCTTCTTTAAATCATGAAAAATCTCAGTAAGCCCCTCATAGATTGAAATCATTTGTTAAAAGAGTTATGGAGAATGAATTATGAAAGGCATGCATACTTTTACATGATCGTACCCAAGGGCTATACCAGCATCAATGGAGTCCTTAGCCTTTTCTTTCCCTTTACGCTTGGTCACAAATTCAAATTTTGTGGTCGATGAAAGTATCAAAGCTAAATGTTATTTTTAAAAGTATACTTGAAGAAAAACTCAACAGTTAAAGCTCTACTCCAAGAAATAATCCAGAAATTTTCCAATTAAAAACTTCTAAAATGATGAAAGTCATAAGCCAATATAAGAGGAGATTCCCATTAATAGCATAGCATTATAAAGTATCCTTTATTGTCTAAAATGTTAGCGTAATTTTGTCATTTAAAATTATTTACTTTGGTCTTAATAATTTATGCTTTGATAATATCCTTATAGAGTTACTATGTACCGTTTACAAAGGTTACCTCAATTTTCCATACCTCTTTTAAATTTTAAACATAATATAAATCATACAATAACAATTAGTAGAAAATATTATATATAAATATAACTGGATGGTGTCTTTCTCACTTCTAAAAAGAAGGGTAAAGATAGCTGATTCTGGGAGACATGTGAGAAGGCCTGGAAAAATGTAGAAAGATGGTGGGATGTAGGTGTGAAATGAGGCTTAACCATTCCGAGTGAAAAAGAAGTTATGATGAATGAATTTTATCAAATGGAATCGAGGGAACCAGAGAAATTAGGCTTTACCATTCCCCATTTAACTTTCTCGATTGTTTCTTGAAATGTTGAGGGGTGTGATTGGGAAGCCGTATAGATATTATGGATTAAGTTTTGCTTCGTGGGGCATTTTGTAAAAACAATATTTTAAATATATAAAAATCTTGCCTTTGTTACTCATAGCCTGAGCTGCAGCCTCCAGCCCTGACTTTTGTACGCTACCATGAAAAGTTATAAACCATGAAAATGAGTACTACCCAACAACTGAGAGCTGATGTGGCGCATAATGATTGGCCAGTGCATATAATATGACAATCTTTTTCCTGAATGCTAAAGCCATGCCCGCACCGAAATGGTCTTTATGTCGGCATCGACCTTTTCCTTTGCTTTCTTGACTAAAACGGACGCTCACACCAGATTTCTTCCCTCCGAAGTATTTCTTTATCTCATCATTAATCACTGTTTTATTGCAGAATCAAAGCATTAAACTCAGCACGCACTAACTTAAATCATTTTGTTCCCCAACAAAATACCAAGTTTATCACTCTTATCTGTGTATTTGTTCCCCAAAGATCTAGCGAGAAATGGCATTCTTTCTCGGCCTGGTGTTCGGGCTGGCTGTCGTGCTGGCTATCATTGTTGGCTTTGTCCGGTCCGAGAATGCCCGATCAAAGCTTCGCTCTGAACTTGTGAGTTATTTTTTTTTTTAAATTTAAAATTAATGCTAATAGAAGTTCCATTTCGTTTCTGATTGTTTTCGTGTTTTTGTTTTCAGGCAACAACTATTGCTGCTTTTGCGAGGATGACGGTCGAGGATTCGAGGAAGCTTTTACCGCCTGAGTATTATCCTTCTTGGGTCGTCTTCTCCCAGCGCCAGAAGTTGAGTCCCCATTTTCTCTTTCACACATACATAGGAGTATATCTATATGTGTAAGGGACTGATTTTATTGTTTTTGTTTACTTCAGTTGACTTGGCTTAATCTTCATCTAACAAAGATCTGGCCCTATGTTAATGAGGTAGCTTTTTACCCAAAATAGCATATAAATCACATTTATGGGTTTTAATTGTAATTAGTTGAGTAAAAAGGTTTTTTTTTTATAAAAATAAAAAAAACTAATTTATGGCGTTTGTAGGCAGCGTCTGAGAGTATAAAGACTTCACTTGAGCCCATACTTGAACAATACAGACCCGTTGTATTGTCGTCTCTTAAATTCTCCAAGTTTACTCTTGGTACTGTTCCACCACAATTCACAGGTTAGTTTTCTTCGTTCTCTTTGTAGGTTCTATTTGGCTGTGGGTTTTCCATTATTTTCTATGTTACTACTTTTTTATTTTTATTTTTTAATGTTCAGAGTCCGTTTAAACCGCGATGGAATTCAATTCAAATTTACTAATAGAATTCAGTTCAAATCAATTTACAGTTCATTTCGCATGTTTGAAACAGCACCAAATTAATAGAATTCAATTGATTTTCTTGTTTAGAATTGAATAGGAAGTGATTTCACTCTATTTCTTCTTTCCACATTACTCATTTTACAATTGATGAGGTGCTTGAATTTAATTCAGTTCTAGTTCCAGTCAACTGTTAATCCGACCAATTTTTGGATTGATGGAAACCCACTTTTTAAAAAAATAAAAATAAGAAATGAATCGAATTCTACGATATAGCAAGAATAGAAATTAGCCAAATGTAGTTCAATTGAATTGAATTCCACATTCTTTTGGCTTTCTAAACGCTCTATTAATTCATGCATTTGGCCAATATCCATTTTGCAATTAAATAACTAGGTATATGATTTTTCACAAAATGTGTGTTGATTGGTTGTACTTGTGGTAGGCTTATAAGATTGCTAGTTTGGTTTTTATTAAACAAACCCATGTAAGCTTTAATAATCGTGTATGTGAGCTAATTTCTTAGCTTGTTCCTCGAATGCTTTTATCAATTTTAGTTGCATTGCTGTCAGCAAAAATTGCAGTTCAACATGGGTCTCCTCATGGTTGCAATATGTCCTAATATTTCTTGTCAGAGTCATGTAGCCCAAGGAACTTTTATGGTGAAGGTTTTACAAATTGGTGCTTGTTAATAGTGACCATGTTTTTGCAAATGATTATTCTTTAGGAGTTTCTATAATTGAAAATGGAGAAAGTGGAGTTACCATGGAGTTGGAAATGCAATGGGATGGGAATCCAAGTATAATACTTGATATCAAGACCAGACTAGGTGTAGCACTGCCTGTACAGGTAATCAACAGCGGAAATGCCTCTTTGATTCTGTTCATTATTACTTGATAGGATGCTGTTATATTGCCCAAGATATTCCATAGATTGTTGATTGAGATTAAAGTGCAGCATCCTTGTTATCTTTATATTTGAGAATTGATCTCCATACTACTGCTGTCAACATTCTGCTTTGCCAGTCCTACTGAAGCACTGCAAACCTGTAGTTTATTACCTTGGCTTAGAACTTTACCTGCTATATTATGCGTTAGAGCCATCACAATTCATAGCATTTTTGAATGGTGAACTTGCAGACCTGTGGAGTTTTGAGATAATGTCGTGGATAGTTTTCCTCTAGTTCAATCATTAAAAGAAAGGCAGTAGTCTATTTAGTCAACTCTCCTTTTAAAATGGGCATTGGGCACCTTTTGTGGCAACTGTATGCATTATTTTCTCCAGTGATGGAGCCAGAAAGAATTGTTAAGGGGTGGTCGGTGGTATAAATGTCTGTGAGTTCGTATTAATATATTTCAGTGTTTCATATTTTGTGACAAAGTCTTTTCTCCTGAATTTCCACGTAAGAGTGTACTTTCTTAGATGGTTAAAAAAGTTTCATATTATTTTCTATTATCAACTTTCAGTAAAAAAAAAAATTGATGCAAACTTTCAGTAATGTTAGAATAACAAAAATTTTCTACTTGCTATGTAAGATTTTCCATGTTTTGTTAAATATAAGAATTATAGTAATTTTAATTTATTAAAAACTACATAATTTATGGAAGATTATAATGAAAATAAATATAATTACATACTATAGACAGACATTAAACAAGGCATTCCCTTCTTTAATAACAGAAGTCATAATCTTATAAAGGTTAATACTAAAATAACGATTTTGACAAAAGGGTTATGATAAAACTGAAAACTTTAAGTAGGGGCAGCTTGACAACTTGAGCTATCAAAAGAAAATCTAAGTACTATAAAAAGACATTGAAGAAGCCAGGGGAGTCATACCCCCCAGAGCCCCTACTAGCACCATCATTGGTTGTCTCAACAACATTATTCAGAGTTTAAATTTCGAAAGTATATGTGAATGGAACTCATAAAGCTTAAATTCTGTATGCTTATTTCTTTGGTTGTTTGAATAAGGATCAGATAGCTGCTGTTTTCTGTAATTTTCTCTCCCCTTTTATCCCCTCTTGCATATTTATCCAAGGAGCAGTCATTTCATTTTTACTTTTGTTCTTTGTATTGCTGACACTCTCTGTAAACAACAATAGTACATTAAGTTATTGGGTTCTTGCTACAGATTGACATCACTTGATGTTTAGTTGTTTTGATCTTGTGTTTAGGTGAAAAATATTGGATTCACTGGGGTTTTCAGGTTGATCTTTAATCCACTAGTTGATGAGTTTCCTTGCTTTGGAGCTATTTGCTATTCTCTGAGAGAAAAGGTGTAGTATCTCTTTCAAAGATTTGGAAGTTTGCCTTGTAAAATATTGGATTTTTTTGGTTGATAAATCCTTGTAAAATATTGGAAGTTATGCAGATAGAAAGAGAGATTTGAGTGACATATAAAGTACACAAATATTTGCACATGCATGTCCATAGAAATGGTCATGCTTTATGATGAAAACAAGTTGGTATCCTGTCAATGGATACATGTTTACCCAAATGCTAGTATCTGATCATATGGCAAGAAAAATTCCAATTCTGATGTTAAGTTGCTTTTGCGTGATTGTTTTTGGATGTTATACACATTCATCCAATCACAGGCGCATACAGATCTTAATTTGTCTGGCACTTTTTAATAAGATATTTTCTCTTGTTTTTATTTTTTCATTTTTTCCTTTCCTTTTTTTTGGGTGGGGGGGAGGGGGGATTTGGGGGAAAGTTACAGTTTCTAAAATCAAATTGCTAAGAATGTTAACATCATGGAGCCTGAAATTCTAGTTAGTAAATGAGGCAGAGTTCAGATTCTGCCCAAGTTTGTGTTTGTGAATACAGAAGTGAGTTAAGAAATAAGACTATCAGCCTGAATATAATGTTTTACAGGCCTATATCAGGTCCATGTTGCTCTCTCTCTCTCTCAAACACACACAAACAAAACACAATCATGGTTGTCAAAGCGCAAAGAGCAGCCTGATGTCTAATCTCAGAGACTGCCCTGGCCCTAGACCTAGCGCCTAGCCTCAAGCGATGCGATGTGCATCAGATGCGTGCCATTTGGCCTGGTGCAAGGTGCAAAGAAAGCCCATCTGAGACAGTTCCTTTTTTTATTTTAAAAATTCATCAAATGTACTTTGAGTTGTTAATTTTGCATGGGTGTGGTTCTCGATGTGGGTGTATCACATACAAGTATCTGTCTTGAGAATCAAAGACCTACCAAATGGTCCAAACCCACTGATCTGTACCTCTCTCTAAACAAGACAAGAATACCAGGTTTATTTAGTCTCTCTACCTTTGTCTTCTTCCCCCCTCCCTCTCTCTTTCTCTTGTTTAATCCCTTAGTTTTTATTTGTTTGCTCCCTTCTTCTCTTCTTCTCCATCTTTACTCTGTTTTCTTCTTCTTTTTCCCATCTCTTCTTCTCTTCTCTTATGTCTTCTCTCTCTCTCTCTGCCCCTTCTCTTATCTACTCTTTTTCCTTTCTTCCTTCTCAACTCATCTCTCTTAACTTTCTTTCTAATGTTTTTGCAGCCCTATTTAGAAAATTGTCTACCTATTACTATTACACACTTGTGAAATGAAATCTTTTTCTTTTTAAATGATGGACCCTTCAATTTCTTCTTCATTACTCAAAAAACAATTTTCTTGAATATATGCAATCAACATATTCGCATAAACTTACTTAGCTAATGTGATTTCATAAATTACAAATAGACAAGAATGAACACGCTCTTCGTAGATGTGCACACATGACACATTCTTAGTAGATGTGCATCTATCTTCCTCAAGTGCACGCCTTTGCACTGAACCTTGCGCTTAGGCTCCAAGTACGCTTGGCACCTTAGTGCTACTTGCGCTTTTAATAACTATCTTCCTCAAGTGCACTGCGCCTTTGCACTGAACCTTGTGCTTAGGCTCCAAATACGCTTGGCGTCTTAGTGCTACTTGTGCTTTTAACTACTTTGCTCAAAATATACATGCAGATATGTGTACCCAAAAAAAAAAAAAAAAAAAATCTTCTGATTAAGTGAAAATATCATATTTGGCTTGCAGAAGAAGTTGGATTTCACACTTAAAGTTGTTGGCGGTGACATATCATCACTTCCTGGAATTTTTGATGCTATTAAGGTTTGTGTGGCTTCCCTCCTTTGTTTCTTTTGTTTATCCTTCACTGGTGCACGATTATTTGAAAAATTATGTTTGAGTACTGTGCATTTAAGTATTCATGTTCATGAAGTTGCAAAGAATAATTTTACATGTGATATTTGTTTAATTTCCTTGGGAGAGTCTTCCAGCTTTAATTTTCACCTTGGAAATATAGACACCAAACCTTAAAGTTCTTAAATATTGTTGAAGTCCATACCTATAAATTGCTTTTACAATCTCCACAAAGACTGAAACATTGGAAGGGGTGGTTTTGGTGTTGTTCGCTGCGTTTGGAAGTTTCTGTAACAGGTTTGTGCTGTACCATAAGGATGAGAAGATTTGTTGGGGCTTGCATGTAGTAAATTCACGGAAAGAGCTGAACTGCATTGTTCTGATTTGGAAAGTCTAATAGATACGGGTTCTTTGGCTTGGGGAATCACTTGGATTAGCCAGCTAAGAAAGACATTGTTTCATATCGATGTTTCTTGGTACTTAAGTATTTAATTTAATGGCTGGGTAAAGTTTGATGGGAGAATTGGAATTAACTATTGTTAATATAAAGCAACATAAGTGAAGTATCACGAACAGTTTACAAGATTTTGAACTTTGGTTTCTCTGGCAGAGAATTAGCTCATTTATTTGGATTAAGTTCCTGTTTATGATTTGATGTCCGCAGAATCCAATTCTGTGTCTATCTTAGTGTTGTGTCAGATAAACATTTTCTAGAGTGGACTTTCTTAGAACTGAGGTTGTAAACATTAGTTTCACACTAAAGTTGGTTAGCAAATTGGTAGTCATCCTTATATGCTTTGAATGAAAGCATCATGGCTTCAAAAGATTTTTGTTTTAGGTTATTTCTAAAACCGGAATAAATTCATAGGTTATTTGGAAATAATGCAACAAATGAGTTTATCTGTTTTAATATTTGTATGCATGTAATGGCCCTCAATTGAACGGAATGGCATAGAAAGAGCCATGTAGCTGGCCCGATGCAGGTGGGAAAAGGCTTAGCTTGGTTTACTATGCTTTTGTATTGTTAGGGTGCAACTAAATGAGTGTTTTACTGTCTGGTGCTTTCCTTGATAGTGGGATCCACAATGTTTTACATTTTTAGTGCTATCAGCTTGTATGTTTATTGGATTATGTTGCAGTAATGGATTATTTCACCTGTACAGGAGACAATACGGGATGCTGTTGAAGACTCTATCACATGGCCTGTTAGGAAAGTTGTTCCCATTTTGCCCGGGGATTATAGGTATGTAAATGGTGAAGGATGTGTTCTCAACAGTAGATGTAAACATTGTTGTTGTTCTGCCATGAATGTCCAATAGAGAGGGGTATACATATATGACTTAGTTGAGCTTGTCAGTGTTGGTGTCTCCCTCTGAACAGCTAAAGAGCGGGATGGAGGGGAGGGGCAGTAATGGCTGCTAATTGGTATATGCTAGGATTTCTTATGTAGCTCTCACGGAAAGAAGCTATTGTCTTTCCCTTTTCAGTGATCTGGAGTTAAAACCTGTTGGAACATTGGAGGTGAAGCTTGTACAAGCGAAGGACTTGACAAATAAAGACATAATTGGAAAATCAGATCCCTTTGCTGTATTATTTATACGGCCTTTACCTGATAGGATGAAAACCAGTAAAACTATTGTAAGTTGTCCTATTCTTTATCTGTTTCTGTTGTTTTTTTTTTCTCCACTAGGTTAAATGGAATTTCTCTAATTTTCTTTTCCCTTCAGAACAATGAGTTGAATCCCATCTGGAATGAACACTTTGAATTTATTGTTGAAGATGCATCTACTCAACACTTGGTGGTAAGAATTTATGATAATGAGGGTGTTCAGACATCTGAGTTTATTGGCTGTGCACAAGTACTACTAAATGAACTAGAGCCTGGTAAAGTGAAGGATTTGTGGTTGAATCTGGTTAAAGATTTGGAGATCCAGAGAGATAATAAATACAGGGGGCAGGTGAGAATAGTGAAAACCTTTATCTGAGATCATATTACCAGAAAGACCATGTGAGGCGCTCTCTCTCTCTCTCTCTCTCTCTCTCATATGTACAAACACATACATGTACACACAAAAACAGATATGTATGTCTAGCTTTTTATTTTTTCAGAACTGAAAGAATGTTCATGGAGAAATTTTGTTCAACACACGTACATGTACACACAAAACAGATATGTCTAGTTTTTTATTTTTTCAGAACTGAAAGAATGTTCATGGAGAAATTTTGTCAAACCCAGTTTAGCTTGACATACTGTACTGTCCTTACCAAGATGACAAAAACAAATTGCGAACTCAATATTGTTTGTGGTATAGCTTTATAAGATGTTTCTACAGTTGTAGATGTAGTTTGCAATCTATTTGATTCTTGCTTGACTGGAAAATTTGGGTGGGGTGAACCCTTGCTTTGTGGTGGAATTATTAATTCTTGAAATTTTAAGTTCTTGTTGGAAGAACTCAAGATTTAAATTAAGAAATATGAAGGTTTTTACTTTTTTTAAGATGCATTTAGAGCCTTTATTTATGTTAGAATAAAGAAAGATTGGAAATAAAGAAAGATTGGAGAAAAAACTCTTGTATTATTGATGTTCTGTGAAAGATGGATACAAGCCTATATATAGAACCTGAGAATATAAAACCTAATAGAAATAGGAAACCTAGGGTTATAATAAATCAAGAAACTAAACTAATTAAGAAACTAATACATATGAAATTAGTAGACTAATATTGCAATAGGAATAGGAAAATCATATACGTTAACAATTTCAATTCTTAAGATTTGTTTCTGCATCTCAAGTTGCTCCCAAGTACTTTCCCCCTTTTTCTTTGTTTAATGAGAAATGAACTTTTTATTTGATTCATTTATTTATATAATTTATATTATAGGTTCATTTGGAGCTTCTGTACTGTCCTTTCGGAATGGATAATGGTTTTACCAATCCCTTTGCCCCCAACTTGTCAATGACCTCTTTGGAGAAGGTTCTTAAAAGTGGTGTAAATGGAACAGAAGCAATTGAAAATGAAAAAGAAATCACACAGAAAAGACGGGAGGTTATTGTTAGAGGAGTACTGTCTGTAACTGTTATATCTGCAGAGGACTTGCCTGTTGTAGATTTGATGGGCAAGGCTGATCCTTATGTTATACTCACAATGAAGAAATCAGAGACAAAAAAGAAATCTAGGGTAAGATTTTGATTGTTGAAAGGATCTTTATTTCTATTAATTCCTAATAATTCTGAAGACTTTTAGTTATGATTTCTCTGTAATGCCTGTTTTATTTCCATTATTATTTTAAGACTTCTTTTCCTTCTGCTCCTGCATGCTAGATGGGATCCATCAGTTAGAAGTTTCCCTGACCCCTTTCATGTCCACCTTGTCTAGACTGTGATGTTCAGAGTTTAATTAATGTAATTACATAGACTTAATGTCTCCTCGATCCTTGTTATTCTTTTCCAGGTTGTAAATGAGAGTTTGAATCCTGTTTGGAATCAAATGTTTGACTTTGTTGTTGAGGATGGATTACATGATATGCTAATTGTTGAAGTTTGGGACCACGACACATTTGGGAAGGTAAAGTTATCTGCTGTTGTTATCAACTTCCTCAATCAGACAGTGTGGTAGTTAATTTAATTGCGTCATCTATGTTTTATATGGACAATGTGCAAGTGTTTCGGCTTTCTTCTAACTCGCAGGATTTATGTGATGTGGCAATATCCTGCATTGCTAGTATTCAGCATTTTGATGTGGCATGCTGACTCTTAACTATCTCTTTTACCTATTTTCTCATGTATGAATGACTTGGATGTGATAATTCCATATTATGCCAAAACTGACCATTGAACAAGTGAAATCATGCACTTTGTCAAAAAAATAAAATATGAAAAGGTAGATGTTGAGAAATCACCTTCAAGATGCTCAGACAGTGATCTTCCAAACACTCAAGTCTAGAATGACTTGTAATGATCAGAATAGAAATAGAAATCAAAGAAAAGAAAGAACACAGCAATTTGTTATCGAGGTTCGGCAATAGCCTACGTCCTCGTGAGTTCTTCCGAACTCTCTGCTCTAAATCAATGGTTCTTTACGGATACAGCAACACCTCTTCAAAAATCTCAAGTTCTTGAAGAACGAAAGAAGAGAAAACAGAAAGTGATAAGGAACTATTACAAAGCCCTTCTCCCCAATCTATACTATTCTCTCTCTAAACAACCAGCCTTTCTTTGAGATCTATTCTAGTGCCTCTCCTGTGTTTTTGTGTCTTTGCACTCTCACACTTGCACTTGAATTCTCTTGTATAATGATCTTGTGTTTACAACTTGTCACAATATATCTTCACTTGTTGTTAGAAGACCATTTATATAGAGTAGTGACCTCCTCATCCAATCTTGGAGATCAATCTCCACCCTTAGATCTCAAGAACTAAAGATTCATGGCTCTCTATGAATATTAGTGAACTTGTGCATTTTAAGCATGTCCCACGCACCACTCAAAGGCTGAAACATGAGTGCATCAGTGTGCCTGGCGCCGCGGCCCAGAACAGGGCAGGCCGCGGCGCACACAAGGCTGAAACTCCACAATTCTTCTTCAGTTGCTAGGCGCCGCGGCTTGGAGAGGCTGAGCCACGGCGCGGCCTGGAGGCTGGACTTCCTGGTCTTTCTGTGGGCCGCGGCGCCCACCCATGACCTGATACTAATTTTCCAATCCGTTTAATCCTTTGACAAACTTCAACAGTAGAAGCTTGGGTCCAGCCCTCTTTGGATTGTTGATATGGACAGTTCCCCGCCCACTAAGTGGACTGTGGTTCAAGAGGTGTGTGTGGGTTTTAACAATTAAAAAAATAATAATAGAAGAAAAAGTTAAGATTCTTGGATTGATTATTGTTTTCATAACTTGAAAAATGGTATCATGATGGATTATGGCAGGCTTAATCTCTGATGGACTGGAAAAATAAAAATTATCAAGTTATTTGCACTAAGTAATCAACTTTAGCTTTTATCTTTCCGAAAATGGGAAAGTGGTATTGTTGCCAAGCATCAGTTTTAACTGTTTCTGGTTAGAGTAGCCTGACCCACTAACCTTGTTCGCGTGGTGGCCTTGACCTTGTATTGTCATCAGAGAAGGCTAATGTAGGTAATTATCATTTTTGCAGGATTATATGGGGAGATGCATCTTAACATTGACTAGGGTCATATTGGAAGGGGAATACAGAGACTGGTTCAAGCTAGATGGAGCTAAATCAGGAAAATTGGATTTGCATCTTAAGTGGATACCACAGCCAATCTACCGTGATTCGTAAGTGATCTCTGCTCCATAGCAGAAGGTGTATCTTAGGTCTCAGATGATGTTCTATCCGCTAACGAAGACATAAAGTTGCATTTGCACCTTAGGTGGATGCCACAGTCAATCAGTAAATCATGCATATGATGCAATGCAGCTGTGAGAGGAAATGCTTAAAGAGTGTACATAATTCGTAGGCTCAATGTAAATTCTTGAGAAAATATAGCAATCAGATATATGGGTGGAAGGATAAAGGTTTATTTTTTCTACGAGATTGCTAGTTGCTGAACTTATGTATGCTTAGCAGGGTTTATTATTTTTTATTGTTTCTGCATTTCTTTAGTGTCTGCCATTGGTTGTTTACAAGTCTCAGAGCTGTTTTCTTTAAGGATCTCGCCAGTGATTATCATATAAAATTGAGTTGATTGGATAATTGCTATAGATAGATCTTCCCCTTGCTACATAATGCAATATTCTTGACAGGGTTTTAACAAATTTGATTGGTTACAGGCATTCCAAGTCAGTCTACGCAGGCACTTTTAGCAGTGGAAGAAGGGGTTCATAAAGGCGGGGTTCATAAAGGCAAATGAAAAACAGTGGTCTTATGGATTGCACGTAGACATTTCTTATAATAATATTATCTCACTTGCAAGTTAGATCAAATTTATTCACTTGCAAGTTAACATTTTTTAAAATAATATCATCAAGCATATACTGGTAGTGTTTAGGCCAATAATCCTTAGGGCCAGTTTGATTGGGGGACTAAGATGAGATTTGATTGTTTTAATTTCGCATGAACAGTTAACGCACTTTTAATTGGGGTTTATTATTTATGTGAGATAAAATTAGTCATAATTTTACTTTTTTTGTCTCACATTTTCATAGGACGAAATCTATTCCATCCCTATGAGATTAAATTTTTTTATTTTGTTCTTTTTATCCTCGAATAATAATAATAATATTTTTATTATTATTATTATTATTATTATAATAAAGCAATGATCCATTGAAATCAAGTGTAAAATAACGATGTTTTAAAACGCTCCGTAATTTTTTGTTTATATTATTTAAAACTAAATTGATTGTTTGATTTAATCTTCTATTCGTATAGATCATGCAAGTCAAATTTCACTTTAATCAAATATTTCGTCAATATAATTCATTATATAGTACCTTCTAACTTCGTTCAAATATAGGACGATAGATGTAATCTTTATAGATATTTGGTCGATAAAAAATTTGACGTGCATGATCTATATGAATAAAAGATTTAATTTAATGGTAGCTTTTGTTTAAAATAATTTCGACAAAAAAAATGTAAGTGTAAAATATTTTTATTCTTACACATGGTGTCAATTGATCATTGCTCATTATAATAATATTAAAATAATAAATTATCATTATAATAATATTATAATAATCATAATGATAATAACGTTATTTTAATAATAATATAATGATAATGATAATAATAATAATAGTGAACTTTTTAGGGTTTTAAAAGAAATTAGGGATTGCTAAGGATGATGAATAGTACTAGGGTAGTTTGGTATTTAGATTTCTTATGCTATTTTAGTCCCAATTCAACAATATCATGAACCAACATAGGATTAATATATTACCTCTTTAATCTCCTTCTATCATATCACATGTTAATCTTAGTTTTATCCAAGGGAAAATTTCAAAAACATCCTTATAGTTTGCCCTAAACTATAAATACACCTCTATATATTAAAAGTATACAAAATCACCCTTCAAATTCAACCATGGTTAGTCAACACTAATAAGAAAACGTACTTTTAAGTGTGAAAAGACTTGACAATTCTTATTTAATCCTTTCTTTCTCCACCCCTCGTTCTCTGTTGCAACTACCTCTTCTTTTCTCATATCTGAAACCACCATAAAGACGTCACAGAAACCCACCAAGCCAATCTTGGAGAGGAACTCGCAGTTAATAATAATAATAATAATAATAATAATAATAATAATAATAATAATAACCACAACATGGTCGTCTTCATCCTTTTTTAACTCCATTTAACATGGGTTATTTGAAGCATTATTAGCCTTTGATTTATTTTAGATGATGTAATTGGATGCTCCATTTTGACTCTTTAATGGGAGAGAATCATGATCACAACGTTTAAGTCAAAGATGAAATAGTGTAATCGAACAAAATTGGCGTTTAAAAATACATTATTCACATTTTGTAGTTTTCCTTTCATGCGACATCAGCAACCAATTGTTGAAATAGGCTTTACCAACATACCAATAAATAAGCTAAACTATGGATGCAATCATACATTGACCATTTATTATCTACACTACTTTACCAACATAATGTGAAGTGTATAACACTTAATTTGCTCATCAATGAACCTGTCATCAAGCTACCGAAATTTATTCCAACAAAATAGGTACAAATTATTAGAGAGAACTTTGATTAATTAAACTAGCAAATCATCAGTTTCAATGTAAATTTTGGGTAACTAATATATTGGAGAGGATGTTGATGCAGAAGGATAATGCAAAGAATCGCATGCTTTGATTAAGTATACATGCTTTTTTTTTAATCTCACTATTTACTATAATTTTATTCATCTTATAAATATTTAATTAAAAATTTCTGCCCAATAGGGTTTCTACTTATGATTACTATAATTTTTTGAATTGCTACAATTATTTCCAACAGAAAAAAACCCTAAAGAGCTATAAAGAGGAAAACTCTAGACAACTAGAGAGAGGAAAACCTTAGAGAGCCGCGTTTCACCTTCAACCATGGAGGTGACTTCATGATATCCTAAGCTTCTTGCTCATCCCAGGAGGATTTTGCAAAGACATGGTCTCAAGAGCAGCATGTTATTGGAAGCCATTTATATGGCTTGTTTCGTTGAGAACCAGACTTTGGTCCTAAGTCCAAATCTAAACTCGCACCTGTATGGATTCGATTACCAAAATTATCTCTTCCCTTCTTTTTGGGGCTTAAGCTTAGAAGATGTATGAAGCCTTGTAGATACTTTTATCTATAGAGATTGATGGAAGAGTTCCATTTAACTTGAACTACCATTGATAATTATTTCTAATTATTAAAAATAGGTACCGATACAATATGACTAAATTTGATTGCTTGAACCCTTATGACATATGGAAACTACTAATTAGTTTGTCTACGTCATGAAAAATCATGTCTCAACTTGTCATTGGTTCTTTACAAATGTTTGAATGGACCAATTAAATATGACATGAAATTTGTAATTGGTGTAAGATTTCTCTTTCTACACATCTATGGTCACATTCTTGAGAAATTTAAGAGTAAGCTCTCTAGTTAGAAGGCTCATCAACTTTCAATGACGAATAGAGTTATCCTTACTAAAGTGGTTACCACTTCAATTCCTACCTATACTGTGCAGACAATGAAACTTCCTTTGAGCATTGTGATGAAATTGGCAAAATGAATAGAAGCTTTATTTGAGGATCTACTAGTGAGAAAAGGAAAAATAATCTGTTTAGCTTGAACAAATTTTTTTTGCATAAAGAGGTTGGTGGTTTGGGAATTCGTAAGATGAGGAATGCCAACTAAGTGTTGCTAACTGGGATGGAGGATCCTTTCTAGAGACCAAAATTTGTGAGCTACAAGAAGAATCGTGTGTGGGAGGTATCTAAAAGGTACTGATCTCCTTTCCTATAAAAAGAAGGGCTCTATTTCTCCTACTCGGGACAATGTTCTCCGTGGCAATGAGGTAATATCTTTGGGTTATAAAGTGCAAGATAATAATGGAAAACAAACCAAGTTTTGGCTTGACATGTGAATCAATGACACTTCTCTTTATGACCTTGTAAATAGAAGTTTTACTACTGATGAAGCCTTTAAATCGGTGACTGAAGAAACTAAAACTGAAATTAAGGTTTGTGTTTACTGATTAACTAATGGTGCAGTAGCAGAAGCTCATATATTTATATGGTATGTACAGAAGAGTGTCCTAATAGGTTTAATGTTTCATATTTATAGGAGAGAATCATGATCACAACATTTAAGTCAAAGGTGAAACAGTGTAATTGAACAAAATTGGCATTTAAAAATATAATATTCACTTTTTGTAGTTTTCCTTTCACGCCACATCAATAACCTATTGTTGAAATAGGCTTTACCAACATACCAATAAATAAGCTAAATTATGGATGCAATCATACACTGACCATTTATTATCTACACTACTTTACCAACATAATGTGAAGCGTATAACACTTAATTTTCTCATCAATGAACCTGTCATCAACCTATCGAAATTTATTCCAACAAAAACTAGGTACAAATTATTAAAGAGAATTTAGATGAATTACACTAGAAATCATCAGTTTCAATGTAAATTTTGGGTAACTGATATATTGGAGAGGATGTTGATGCGGAAGGATAATGCAAAGAATTGTGTGCTTCAATCATATTTTGTTACGATCTCAACCCTCCATTAAATCTTCATCTGACGATTCAAATCAATCAAAACGAAATTTTTCTTTTTCTGGACCTCTCACTTTTCACTCTAAATTAAAAGGGCATCACAATCTCAATTTTAGGTTCAAAATATTTTTCAGAACTTCTCTCTTTAAAAACTTTTAGCTTCCTTTCAATTATCTCTTAAATTGCTAAGTATTGATTTGAGTGTAAAAAATTCCTCCAAAAATACCTCATATCCTCACCAAGTGTCTTTTCAAGTACTTAAAACAGTTAGTAGACAGGTGTTCAGGTCCTTCCACACCCTTACACTTCCTTGAGAATTTTATAATTAACTACGTGCACATCTGCTACCCAATAGAGTTTCTAATTATGATTACTATAATTTGTTGAATTGCTAAATTATTTCCAACAGAAAAAAGAAGAAGTTAAAGAGCTAGAGAAAGGAAAACCTTGGACAACTAGAGAGAAACCTTAGACAACTAGAGAGAGGAAAACCTTAGAGAGCCGTGTTTCACCTTCAACCATGGAGGTGAGTTCATGATATCCCAAGCTTTTTGCTCATCCCAAGAGGATTTTGCAAAAACACGGTCTCAAGAGCAGCATGTTATTGGAAGCCATTTATATGGCTTGTTTCGTTGAGAACAAGACTTTGATCCTAAGCCCAAATCTAAACTCGCAACTGTATGGATTCGATTACCAAAATTATATGTTCCCTTCTTTTTAGGGCTTGAGCTTAGAAGATGTCTGAAGCCTTGTAGATACTTTTATCTATAAAGATTGGTGGAAGAGTTCCATTTAACTTGAACTACCATTGATAATTATCTCTAATTATTAAAAATAGGTACCGATACAACATGACTAAATTTGATTGCTTGAACCCTTATGACATATGGAAACTACTAATTAGTTTGTCTACGTCATGAAAAGTCATGTGTCAACTTGTGATTGGTTCTTTGCAAATGTTTGAATGGACCCATTAAATATGACATGAAATTTTTAATTGGTGTAAGATGTCTCTTTCTACACACCTA
The DNA here is from genome assembly GCA_023935145.1 of Bretschneidera sinensis. NCBI lineage: Eukaryota > Viridiplantae > Streptophyta > Magnoliopsida > Brassicales > Akaniaceae > Bretschneidera > Bretschneidera sinensis. The sequence goes on along the minus strand of CM043701.1, from coordinate 73,082,998 downwards.
TGGTCACATTCTTGAGAAATTTAAAAGTACACTCTCTAGATAGAAGGCTCATTAACTTTTAATGACGAGTCAAGTTATCCTTACTAAAGTGGTTACGACTTCCATTCCTACCTATACTATATAGACAATGAAACTTCCCTTGAGCATTGTGATGAAATTGGCAAAGTGAATAGAAGCTTTATTTGAGGATCTACTAGTGAGAAAAGGAAAATTAATCTTTTTAGCTGGGACAAAATTTTTTTGCATAAAGAGGATGGTGGTTTGGGATGGAGGATCCTTTTTAAAGACCAGAGTTTGTGGGCTTCAAGAAGAATCATGTGTGGGAAGTATCTGAAAGTTACTAATCTCCATTCCTATAGAAAGAAGGGCTCTATTTCTCCTACTTTGGACAATGTTCTCCGTGGAAATGAGGTCAAGTCTTTGAGTTATAAAGTGCAAGATAATAATGGAAAACAAACCAAGTTTTGGCTTGACATGTGAATCATTGACATTCCTCTTCATGAGCTTGCAAATAGAAGTCTTACTACTGATGAAATCTATAAATCGGTGATTGAAGAAACTAAAAGAGAAATTAAGGTTTGTGTTTATTCACTGCCTAATAGTGCAGTAGCAGAAGCTCATATTTATATGGTATGTACAGAAAAGTATCCTAATAGGACTAGGGTAGACCAGAGTGTCCTAATAGGTTTAGAGTTTCCTATTTACAGTAGACTAGAATTTCCTAATATTTTTTACATCAGGAATATTTACATTTACACGCCCTCTCAATCCAAATGGGGTGAAACCACAGAGAGATTGGTTTTATATTGAAGAAACCGTGGGGATGAAAACCCTTTTGTGAATCCAACAATCTCATGAACCAAACATAGGATTAATGTATTACCTCTTTAATCTCCGTTTATCCTATCACATATTATTCTTAGTTTTATCTATGGGAAATTTTCAAAAACATCCTTATAGTTTGCCTGAAACTAAAAATGGACCCCTCTATATTAAAAGTATACAAAATCACCCTTCAATTTCAACTATGGTTAGTCAACCTTAATAAAAAAAACATACTTTTAAGAGTGAAAAGACTTGACAATCCTTATTTAATCCTTTCTTTCTACACCCATCATTCTTCGCTGCAACTACCTCTTCTTTCTCATATCTGAAACCACCACAAAGACATCACAGAAACCCACCATGCCTATCTCAGATAGGAACACACATTTAATAATAATAATAACCACAACATGGTCATCTTCATCCTTTTTTAACTCTATTTCACATGGGTTATGTGAAGCATTATTAGCCTTTGATTTATTTTAGATGATGTAATTGGATGCTCCGTTTTGACTCTTTAATGGGAGAAAATCATGATCACAACGTTTAAGTCAAAGATGAAACAGTGTAATCAAACAAAATTGGCATTGAAAAATACATTATTCACATTTTGTAGTTTTCCTTTCATGCGACATCAGCAATTGATTAGGACATGAAAATGCACTTCAGATAGAGTTAATTATATACATTTGTTGAGATTAATGTTGATTATTCAGTCAATTTCTTGACAAGTGTGGTCCTTCAGAGAATTCTGTGTTTTAGTATGTTCTACAGATTTAAAAAAACAAAGAAGCCTTCTACAAAAAAATATATAAAATATGTTCGAAACAATCCACAACATCCAGACCAGTTCAGAGTAGGGAATTCGGGTTTCCCAAGAGGAGTGCAACAAAACCCATCATTTTTAGACTGTTAAAGATAAATTGAGCATTTTCCTAAGTCAGGTTGTCACTAGCAAAGGGTGAAAAGAAGTTTTACTAAATTGCCAGAATTGTCCGTACAGATCAGTCATTTTTACAGATTAAACTGTATTAATTCAGGAAGAACCAAGAGATGAGCCATATATGCTTAGAAATATTCGGATGTCTATTTTCTGGAGAATTTTTTGGCTTATAAACATGATTTTTTTAAAGAAAGTTATGACAGTTTTAGTAGACAAAGGTCAGATTGTGTGTGATTTCAGCGTGGCAGAAGTGAAGGAGGTATTCTTATTTTTTTGGGATTTGCACAGCCTGGATAGTAGTACAACCGGACCAGATCTAGACAGCAAAAACCAAACATGGACAGTAGCAAATGTACAGCCTGGACAGCAGCAAAACCGAGCCTGAACAGCAGTAGAAGCACACGACCTGAACAGAAACCCTAGGGTGACTTTTCTGTCTACAAAGTCGTCTCCATACAGCTATATATAGGATTTTAGACTCAGAGAACATGGGGCTGAAAAGATACACACTGAATTTTTAGAGAGCTATAGTGATTATATATTATTGGCTAAGTTAAGTTTCAACCAAGACGAAGAGATGAACTCCTAGACATAGCAGGTTTGGCTTGTGTTTAATTTAGTATTTATGTTTTAAACATTTAATAACTATTTTGAGTTGTTCCCTTTATTTAATATTGAAGTTGATGTTTTTGTGTGACAGACAATTATATTTTCTTCTCCCATAGATCTTATTTAACTCCGGTGATTGTTGTTCTTTTTCTCCATATAAGTTCAGTCATACTTATATTATGTGTGGGATTTAGGATGCAAATGATTTTGGTATATTAATTATATATGATGGTCCTTTACTGCGTTATTGTCTCCGGATATATCGTCGATTTAGGATATCATATATGATTGACCGTTGCATTACTTGTAAAAACAAGAAGGGGATTTCTCATAATAATTTACAAAAGAATATTTTTGGTGCTTTCACTATTATTTTCCGATTATGTATTTGGGATGTGAAACACATAGTTGAGTTATAATTACTGAATTGATACAAGTTGAAGCTGTGAAATTTAGGAGGGATTCTTGGTCCCTTGTGTTACTCATTATTAATTATTAATTTTGTTTTTGCATGAGACTTTGATTGTAAAACATTCTCTTTGTGGGATCGATACCCCATTCTATACTGCTGCTACCGCATAGTACTGTTTGGGCGTAATTCAGATTTTGGCAACGTTGCCAGGGAGAGCGTCAATCTACAAAGAGGTTTTTGGGTATGATTACGCTCAAACTAATACGCGGTTATTGTATATAGTTGAGGTGTTGATCCCACGAGGAAAAGCAAACTACAAAGGAAAAGTGTAACCCTTAACACGAACGATAAAGATCAAGTGAGAAAATATGAGTTTTGATAATGAAGTGATGTGAGAAAATTATGTAAATAGATTACTAATTTCACATCCCAAACAAGCAATCGGTAAATATTCAATCAAAGCACATGTAAACCCTAATGTAATTGATATGAATTACTCTTTACTTTGGATGTAAGCACACATAACCTATCATATAGATTTATCAAGAAACGACAATATATCTTAATGATAATATCGCAGTAATGGACAAACCTAAAAGATAAATCTACTGGACTCAATCACATCCAGCAATCTTGACATAAAAAGAGCATGACTAGACTTATATCGAGGAGGAAGATACAATCACTAGATTAAGAGAAATTCTTCTAATTAAATTAAAGAGTAAATCATAACAATTTTTTTGACAATAAATCCAAACTACAACTGAATCAATAATGGAAAATAAGAACAACTACACCTAGGGATTCATCCCTTTGCCTTGCTTGGAGATTAGTTGGCCATGAGGCTCATTCTTGAACACTTTGATGGAGGAGAATGTGGTAGCCTTCTTGATTTTTCCAGCCTTAATGCTTGTTTCTTATCAAACCTTAAGTGATCTATTTATAATACAAAAGGTCCAAGGGTGTTTTCGAGTTTAAACTATCATTAAAACCCTAATTAAGTCGTGACTCGGAAACAAAGAATCGAGCTCGCGCCGCGGCTCACATTAATCCAGGCCCTGGCTCAGCCTAGTCCAAGCAGCGGTGCACACTGGTGGTCTTCTTCCGGATTTTTCAAGGTTCTAGGCATGGTGATGAGTGCCAAATATTGCATATTTTGGCCCTCTAATTTACATTTGTTAGCTTAGGAATTTGTTACTTTGAATTGTTTTCGTTGTTTTTCAGGTTTACAAGCACTGGGAAAGGAGTTTCACTAAAATTGCCAGAATTGCCCGTACAGATCAATCATTTTTGAAAATTAAACTGTATTGATTCAAGAAGAACCAGGATATGAGCCATATATGCTTAGAAAGATCCAGAAGTCTATTTTCTGGAGAATTTTACGGCTTATAAAAATGATTTTTCTACAGAAAGTTATGGCCGTTTTAGTAGACAAAGGTCAGGCTGAGCGGGCTGTGCGGGATTTCAGCGTAAACAGAAGTTTTGAAGGGCATGTGAAGACTTAAATCCAACATCCCACATTGGTTGGAAATACATTTCTATATCCCACATCCCACATCGGATTGGAAACACATTCCACTTGTGGTATTTGCCTATATAAGACCCACTCCACTTCATCATTCAGTGTACAATTTCTGAGCCACTTTGGTGTTTACCGGTGGACGTCCGCTAGCATTCTGGTGGATCCCGAAAGCATTGCTACCACGAGGGGAAGCGCCGCCCGTCAGCGAGTGGAATTTCTCCCATGTAAAGTTGTTTATTTATTTCTTTATATTCAGTTGTTTTAGTTTAAATGTTTAGCACTTGTTATTATAGTTTTATAGTTATGAGTGGCTAGAATCTTCAGTTAAGGTTGAAGATGAAGCCCCGCCGTTGTTTGGCATAGTAGTTCAGATTTGCTTGTACAAATCTGACAATTTTTAGTATAAATATTCTGTCAATTATTTGAGTAAATCTTATAATTGATTGACTTTAAATTGTCTGTTGGATTTTCTTTGTGTTTCATCTGATGGATACATTGAATGCTTTTCGATTAAATTGGATTCCCTTTGTGATTTGTTAAGAGCGGATACATCGGGTGCTTTTGGTTTAGTTGGGATATTCTTTGTTTTTTTGTCTTATAGTTGGATTCATTGAATGTTTTGATAGGCTAAATTTTTAGAACATGTATGCTTAACTTCGGTGGGGTGGATTCGGAAACCTTAGTGCTTTTTATTATTAGATTTTAAATCAATTAAATTTAGTTTTAATTTATTTTGCAAATTATCATTCAAAATTCGGAACTAGGTTAAGATAGAGTTAATTTAGATTAAAAATTATATTTTCACAACGCAATTCCCTGTGGATTCGACCTCGCACTTGCACAACGCTATATTGCAAACGACTCGTGCGCTTGCGAGTAATTTAAAACTCACAACAAGTTTTTGGAGCTGTTGCCGGGGAGTTGTTTGGTTTGTGAAAATTTTTTGTCTGAATTGATTTTATTTTTCTATTAGTTAATTTAATTTAAAAAAATTTAATTTAATTTAATTTCAAAAAAAAATGTGGATGAATCCAGCGCCAGTTTCACAGTTTTTAGAGGACGCCCTCAAGGATTTCATTAAAATGACCGGCCTGTCCCTCAATGCTGCCAACACTTTCAATGTTGAAAGCTGTTCCATCTGTGCTAGTCCTATGCATCTAGCACAGAATTGCCCATCAATGCCGGCTTGTGCTGAGTATCCTATGGAACAAATGAATACTTTCAATGACTGTTGTTGGCAATCAACTGGATCTTGCTCCGAAATATACAATCCAGAGTGGTGGAACCACTCTAATTTTTCATGGGAGCAGAACCAACCAATAAATCAGGGAGGAGCCCCTTACCATGCTCACAATCAATACACTCCCGAATTTCCTCCACCAATTCCAAATTATGGTCACTCAGCTTATCCAGCACCATCACCCGTTTACCAAGCTCCCATTCAAACGCCAGTGTCGGTTTCACAGTCATTGGAGGACGCTCTCAATGATTTCATGAAAGCGACTAGCCAATCTATGAGTGAAGTGATGAGTGCAACAATAGAAAACACCCAAGCGATTGCCACACTAGAGAGTCAAATTGATCAGATCGCAAGTTACGTGGGTGAAGGCGAGGAAGGAGAGTTCCCCAGTCAATCTGAGCCTAACCCAAAGGAACAGTTTGCAGTGGGAAATTCTTCAACTCCAATGCATTGGCAAGAACAAGTGCAATCAACTGTCCCATACTTGTCTGGGAGACAAGTGGACAATCAAGTGGAAGAGAGCCCTGCTATGCACCAAGGGCAAGAGAGTAGCAACAATGAGAAGAGAGATGCTGAGCCATCTACAGCCACTCGTATTATTAAGGATCTCTCTAGGTCGTTTTTACCTAAAGCGCCTTACCCTGAGAGACTACAAGTGCCCAAGAAAGAAAGGAAGTCTAAGGACATTATGGAGGCATGCTTTGCTCAGTTTGAAGAGGATTTGGATTTAGATAAGTTACTTGAGCAAGCAAATACTATCGTGGAGTCTGCTCCTCGGGAGAGTAGTAGGACAGAGGAGACTATGGATGAATCCCGTATTGAGGATCCCTTGGAGGCATGCTTTGCTCACTTTGGAGAGGACTTGGGCTTAGATAAGTTACTTGATGAAGTAAATGTCATTTTGGAGTCTGATCCTAGAGAAAGCAATAAGACGGAGGAGACCGCCGCACCTGACACCCCCAAGAAGGAACTTAAGCCTTTACCAGATAATCTTAAGTATAAGTTCCCAGGTCCAGCAGATTCTTTGCCTATAATCATAGCTTTAGATTTGGGTGATGCTCCAGAGGAGAAATTATTGGACGTCTTAAGAGAGCATAAGGAAGCTATAGGCTGGACTATTGAGGATGTCAAGGGAATCAACCCCTCATTGGTAATACACACGATACAGTTGGAGGAGAATGCCAAGCCATTGAGGGAGCCACAAAGAAGGCTCCACCCTGCTTTGCAAGAGGTTGTGAGGGCGAAAGATATTAAGCTGTTAGAGGCAGGGATCATTTATCCCATCTCTGATAGCAAGTGGGTGAGCCAGATTCCAGTCGTGCCCAAACGTGCTGAATTTACGGTAGTAAATAAAGATAACGAGTTGGTTCCAACTCGAGTATAGTCAAGATGGAGAAAGTATCTAGACTACCGTAAATTGAATGCTGCCACCAAGCCTGATCATTTTCCATTCCCATTTATTGATCAGGTGGTGGAGCACTTAGTTGGGCATGTTTACTAATGTTGGGTCTGGCTGAAGACGTTAAACTTAGCGCTCATGGGAGGCACCCCACAGCTTATCTTTTCTTTTGTTTATTTATTATTTCGCATATTTATGATTAATGTTTGTTTCCAGTATTTTTTGTTTTCCAGTTTTTATTTTTCAGGGACAAAGCGTACTTCAGTTCAAGTTTGGGGGTATGCTATGAGCCATACCAGTCCAGATAGTTCTCCATATCTTAGGTCAGCTCTTTCCATATTAGTCACACATTGGGGTCAATGTGTAATTTAAGTTTGGGGGTATGGGAGACACATCACACACTTTGTCCTAATTTGTTGTCTTTTCGTCATAGAGAAAAATGCATGCTCATGTTATCGTGAAATTTTAGTTGATCTAAACATTTTCTGTGATGTGATGTCATTGGTGAGCTTAACATTTTGAACACATGATCTGGTGATAAATTTTTAAAATTTAGTTACTTACTTTAGGCATTTTGAGAATTCACATGTTTGATCTAATCTAACACGAGCACATTAGCACAAATTATGTGAGGTATGACATGTGATTTTAATGTGTATTTTTCCTTATCTTAACTGAAACTGGATGACTTGTTGGATGAACTCTTGGGCATAGGAAAATATAAAAATAAAAAAATAAAAAATTATCAATAAACTTTTCGCTAAGTAACTGGACCTCTTGCCTCAGTAAGCAGTGAGTGTTCACGTCAAAAGGTGGAATTTTGCTTGGTAATATTAAGGTCGGTTTAATTTCGTAGCCTTTTTGACTCGAGTTAGTAAGTCCTTAGGGGTGTCTTTATACCTAATGCCCTAAAACCACCTGGTTTGGGAGTCATTGACTTAACACTCGCTACATGGGTCAATTAGAAAGCTTAAGGGAACTAAACATAGCCGTGCCTTATTTAAAAAAAAAAAAATATTATGCCTTTGTCATTCATTTTTGATGGGAAATTCGATGTGTCTTGAGACATGGAGACCTTACACATTAGAGTTACTTGGAAGCTTCATTTTTATATGCTAATTCACCTTACACTGATTCAAGCTTGTGATGCCTTATCCTGCCTTTTGTAAGTAATTAGATTTTAACATTTCTATTCATTGCGAAGATGGGTTTACCTTTTTTAGCTTGCTTATGAATGAATATCATGGTGATGTGTGCTCCTTAAATTTTTGGATACCATGAGTGATGACTTTATCTTTATGTTTTTTGTTTTTCATTGAGTCTTTTATTTTGTTTTGCTAAGGGACTAGCAAATTGTAAGTTTGGGGGTATTTGATGAGTGCCAAATATTGCATATTTTGGCCCTCTAATTTACATTTGTTAGCTTAGGAATTTGTTACTTTGAGTTGTTTTCGTTGTTTTTCAGGTTTACAAGCATTGGGAAAGGAGTTTCACTAAAATTGCCAGAATTGCCCGTATAGATCAATCATCTTTGAAAATTAAACTGTATTGATTCAAGAAGAACCAGGATATGAGCCATATATGCTTAGAAAGATCCAGAAGTCTATTTTCTGGAGAATTTTACGGCTCATAAAAATGATTTTTCTACAGAATGTTATGGCCGTTTTAGTAGACAAAGGTCAGACTGTGCGGGCTGTGCGGGATTTCAGCGTGAACAGAAGTTTTGAAGGGCATGTGAAGACTTAAATCCAACATCCCACATTGGTTGGAAACACATTTCTATATCCCACATCCCACATCGGATTGGAAACACATTCCACTTGTGGTATTTGCCGATATAAGACCCACTCCACTTCATCATTCAGTGTACAATTCCTGAGCCACTTTGGTGTTCTACCGATGGACGTTCGCTAGCATTCTGGTGGATCCCGAAGGCATTGCTACCACGAGGGGAAGCGCCGCCCGTCAGCGAGTGGAATTTCTCCCATGTAAAGTTGTTTATTTATTTCTTTATATTCAGTTGTTTTAGTTTAAATGTTTAGCACTTGTTATTATAGTTTTATAGTTATGAGTGGCTAGAATCTTCAGTTAAGGTTGAAGATGAAGCCCCGCCGTTGTTTGGCGTAGTAGTTCAGATTTGCTTGTACAAATCTGACAATTTTTAGTATAAATGTTTTGTCAATTATTTGAGTAAATCTTATAATTGATTGAGTTTAAATTGTCTGTTGGATTTTCTTTGTGTTTCATCTGATGGATACATTGAATGCTTTTCGATTAAATTGGATTCCCTTTGTGATTTGTTAAGAGCAGATACATCGGGTGCTTTTGGTTTAGTTGGGATATTCTTTGTTTTTTTGTCTTATAGTTGGATTCATTGAATGTTTTGATAGGCTAAATTTTTAGAACATGTATGCTTAACTTCGGTTGGGTGGATTCGGAAACCTTAGTGCTTTTTATTATTAGATTTTAAATCAATTAAATTTAGTTTTAATTTATTTTGCAAATTATCATTCAAAATTCGGAACTAGGTTAAGATAGAGTTAATTTAGATTAAAAATTATATTTTCACAACGCAATTCCCTGTGGATTCGACCTCGCACTTGCACAACGCTATATTGCAAACGACTCGTGCGCTTGCGAGTAATTTAAAACTCACAACACATGGTTCTGGAGGCCGAGGCTTATATTTTTCAGGCTGCAGTGCACACACTAAAGACTTGGTTTCTCTTCATTTTGTCCTTCCGCAACCATGCCTTCACACTGATGTGCATCAAAGCATCGTGCTTTAAGCTATGATGGCTTTCCACCTCTTTTGGACTCAAAGTACTTGAAAAGGCATCGAAATAGATCAACAATCCAAGAATATTACTTTAGAGTTGTTAAGGCATAAAAGTGCAATTTAAACCTAGATTAATCCTAAAATGCTAACAAATAAGTACTATTAAGATGCATTTTATGACTCTCATCATAACCCCCAACTAACTTATTGCTAGTTCCTAGCAATTCAAGCGAAAACAAGACAATATGAAATGAATTCTATGGTAGGGATCAAAAATTGCAAATAACACACAGTACATAAAATCATTAAATATCACCCAAGTCCAAAATTAATCCAAATATCAATTTTAAAATTGTTATCGACTCTTAACATCCATTTACCACAATCAATTAATTCGAACACCCGGATGATTTTATGCACAATAATCATGAATACAAGTCTTGGCCTCTAAAATATATTAATTTGCGTGACATCAATCACCAAAACAAGCTTTATAGGCTCACTTTTCAAATCACTCTCCACTATTGTAGAAAAAAAATCACACTACCTTGGATCAATAGGTCTTTAATAAGTTTGTAATGTTAGGCTAAGGTAAAGGTCAAGAGAGAACGAGAACTATTCAACAAGTAAAAGAACTCAATCTCTTAGTTTTAAACACAATCACTTTAAGCACTGGATAACCTTACTTCAATACCCAACTCTTTCAACCATTTTTTGAGCATTTCTCTCAATAAATCACCATTTTTTTTTCTTTTCATTTCTTCTTTCTTTACCATTATTCACTTCTTTTTTTTTTTTTTTTTTTTTTATTTTGGCATAAGACCATTCACCTTCTTTTTCATTCTTTTCTTTTCTTTTCTTTTCCACAACCCCCATCTTATCTCCTTTAATATACTTGGGTTATGGCAGTAATATTTTTTCATATTTCCATCCTTACTCCTCTTAAATGCTTCTCAACAAATGTGTATAACTAAGTTCTTTTAAAAGAAGGGTAAGGATAAAATATTTTTAGGCTCATAAAGGTAAGTAAATGGGCTATCGAAAGAAAAAAGGCTCAAATTATTTTTCAAGAAAAAGGCTCAAACAGGTGACTAGCGATAAATATAGCAAGGGTAAGTTTGAAAGGCTCAAACAATCCAACAATAGCCTATATCATATCCTAAGTAATGTGCATTATAGGAATTCGCCTCATGCGATTATCAAATAAGTTCTAGAGCTTATTGAGACCGCAAAAGTATTCACAAAACAATCACACATAAAACTTCTCTAAATGTTTTAGACTAATCATGCAATCTTACCGTAAACTAGAGTCTCAAAACAAATGAAGATTTACACTTAAATTATTCTCAAACCGAAGCAAGATTTAACTTATTCTAAATGCTATATGCTATCTCAATTAGGCTCATATCATTGACATGTGAATTAACTCCAAGGCTAACACAAAGCATGCTAAAAAAAAAAAAAAAAAAAGGGAAAGTGACACCTAGCAGTTCAATGAAAAAAAAAAGAAATATGTTTCCTCCACCCCCAACTTTAAAAATTGCATTGACCTTAATGTAAAAGAAAAAGTAAAGGAAACTCCCTTTGTAACCAAAAATGCATAGAAGCTGAAAATTGTGCTTCACCATGTGAACTGCATGCTGTTCTTTATGTTGAAATTTCGATCTATAACATAGAACAAAACAAACAAAAAGAAAGCAACTGCGGTGTAACATTAAGATTCCCACCGTATGTTAGGTTAACACATAAAATGGGAATAAATAACTAAAAACGAAAATAGAGTACGAAAAATAAAATAACGAAAAGGAATACACAATAAATGTTAGTACAGTCATCCGATAATAAAATAAAATAAAAGGAGACAAACAAGATAGAACCCAAAACCAATCCTTTATGTCTTCATCCTCCTTTTCATTTCCTTCATTCTCTTCACCTTCCTCGGGAGTTGGATCAAAAGATGAACCCGGATAGGGTGGCAAAGTGGGAAAGTGATCCATGTCACAACCAGTGGCGGAGGCAAGGTGTTGGTACATTTAACCAAAAGAAGAGTACACCCCCACTTGATAATCGGCTTCCCTAGCCAAGAATCGTTCCTTGACAATCAAACCTATCATGCAAGAGTTTCTGATGCTCATCAAAACGAATCTCTAAATGCTCAAAGCGCTCTGCAATAGTGAAATGCCTAGAGGGAGGAGGGAGGGCAGCAATCACTGCTCTCTCTCCCGGAGCTGGCAGCTTTGAGGCTTTAATCAGAGTGAGCATGCCATCATCGATAGGCTTCTTGGGTTGCTGGGCCTCCTCGTCAGGATTGTACTGGACGCCGACTTGGATGCATAATAGGGTAATTAATGAAGGGAAATACAATCCAAGCTTTTGTCACACAGTGTGTATGATAGAATTGAATATGATTTGGCCTATATCAATAGTCATGCCCATCAAAATGGCATAAATCATAACAACTCTCTCAACAATAAGGTCACTATAGTGCGTAGCAAGCATCCATCTTTGACATACAAAATATTGCCAAGCTCGAGCATTGACAGTCAGAGAAGTACCGGACAAGGTTTTAGGGGTATCACCCGTCATTTTCCATGATGTGCCCAGAATACAGAGAGTATTGCAAATCTCTTCATAATCAATATTAGACGCATATGCAATATACTCATTGTTTTCTATGTCAGGTAGCCTATAGAATCTATTGATAGATGTGCTGCTAAAAGAAACTATTTTTTTTTCTCACCATCACCTTAACATTCCTATGTTCTTCTGCATTAGCATAGAATTCTCTAACCACATTTGTAAGGGAATGAGATGGTTGTCTTGCAAATGTACCCCAATGCCTATCAATAATCATTCTAAACAAGGTTGGGTTTCTCTTCTCTGTGATAGTGAATCCTCTCTCAATAATGGGTTTTCTAGCTTGCATCATCCTAACATATCTCTCACTAGCCTCAAAACTAACAAATTTGCTCTCATCATACTCTTGAGGTTGTTTCCCCCTTGGTCTCTTGATTTTAGGGGACATTTGAATCAAACGTATAGAACAGCAAAACTAATTCAAAATCAACCACCCAAATAGCACAAATTCACAATAAAGAGAAGAAATTGGCCTTACTTGATGCTCAAAGTTGGAGAGAAGAAAGAATACCCACCAACTTGAAATACCCAAAATCCTCTTAGAACCAAGCTTTGTGGAGAAATTTCCAACAAAATCTGCAATATTAGTGCTAAATCCTCCAAGAAATGATGTTAGAATAATTTTTTTTTTGAGTAAAATAGAGTGGGTAAGTGAGGGTTTGGAGAGAGGAAGAGAGAGAGAGAGAAAGTGGCTGCTATGTTTTTAGATGAGAAATGAAGAAGAGAGTGTAGAACTTGGGTTTTAACGTGGGGCAGATCGTGGGTGTGCAGAATAGGTGGTAGCTGGCGCGGTGCGGCGCGGATCCTGCTGGGGCACAGGGCTGGCGACCTAGGCGCTGTGTGGTGTGGAGTGCTCTGCTCATGCTACACGCTGTGCAGTGCGGCCCTGCTCGAGCTGGGGCGCGACGCGCTCTAGTCAGACCTGTTTCTAAAAAAACTTGTTTGTTCAACATAAAAAAAATAAAATTAGCCAAATTATAAAATAAAAAAAAACTTTTAAGTTAAGAAAAAAACTAAAAATTAAAATTGAAATAAACTTAGTTAAAAGCAAAACAAACAAAACAAAAGAAAAAAAATAAATAAAAACATACCTTTGTGGTGTGGTCAAGGTGAATAGACCGGATCCATAAGTAGAATGTCTTCCACTTCCGGATCTTACCTATCGATTAAGACTTTAAGGCATTGACCATTCACTTTAAAGATCCGACCATCTCTAGTATCTTTTATTTCTACTACCCCATTTGCAAAAACATTCTTCACTACAAAAGGACCGGTCCACCTCGACCGAAGTTTTCCTGGATGCTTATAGAGTCTAGAATCGTATAAGAACACCCGATCATTAGGCTTAAATGTTTTCCTCAAAATATTTTTATCATGAAATACTTTCATTTTAGCCTTATAGATTCTAGAGTTCTCATAAGCATAATTTCTCAACTCCTCTAACTCGGTCAACTAAAATTTCCTAAGCTTACCCACTTCTCCTATGTCAAAATTGAAAGACTTGATGGCCCAATAAGCTCGATGCTTGAGCTCTACAGGTAAGTGGCAAGGCTTTCCAAAAACAAGCCTATAAGGTGACATACCTAAAGGAGTTTTGAAAGTTGTACGATAGGCCCAAAGCACATCAACTAGTCTCAAAGACCAATCCTTGCGATTCGGGTTGACTGTTTTCACTAAAATTTGTTTAATTTCTCTGTTTGCAAGTTCTACCTGTCCACTTGTCTGAGGCTGGTCGGTAGTAGGGATCTTATGTAACACCCCATATTTCCTCATCAAAGCTTCAATAGAACGGTTTCAAAAATGCGTACCCCGATCACTAATTATAGCACGTGGTGTACCGAATCGAGATAACACATTTTCACCGTTCTATTATCATTGCTTCGGCAAGCTGCTGCCTCTATCCATTTTGACACATAATCTATTTCCACAAAGATATATTGATATATGAAAAAAGGAGGAAATGGTCCCATAAAATCAATGGTCCAACAATCAAATATTTCAATCACTAAAATTGAGTTTAAGGGTATCATATTACGACGAGACACAACTCCTAACTTCTGATACTTTTCACATGAGTGACAATAGATATTTGCATCTTTAAAAAAGGCAGGCCAATAAAATCCACACTACAGAATTTTTACAGTGGTTTTTTTCATTGAAAAGTGGCCCCCATAAGCTTGGGAGTGACAAAATTCTAAGACGCTGGCAATCTCTTCATTAGGGATGCAACGCCTTAAAATTTGGTCAAGGCAGTACTTGAAAAGGCAAGGGTCATCCCAATAAAAATTATGTACCTCATTCAAGAACTTCCTCTTGTCTTGAGTGATCTAATCCATTGGTATCTCACCGGTAGCCAAATAATTCACGATATGAGCAAACTATTGCAGAGAAGTAATATAGAGTAAATGCTCATTGGGAAAATCATCCTTGATTGGCATGTCGTCAAAGGTGTCCTCTACTCCTTTCTTATCTTTGATGGTGATGTCAAATTCTTGTAAGAGTAAGATCCACCGTATTAGTCGTGCCTTAGCATCCTTCTTTGTAAGAAGGTACTTAAAGGTTGCATGATCTATGAAAATAAGAATAGGAGAACCGATTAAATAAGCACAAAACTTGTCCGAAGAAAATACTACAGCTAGTAATTCTTTTTCAGTGGTGGAGTAATTCATCTGAGCACTATTTAGGGTTTTACTAGCATAGTAAATGACAAAAGGTTTCCCCTCGCTTTGCTGTCCAAGAACAGCACCTACAGCAAAGTCACTAGCATCTCACATTATTTCAAAAGGTAAAGTCCAATTAGGTGACTGCATTATGGGTGCTGAAGTAAGCTTGCCAATCAGTATTTTAAAGGCCTCTTGACAAGCTTGTGTCCACTCGAATGGGGCATCTTTAACTAGGAGGGCACATAATGGTCTAGATATGTTGGAAAAATTTTGTATGAACCTCCTATAAAAACCAGCATGACCAAGAAAGGATCGCACATCCTTTGCTGTCTTAGGTGTAGGAAATTTAGAGATTAATTCAATCTTAGATTGATCAACCTCTATCCCTTTAGAAGAAACAAGATGCCCTAAGACAATACCTGAAGGTGCCATGAAATGGAATTTTCTCAATTTAAAACTAATTCCTTCTCTTCACAACGAATTAATACTCTCTCTAAATTTAATAAGCATACATCAAATGAAGATCCAAAAATAGTCAAGTCATCCATAAAAACTTCCATGCAATTTTCAACCATGTCACTAAAATTGCTCATCATGTAATGTTGAAAAGTAGCAGGTGCATTACACAATCCAAATGGCATTCTACGAAAAGCATAAGTACCAAAGGGACAAGTGAAAGTGGTTTTATCCTGGTCTTCTAATGCAATTTCAATTTGATAATAACCAGAATAACCATCTAAGAAACAATAAAAAAGATGATCAGCTACACGCTCAAGAATTTGATCGATAAAAGAGAATGAGAAATGGTCTTTCCGGGTGGCAACATTTAATTTTCTGTAATCAATGCACATTCGCCACCCAGTCACAAGTTTTGTAAGGACTAACTCTCCTAGGTCATTTTTCACCACAGTGACACCGAACTTTTTAGGAACGACTTGTGTAGGACTTACCCATTTACTATCAGCTATAGGATATATAATTCCCGCATCTAATAGTTTCAACACTTCATTTTTCACCACTTCTTTCATAGTGGGGTGAAGCCTACGTTGGGGGTCTCTACGAGGGCTAGTTCCTTCATCCAAATTTATCTTATGAGAACAGATCATGGGACTAATACCTTTTAAATCAGCTATGCTCCAACCTAAGGTTGATTTATGTTCATTTAGGGTCCAAATTAATTTCTCACCTTGAGATTCAGATAATTCAGATGAGATAATAACAGGAAAAGTATCACCTGGACCGAGGAAAACGTGTTTTAAACCCTTAGGCAGCCGCTTTAATTCAACTTTGGGTGCTTCCACACTTGAGGGGATTTGTTTCTCGCTTCTTTCAAGCAACTCCTTAAACTTTGGTTGCCATGCTTGAGTGCCATAATCCTGAGATTTATCAAAAATAACACAAATATCAATTACATTAGATTTATCATTAATATAATCAAACTCAGAATTAACAAGAAAATACTCAAGATGATCAAAGTCATGAGCTATAGAAACTCCTATATCGATGAGTGACTCAATCATGTATAACTGGTGGCTCTCGTCATCATCTTTTGGCTGTTTTGTAACATTGAAAATGTTCACCTCGAGGGTCATGTTTCCAAAGGACAGCTTCATGAGTCTATTCTTACAATTAATAAGAGCATTTGCAGTAGTAAGAAAGGTCTACCCAAAATCAAAGGAATTTTAGTGTTAGTGTTAACAGCAGAAGTAGTATCAAGGATTAGGAAATAATCAGGATAATAAAATTTATCAATTTGGATTAGAACATCCTCTACCACACCCCGGGGTACTTTGACTGAACGGTCAGCCAATTGCAATACCACATCGGTTGGTTTGATTTCTCCCAAACCCAGCTGTAAATAAATAGAAAATGGCATCAAATTTATACTAGCTCCTAAATCTAGCAATGCTTGTCCAACCTCATGATTTCCAATGCTACATGCAATGGTTGGACAGATAGGATCCTTGTATTTGGGGGAAATTCTTTGCTCAATTAAAGCATTAACTTGCTCCATTAGGAATGCTATTTTCTTCACATGGTGCTTCCTCTTAATTGTACACAAATCCTTGAGAACTTTTGCATAAGTAGGAACTTGTTTAATCACATGCAAAAGAGGAAGATTAAGTTTTATTGCCTTAGGTTCTCTAGGATTTCATTGTTTCGGTCCAGATTTTTCTTGTTTGATTTTAAGGCTTGAGGGAATAGTGCTTTAACAGGGCTCTTGGTAACCTCAGGGTCCTTGGACAGCTCGACATCACTACTACCTTGTCCCTTTTTCACATCCTCTGATTTGTTCGTTGTTGGGATGTGTAATGACTTACCACTTCTTGTCACAATGGCATTCACATCTTTTAGATTTTCTTGTGCCATGTGTTGACCATGGGGTGTGGACTGAGCTTGAGAAAGGAACGTACCTCGCTCATTCACACTCAAGGAGCCCATCAATTTGGATACTTGGCTCCTTATTTCCTTGTTCTCTTCAACAACTTGAGTAATTAATGCTTCATATCTTTGGTTTGTCTTACCCTGTGCCTCAATAAAAGCATGTAAAGTGTCTTCTAAAGAACTCATAGAGGATGAGGGTGTCTGATATGGTGCAGGATATAATCTAGGGGGTTGTGCAAGCTGCTAATTTTCAGACTTCCAGCTGAAGTTGGGGTGATTGCGCCATCCCGGATTATAAGTATTAAAGAAGGGTGCAAAAGGCTTCTTGTACATGCCTAAGGCATTACATTGTTCCTCATACATCCCTCTCATATCAGAAAATATGGGACACTCTTGGGCGAGATAGCCTACCCCGCCACACACAAAACATGGTTCCAAAGATTCAACTTGATTAGCCACATGTGTTGGCTTTGAGCTTTTAGTCTTTAACGCATCTAACTCCTTAATGAGCATCTCAACCTTAGCCTTTAGATTGTTCTCTTCCCTAAGATGGTAAATCCCACCACTAGTGGGGTTTCCTACAGGTCATGACCTATTTGTGCTTTCAGTAGCACTAGATCCAGTCCAAGTGTGAGCTTTTTCAGCAAGCTCATTGAGGTATTCTATGGCCTCATCAGGATCTTTTTGTAAAAATTCACCATTACACATCATCTCTACAAATTGGCGCTCTCTATGTGTAAATCCCTCATAAAAATAGCTCACTAAGCGCTAATTCTCCTACCTATAATGAGGACACATACTCAACAACTCTTTAAATTTTTCCCAAGACTGATACAATGTGTTATTGTCCTTTTGTGCAAAGGTGGAGATTTTCCTTTTTAAAGCATTGGTCTTATGTTGAGGGACGTATTTATTAAAGAAGACTTGAGTCATCTCATTCCATGACCCAATAGATCGTGGTCTCAGCGAGTATAGCAAACTCTTAGCTTTATCATTCAAAGCGAAAGGAAAAAAATTGAGTCTCACGATGTCATCAGTTGCATCTTGACTATGAAAAGTTGTAACTACTTCCTCAAACTCCCTAATGTGTACATATGGGTTTTCATTTTCCAAGCCATGGAATGTAGGGAGTAATTGTATCATCCCTGTTTTAAAATCCTGTTGGCGAGTATTGGCTGGAAACATGATGCGTGATGGTGTGGCTGTTCGACTAGGATGCAAGTAATCCTTAAGTGTCCTAGCAACATTCTCATTGGGGTTATCAGCCATGTTAAAATCCTCTAAATTCTCGTTTGGGGGTGCACTATGGGTTGATCTAGGCGAGGTTTCACTAACGGATATGGAAGGAGAGAGTAACTTTATTTCGGGTCCTCTAATGAACCTACCTCGTGAATCTCTCGGTCTAAGCATACACCAAATGAGTTAAAAAGGGAAATAAATAAAACAGAATAATAAAATAAAATCAGAAAATCAAAACTTAAAGAAAGGAACAATATTACCGTCTTGTCTCAAAGTTGACAATCTTCCTTGTTCGTAAGCGCGTTTCCCCGGCAACAGCACCAGAATTTGATTACACTCAAACTAATACGCGATTATTGTGTATAGTTGAGGTGTCGATCCCACAAGGAAAAGCGAACTAAAAAGGAAAAGTGTAATCCTTAACACGAACGATAAAGATCAAGTGAGAAAACTGAGTTTTGATAATGAAGTGATGTGAGAAAATTGTGTAAATAGATTGAAGAATATAATAGAGAAACAACAAGGGTCTGGGAATCCTCACTAGGTTCGTTGTCTTATTCCAATCTTGATTTATTTGTTTTTATCTCGATTACTAGTTTCACATCCCAAACAAGTAATCGATCAATATTCAATCAAAGCACATATGAATCCTAATGTAATTTATATGAATTACTCTTTACTTTCGATGTAAGCACACATGACCTATCCTATGATTTATCAAGAAACGACAATATATCTTAATGACAATATCGTAGTAATAGACAAACCTAAAAGATAAATCTACTGGACTCAATCATATCCAACAATCTTGACATAAGAAGAGCATGACTAGACTTATATCGAGGAGGAAGATACAATAACCGGATTAAAAGAAAATCTTCTAATTAAATCAAAGAGTAAATCATAAAAATGTTTTGACAATAAATCCAAACTACAACTGAATCAATAATGGAAAGTAAGAACAACTACACCTAGGGATTCATACCTTTGCCTTGCTTGGAGATTAGTTGGCCATGAGGCTCATTCTTGAACACTTTGATGGAGGAGAATGTGGCAGTCTTATTGAGTTTTCCAGCCTTAATGCTTGTTTCTTATCAAACCCTAAGTGATCTATTTATAATACAAAAGGTCCAAGGCTGTTTTCGGGTTTAAACTATCATTAAAACCCTAATTAAGTCGTGACTCGAAAACAAAGCATCGAGCTCGCGCCGCAGCTCACATTAATCTAGGCCGCGGCTCAGCCTTTTGTGGTTTTCTTCATGATTCTGTAGGCCGCGGCCCAGATTGGTCCAGGCCGCAGCGCACACTAGTGGTCTTCTTTCAGATTTTGCAAGGTTTTGGGCATGGTTCTGGAGGCTGAGGCTTAGACTTTTCAGACCGCAGTGCACACACTAAAGACTTGGTTTCTCTTCATTTTGCCCTTCCGCAACCATGCCTTAACTCTGATGTGCATCGAAGCATTGTGCTTTAAGCTATGATGGCTTTCCACCTCTTTTGGACTCAAAGTACCTGAAAATGCATCAAAATAGATCAACAATCCAAGAATATCAATTTAGAGTTGTTAAGGTATAAAACTGCAATTTAAACCTAGATCAATCCTAAAACGCTAACAAATAAGTACTGTTAAGATGCATTTTATGACTCTCATCAGGGTACTATCTTTTCGAACTTTTTCTTTTAGTTTCTTTTTAATTCTAGCTTTATTTTATTTTTCAGTTTTCTTTTATTCAAGAAAAAAAATTTAATTAATTAATAATTTAAATAAATAATTAAAAATAAATAAATAAATAAATAAGAGAGTGTTGGTGGTATATGCGTTGGGATAGAGACGAACATGGACGATTGGTTAGAATCCTTCAGTTAGAATACCCACTGAATTACATTAGGAGTGAAATGGGTTCAAACACAAGCTCTAACAGCATGAGCAATCACAAAGATGACACTGTTAGGACCCTAAATGACTACCTTCATCCCACATGCACATCTACACCATTATGCTTCATGTTTTCGCCAAACACACCACATAAAGATTTCAAGCCGGGCATGATAGCATTGATACCCACCTTCCACGGTTTAGAAAGCGAAAACCCTTATGTTCACATTATGGAATTTGATGAAGTGGTGGCCATGTTTCATGGTAGACTTGAGGCTATTAACTCTGTTAAACTAAGGTTCTTTCTTTTTTCTTTGAAGGACAAAGTAAAGAGTTGGCTATAATCTTTGTGGCCGAGGTCAATAGGTTCATGGGAAGAAATGACGCAAGCATTTTTCAATAAATACTTCCTACTTCACAAAACCAATGGTCTGAGAAGACAAATTTCAACCTTTAGCCAAAAAGATATCGAGACATTATATTAGGCATGGGAGAGGTTTAAGGATTTGTTAAATATGTGTCCACACCATGGGTACGAGAGTTAGCGCGTAGTTAGTCATTTTTATAAAGGACTTACAAGTAAAGAGCGTCAATTCATAGAGATGATGTGCAATGGGGACTTTATACAAAAGGACCCCAATGACGCAATTGAGTATCTGAATGACTTGACTGAGAAAGCCTACACTTGGATAGGGCCCAGTGCTATTGAAAGCACAAATAGAGTAGGACTGGCTGGGATCTACCAACTTAGGGAAGAGGATAGCATGAAAACCAAATTGGAGCGAGTAACTCGAGAGTTAAAGGCACTTTAGACCCAAGATGGTAGACTCATGCATACTATTGTAAGAGTCGAGTCACAAGGTGCTTGTTTCGTCTGTGGGGGAGTGGAACACTTAGCTCAAGATTGCCTGACTTTTATAGAGATGAGAGAGGTTTTTGATGAACAATTAACGCCTTAGGGATTTACAGGAAGCCTCATAATCCTTTCTCCAATACATATAATCCTGGTAGGAGTAACCACCCGAACTTTAGCTGGAGGCCCAACTCAAACTAACCCACATACGCACATGCGCAACCAACTGTGTCATACCCTGCAACCTCATACAATGCACAACCTAATAGAATCCCTTTAGAGGAAAAATTAAACGCATTTATGGAGTCACAAGGTAAAATTATTCAAAAATTAGAAACTGCTGTGACACAGGTAATTGAAGAGAACAAGAAAATTAAAAGTCAAATAACTAAGCTAACAAGTTCTCTCGCAGTGCAAAAGTGAGGCAAATTCCCATCTCAGCCTCAATCAAATCCAAGAGGGCAACATATGGCACAAACCTCTACTTCAGATTCATAAAATATCATAGAGGTCAATGCAATAACTACTCGGAATGGTAAGGTGTTAGATGGACCAAGTCAGATGACGGCCACGAGTACCTCTCTGAGCACGGAGGAAAACAGCCCCAAGAATGAGCCAAATGAAAAAATTTCGGTTTAAGTCCCTTTTCCCTCAAGCACTCCGACTAAAAGGAAAAAAATCCAAAAATACAAGGTGAGATCCTAGAACATTTAAAACAAGTTAAGATTAACTTACATTTGCTTCATGTGATTAAATAGGTACCAACCTATGCAAAGGCAATCAAGGATCTATGCATCATAAAAAGCAAGCATCAAGTCAAGAAGACTACGTTCTTGACTGAGCAAGTGAGTGTGATAATTGAGCAAAAGACACTGCTCAAATATAAAGACCCAGGGTGTCCCACGATCACCTGTCAAATTGGGATTCATGAGATCGATTAAGCTTTACTGGATTTAGGAGCTAGTGTGAACCTAATGCCTTACATTATCTACTTACAACTAGGTCTAGGAGAGATCAAACACACATCTATGGTACTACAGTTGGCTGACCGATTGACTAAGAAACCAAGGGGGATAATCGAAGATGTACTGATATAGATAGATAAGTTCTACTATCTTGTTGATTTTCTCATTCTGGATATTTATTCTGTGGTTGATATGAAGTCTAAAGTTCCAATTAGTTTAGGAAGACCTTTCCTGGCCACCTCTAACGCTCTTATTAATTATAGAAACGGTCTAATGAAGCTGTCTTTTAGGAACATGACTCTAGAGAGGAACATGACTCTAGAGGTCAACATTTTTAACATCGAAAGATAACCACATGATGATGATGATGATTGCTATCATACTTATACAATAGACACATTGATCCCAGAGGAGGCTCACTTGAGAAAAAAATTAGAACTTTTAGAGTATTTCCTTGGTATTTCTGATTCTGAGAGTTCACTTTATCCTGATGATGTTTTTGATATTTCTGTTGTTTCAGGGTCAAAGGATAAAGGAGAACAAAAATGGAAACCAAGCTTCAAGGAGTTACCAAGATTGAAAGAGACCTAAGCCATCTGCTCCCAAAGGTTGACTTAGCGACACTACCTGAGGGACTCAAACATGCATTCTTAGGATCAAGTAATACTTTTCCTATTATTATTTCCTATGTACTTAGTGATTCACAAGAAAAGAAATTGATTAACATGTTAAGTGAGCACAAAGCTACATTAGGATGGACGACTGCTAACATTCAAGGTATTAACCCCTTGATATGTTCCCATAGGATCCATTTAGAGAAAGGAACTAACCCATGTAGAGACCCTCAACGACGACTTAACCCCACTATGAAAAAAGTCATGAAAAAGGAAGTTTTAAAGTTATTAAATGCGGGTATCATTTACCCCGTCTCTGATAATAAGTGGGTTAGCCCAACTTAAGTATTACCTAAAAATTCGGGGGTAATTGTGGTAACCAACTCGGAGGGGATGCATGTTCCTACCAAGGTAGTCACAAGGTGGCGCATGTGCATAGACTATAGAAAACTTAATTCCACCACCCGCAAGAATCACTTCCCACTTCCATTTTTAGACCAAATCTTAGAACGTGTAGCTAGTCATCTCTTCTATTGCTTTCTACACGGGTATTTGGGATATTATCAGATAGAGATTGCATTAGAAGATCAGGGTAAGACTACGTTCACATGCCCATTTGGTACTTATGCATTCTAGTGTATGTTTTTTGGACTGTGTAATGCACTGGCTACATTTCAAAGATGCATGATGAGTATATTTAGCGACATGGTTGAAAAATTTATGGAAGTCTTTATTGATGATTTGATTGTGTTTGGTGATTCTTTTGATTCATGCCTACTCTATTTATAGGTTGAATTGGCCAATCGAGAGGTGAAGTAAATATTGGAGAAGACAGTGAACCCCGAATAAAAAGGATTAGTCTTTGTGCTTTTTTACGGTCTTTGGGCTTACTGTACTGCTTACAAGACCAACCTCGGGATGTCTCCGTACTGGCTTGTCTATGGAAAAGTTTTCCATCTATTGGTTGAGTTAACATCATGTTTATTGGGCTGTAAAGAGCATTTACTTTGATCTTGATGATGCAAGAATTTATAGGAAGCTTCAATTGGCTGAGATTGAAGAGTTGCGAAATGATGCCTACGACAACTCCAGAATCTACAAGACAAAGATAAAGGCGACTCATGACAAGAAAATTCTAAGGAAGTATTTCGAGCCCAATCAACGAGTCAACCTCTATGACTCGAGGCTTCACTTTCTCCCGACAAGTTAAAATCAAGATGGACCGGCCCATTCGTGCTTAAGCAAGTCTTTCCCAATAGTTCGGTTGAGATAGAAGATCCAAATGATTAGAGAGTATTTCGAGTGAATAGGCAACGTTTGAAGCACTATGTAGAGAAAGTAGAAGAACTAGATGAGATCTATATGGTTACCCCTATCTACTTTGATTGATGTTCGGTACTTCTATCTATATTATATTTTACTGCTTTCTAGTTTAGTTTCTTTTGTTTTGCTTTTTTGCTTTTATGTTTTGTTTTGTGTGATGCAGGTTTACCTACGCTACGTTATTGGAGTTCCTCTCTCCCGTCGATATGACTTTCTTATCTTTTGGCGACTATGAGGAAACTGTCACATTCTGGTTGGGGGTGGTAGCATATGCATGCTTATTATATATTGTTTTGTGTGAAACTATCATGGCATGTTTGTAAGATTTTGTGATTTTGTGAACTGTTGATGCATAATTACAACTCTGTTTTTGTCAAGGTCCAATGACACTATCTTGATTAACACTGCCTGTTTTCTGGAAACTCATTTTTGTGCACATACTAAGCTTTGTGGATTGTTTAGAGAGTGATGTATATGATCTTTGGTTTTTAACCATGTTTGAAGCACATTTGTTTTTATTAAGTGGAGAGTCTGAGAAAACTAGCATTGTGAAGTTTTATTGCCTACTTGAATTGGTTTTATTGCTATTTGAGATGCTTTGTTTGGCTTGCCTTACATGTGGAGAAATGATTTGGTTAGTCGTCAAAGCCTTCGAATCCATCATTGACATTTGCGTGGAGTTTTGATCGTCGACAATATTGTAGGAATGGTTCTTCTTCCATCAGTTTATTTATTTATATTTTAATTCTCTAAAAGAAAAAGAAAAAAAAAGAGAAGAAAAAAAAATCATTCTTCTATCAGCTTAGTTATTTATATTGGAATTCTCTAAAAGAAAAAGAAAAAAATAGAGCAAAAAAAAGAAAAGAAAAAGAAAATATCAGTTTTTGTTTTCTTCAGTTTTCAGTTTGTATTCGAAAGAAAGAAGATTCAACAATTTAAGGAAGATAAGTTGTCGAACCACACTCAAATGAAATGAGCTTCAACACCAAGGCTTATTGATTAACCACTGAAATTTCGAGACATTATATTGGTAAGTCGAATAAAGTATTCTGAATTGTGTGATTAACCTATCTTGTTGTCGATTCTTGTTCACTTGCTTGTCCTAAATTGTTTGACCCTTTTACTGAACTCCATGAGTAAATACCTTGCCTCTTTAAATTGATAAACACTTTACCTGTGAGGATAATGATGTTGAGGTTATTTTCTTGGTTGAATTCAAAGTTTTATGCATCATTGGTTTGTGGTAAGAAGGTTTAGGTTTAGTGCACACACTCACAGTTTCTCAGAAGACATGATTTGAAAATCTCGTTAGCATCTGTGAGCTTTGGCCAATGTTTGTTTGAATGTTAGATAGTTCTGCAAAATTCTCGGATAAACAACATTCTTGCTACGATACTTTTCATGCATTGTTGTTTCGCTTGCATCACTAGGTACTACCAATGAGTTGGTTGGGGGTGTGATTAAGGCATAAAAATTCACTTCGGATAGAGTTAATTATATGCACTTGTTGAGATTAATTTTGATTATTCATTGAATTTCTTGAAAAGTGTGGTCCTTTGGAGAATTCTGTGTTTTAGTGTGTTTTGCAGATTTAAAAAAATAAAGCCTTAAACAGAAAAAATATATAAAATATGTTAGAAAAAATCCACAACAGTCGGACCAGTTCAAAGCAGGGAAACCGGATTTCCCAAGAGGAGTACAAAACCCATCATTTCTAGACTATTAAAGATAAATTGAGCATTTTTCTAAGTCATGTTGTCACTGGCAAAGGGTGAAAAGGAGTTTCACTAAATTGCTAGAATTGCCTGTACAGATTAGTCATTTTTTGCGGATTAAACTATATTGATTCAGGAAGAACTAGGAGTTGAGCCATATATGCTTGGAAAGATCATGATGTCTATTTTCTGGAGAATTTCATGGATCATAAATATGATTTTTCTAGGGAAAGTTTTGGCAGTTATAGTAGACAAAGGTCAGGTTGTGCATGATTTCAACGTGGCAGAGGTGAAGGAGCTATTAAATTCTGAGTTTTTTGGGATTTGCACGGCCTAGAAAGCAGCACAACCGGACCAGTTCTGGACAACATAAATCAAGCCTAGACAGCAGCAAATGCACGGCCTGGACAGCAATAGAACCAGGCCTGGACAGTAGCAGAAGCATACAGCATGAACAGAAACCCTAAGGCTATATTTCTATCTACAAAGACGTCTCCATACAGCTATATATAGGATTTTAGAATCAGAGAACAGGGAGTTGAATAGGGGGCTGAAAAGATACACACGGAATTTTTAAAGAGTTGTTGTGATTATGTATTATCGGCTAGGCTAAGTTTCAACCAAGGCAAAGAGATGAACTCCTAGGCATAGCGGGTTTGGCTTGTATTTAATTTAGTATTTGTGTTTTTGACATTTAATAATTATTTTGAGCTGTTTCCTTTATTTAATATTGAAGTTGATGTTTTTGTGTGATAGACAATTAGATTTTCTTCTCTCATATATTTTATTTAACTCTGGTAATTCTTGTTATTTTTCTCCATATAAGTTCAGTTATGCTTCTCTTATGTGTGGAATTTAGGATGCAATTGATTTCAGTATGTTAATTATATATACTAGTTCTTTACTGCGTTATTGTCTCCGGATATATCGTCGATTTAGGATATCATATATGATTGATCGTTGCATTACTTGTAAAAATAAGAAGGGGATTTCTCATAATAATTTACAAAAGAATATTTTTGGTGCTTTCACTATTACATTCCGATTACGTATTTGGGATGTGAAGTACGTAGTTGAGTTATAATTATTGAATTGATACAAATTGAAGATGTGAAATTTAGGAGGGATTCTTGGACCCTTGTGTTACCCATTATTGATTTTCTTTCACTTAATTTAATTGTATCATTTAATTCTCAACCAACATTTTCTTAATATTAATTTTTAATTTTGTTTTCATTATTTTTCGCATGAGACTTTGATTGTAGAACGTTCTCTTTGTGGGATCGATACCCCATTCTATATTGCTATTACCGAATAGTACTGTTTGGGCGTAATGCAACAACTTATTATTGAAATAGGCTTTACCAGCATACCAATAAATAAACTAAATTATGGAAATAAGATTTGGGTTGTTTCTTTGCTTTCCTGGAAATACGATTTGGTCCAAGGAAGACAGCATAACCTATGGTGGACTAACGACTGTCAGGACTATTGGGTTAATTAGCATATGCATAACAAGAAAGAGAAAAATCATTTGCAGAAGTAAGAAGTAACTCATGATTAGTAGTACCACATAAATATCGAAAAATATGTTTGACAAGCTGAAATTGAGCTATGCGAGGTGCATGCAAAAACTAACTAGCCAGATTAACAGCATATGCAATATCAAGTTGAGTTATGGTTTGTAACGACCCATCTTGGGTTGGCCACCCCCGAGACAGTGTCGTCACATTTTGAAATCCTAGCACGACACATATATGCAACAATATGAAAACATATATCGAGTAAAAATATATATACATAAGTCCTTAACCCTCAACAGAGGAGTTACAATATTAAAATCCCAATGGAAACCATATATATAACATATTATGCATGAATATTTACAACAACAAAAAAATTCTTCCATTAGTTTGAGGATGTGGACCATGAGGCTTAAAGAAATAATTCAGTCTGAATCTCGACTCACAATTCTATAAGTCCTACCCGTTACTTGAAATTATTTAATAATAAAGAATGAGCTTCACAAGCTCAGTGAATTAAATTTACTAGAAGTACTTGATTATATACTTCCAATCACATCTTATAATTCAATCATTTCTATAAACTGAGATTCAAAATTTTTAAAAACTTTTGCTAACTACTTGCAAGTTTATAAAAACTGTTAAATATACAAAGCATACAAACAAATAATGTGCTTTAAGTAAAAGAGTTTAAGGAAGAGAAAGTGCAAACTCAGTTTATAGTGGTTCAGCAATATCAGATTCCTTCTGACCCTACGTCCACTCTCTTCAAAGAACCACATTGAAGTAATCCACTAAAACTTTTAATAGTGCAACTTCACTGGTGTTGTACAAACCTTACAACCAATCCCTTCCTCTCGGAAGCTATTCCCTTCCTCACGGAAGCTAATCCTTTCTTTACGGAAGCTTACAAAGAAGTGTTTAATCCTAAATACTCTAAGAGTTATTACAACTCTTTCCTTTTTACAATAAATGAGAATTATTGTAAAGTAAATAGTAGAGAAATAGAAATGAATGCTTTTACAAATGCACAATATCTCTCTTTCAAGAATAAGCTTGAAGAATGGCTCAACAATAATTTTTTCAAAGCTTTTGAGAATTAATGAGCAATCTTGTGAATTGATTGTGTTCTTCTCTTGTTTTAAATGCTCATTGAAATGGGTTTATATAGCCTTGAATTAATATGGCTGTTAGGCACTAACTTGGCAGGTTTGGTGCATTAAATGCTCAAGTCCCGCGTCTCAAATTGTCATATTTTTGAATTACCAGTTGACTGGGTCCTTGTACTAATCGACTGCATCAAGTGAAAAACTTCACTTTTAAGCTATGATGGAGTACCAGTTGACTTGGAACTCACTATCCTAATTGCCAGTTGATTGGGTTTTTAACACCAATCGACTAGGGACCTTTTGTCCCATACCCCAGTCGACTGGTGTATTGAGCCAGTCAACTGGGTTGCCCTTCAACCCAGTTTTTCAAGTTTCAAAACTATTTTTGACTTGGAATCATTTGTATTAATATTTGTCAAAATCCTTTTGTAAAAAGAGCCATAGGACAAGCTAAGTATTTGAACATGAGAGATTTACAGTTGTTTTCAATACCTTAATGCCTATTCTATATCTTTTGTCTTGTCTTGGCATCTGAAATTGGTTGAGTTCTTACATATTATTTCTTTGCTAAAGGCTTTCACCACTTAAACACTTAGATAAAATTGTTAGTTCAATTAATGTAGTGCTTTGTCATTATTAAAATAAAATAAGGGTCAACAATCTCTATCTTTTTTTATGATGACAAAACTAATGAGAGAGAACGTTTTTAAAAACTAAGTGTTGGGTTTTTAGAAAAAATTGGGTAGAGTTTCCTCTGTTTTTTGGATAAAGCCAACCCGTTAAGCAGTTTAAACGCAATTTATAATCAACCCAACCAAGCAAAGTAAGACAGATTTATATTCATCAATGTTTTCGAAGCAATGCTCCCCCCTAAATCTATGCTCTATTACAAGTTTACATTGATTTTTCTCATTTTCTCATTTTTCTCTCCCGTTTTGATAACAACAGAAAAAAGGGGGTGTAAACCTAAAAAATAAGTAAGATAAACACTACAGCTATGAAAGTAAGGTAAAAAAAATTGTAGGTAAAAACTAGACATGTTTTAGAATTAGGAAGACTTCCCGAGACGAGTTAGAAGTTTTTACACTCATAATAGCAGTTAAGGCATATAGGTGAGCATGAATATGATAAGTGAAGCAACCATATAGCATAAAAGTGAGAGATATATATGAGATAAATGCTAAAAGCATAAATTAAAGCAGCAATGTATATACATCCATCTAATGTGAGCTTATAAAAAGCTTGTCTGAGTACAAAATGTAAAAGAAAAATAGAATGTTTGTGCTACAACTATCTAAGAGCTATATATACAAGGAAAAAAAAAGCTCAGTGAGCGGGTGAATCAGAGCCATCATGAATAAGATCCCAAAGCTCAACCAAGTAGCCTTCTAAGTGCTCTCGGTGTAGCTCGAAATAGTCACGAAGTGTGCGAAGGTCATGATGCATAGAATCAACAGAAGAATTCAAGGTTTGGAACCCGGACTGCATGGATAGCTGGAGGCTCAAAATATTCTGTAGTAGATCATCGTACCCAGCCTAACCAGTACTAGAACCACTATGCTGTGGTGCTCAGTCATCAGTACCCATAGCAGTGGGAGGAGCTGCATCACTAGAAACCTTGTCCTTCTTCGCTGCAATCACCCTCTCCAATCCTTATGTTCTTCCCGGCCTTGGAGTAGATCAATCCATCGTGGATAGTGCACCCCATCTTCTTCAGAGAAGAGACATTGATGATATCCTTAGGTTTGATGTCCTGAGCCTCAGAGGCGGGAAGGGGAACCCAAAAATACTGGCAGATAAGGGTGATGAGCATCCCATAGGAAAGGAACCTGGAGTCATTAGCTTTGCCATTTATCATGTTGCCGAGCAGTAGGGGGTAGATATTGAAGTTGTGTCTAGTTTTGAGACACTAAATCAATATTATGTCTATCTTCGAGAGATAGCCCCGACTCCCAAGTCGTGGATGGATATTCCAACTCATGATGAGGTTGAACAACTTTTAATCGAGGGGCATGTCACTACATGTGTGAAATATAGTGGGCCGAAAGATGTAGTTAGGGCCTCCCCTAATGATCTGGAATGCCTTCCCATAGTTAAAGTTGTCTGACCATCCATCCATGCTCCATTGGATCCCTCTTATTGGGATCCTCAAAATGCTCACCAGTAGGTCATTGTTCACATCAAACTCCATGCCCATCACACTGGTTCTGAAACGAAGAACCAGTGGACTAGGCTTCACCAAGTTTGCGTAGAACTGGCGAATGATGTATGGGTAGTACTTTTGGTGAATCTTGACAAGTAGTGTCATGTGCATTGCCTCAAAAGAAGGTAAAATGTCAAAATTTGTATGATGGATAGAATCGAAGTCAACAAATCTACCTGTTATGATCTTCTTGTGTCGAATGATGGAATTATACCTTTCTTTAGCGGCTGCAACTCCAGAAGAGTGAGTCATCGAGCTTTGTCCTCACCTTTATACTCGAGGAACCCACCAAGCCTTTTCCTTTGGCATCCGATGCCGTGGATTTCTTGGACTGTGGCCTTGTAGGTGCGTGAGGTCCTCCAATGGTGGTTTTGATTCGTATTCTCTCATAAAAAATGTGTTTTTAGGGAGATTTGAGAGATTTTTGGGAAAAATAGAATTTTTAACCGTGGAAAGTTGAAGTGAAGGTGTTGGGGGATAAGATTTAGGTTTCTTTGGAGTGTTCTTGTGAGATTGTTGACAGAAATCAGAGATTTTCTAGAGAGACAAAGCTTAAAGGTTTTGAAAAAGGCGTGAAATTTTTGAAAAGTTGAAGTGACTATTTATAGAATCGTGATACCAGTCGACTAGGTTAGGGCACCAGTCGATTGGGTCCTTCACTAATTTTGGAATTTTTGTCGTACTAGTCGACTGGGTCGAAACACCAATCGACTGGGTAAACTGGCAAAGATATACCAGTCGACTGGATCATCTATACTAATTGATTGGGTAGGTTACCAAAAATTTAAAAATTAGCTCCAAACAAAGTTTTGTGCTACCAGTCGATTGGGTACTTGGACTAGTCGACTAGTTGATTTGGCGTTGTATTACCAATCGACTGGACCCTTTAAGAAACTTAAAAGAAAGCTCTAGCTTAGATTTTTAGCATGAATTTTGTTTATTTATGCCATCTTGAGTGAGAGAAATATTAAATAAGGTTTAATATTCATTCACTAGAAGTCAATTATGCACATGATGAATGTTGATGCATTCAAACATATAATTTATCATAGTCTATTAAGCCCATTAACAGTCTAATCTTACAAAAACTAACTTCACTTAAGGGTTTTGTAAGAATATCAGCTATTTGATCTTCTGAAGGAATGAATTCTAGTCTTATATCACCCTTTTGAGCATGATCTCTTATGAAATGATGTCTAATTTCTATGTGTTTGGTTCTAGAATGCTGAATAGGGTTTTTGGTTAAGTTGATAGCACTGGTGTTATCACATTGAATTGGAATATATTTAAAGTTCATTCCATAGTCTTCTAGTTGTTGATTCATCCATAACGCTTTCGCACAACAACTTCCGGCTGCTACGTATTTCACCTCGGCAGTTGATAGCGCAACTGAGTTTTGTTTCTTGGAAAACCAAGAGGTTAGCATTGTACCTAAGAATTGGTATATTCCATTAGTGCATTTTCTATCTAGCCTACACCCCGTAAAATCAGCGTTTGAATATCCTACAAGCTCAAAGGATGAATCTCTAAAGTACCATAATCCTAGGTTTTGAGTCCCTTATAGATATCTAAGGATTCTTTTTACTGCAATCACATGTGATTCCTTAGGATTAGCTTAAAATCTAGCACACATGCATACACTGAACATTATATCAGGTCTACTTACAGTTAAATAAAGTAAAGCTCCTATCATGTTTCTATAAGTTTTAGTGTCTACACACTTACCTCCTTCATCAAGGTCAAGTTTTGTAGAAGTGCTCATAGGAGTGTCAAGTGACTTTGAGCTTTCCATCCCGAACATCTTTAATATGTCCTTAGTGTATTTTGATTGATTGATGAAGATGCCTCCTTTCAATTGTTTGATTTGAAGTCCAAGAAAGTAAATAAGTTCTCCCATCATGCTCATTTCAAATTCACCTTGCATGCACTTAGCAAACTCTTGACACATAGATTTATTAGTAGCACCAAATATGATATCATCAACATATATTTGGACTAGTAGTGTGTCATTTCTGTGAGTTTTTGTGAAGAGAGGTGTGTCTATTTTTCCTCTTGTAAAATTATTTTCAATCAAAAACCTACTTAGTCTTTTATACCATGCTCTTAGAGCTTGCTTCAACCCATATAGAGCTTCAGAAAGCTTGTAGACATGATTTGGAAGACCAGGATTTTCAAATCCAAGAGGTTGCTCAACATACATCTCTTATTCTATAAAGCCATTTAAAAAGGCACTTTTTACATCCATTTGAAATAATTTAAACTTGTTAAAGCATGCAAAGCCTAATAACATTCGACTAACTTCTAATCTAGCTACGGGAGCATAGGTCTCATCAAAGTCTATTCATTCTTCTTGATTATATCCCTTTGCAACTAGTCTAGCCTTGTTCCTAGTTACTATTCCATTTTCATCCATCTTATTTCTAAATATCAATTTAGTTCTTATTATAGTATGATTCTTTGGTCTAGGAACTAGATTCCATACATTGTTTCTTTCAAATTGATTTATTTCTGCTTGCGTAGTATTTATCCAATCAACATCATTCTCAGCTTCTATAAAAGTCTTAGGTTCTATTTGAGATAAATAAGCTACATAGTTGCAAATATTTCTAATAAAGGAACAAATTCTTACCCCTTGTGAAGGATCACAATCACTTGATCGATTGGGTGATAATTTAAATACTTCTAATCTTTGGGAAGACTATCCTCTTATTGACTTGCAGATGGTTGATTGGGATTAAGAGCTTCTACATCTCGACTTGTTTAAGGTGGGCTCTCCTTTGGGTCAACAATGGGAGTAGGTATTTTCGTTCTTGGAATGAAATCTGCATCATCATTGAAGGGAACTACTCTACTACTAATTCCATGCTCTTGGAGCTTGCTTCAACCCATATAGAGCTTTAGAAAGCTTGTAGACATAATTTGGAAGTCTAAGATTTTCAAATCGAAGAGGTTGCTCAACATACATCTCTTCTTCTATAAAGCCATTTAAAAAGGAACTTTTTACATCCATTTGAAATAATATAAACTTGTTAAAGCATGCAAAGGCTAATAACATTTGACTAGCTTCTAATCTAGCTACGAGAGCATAGGTCTCATCAAAGTCTATTCATTCTTCTTGATTATATCCCTTAGCAACTAGTATAGTCTTGTTCCTAGTTACTATTCCATTTTCATCCATCTTATTTCTAAATATCCATTTAGTTCCTATTATAGTATGATTCTTTGGTCTAGGAATTCGATTACATACATTGTTTCTTTAAAATTGATTTATTTCTGCTTGCATAATATTTATCCAATCAACATCCTTCTTGGCTTCTACAAAAATCTTAGGTTCTATTTGAGATAAATAAGCTACATAATTGCAAATATTTCTAATAGAGGAGCTAATTCTTACCCCTTGTGAAGGATCACCAATCACTTGATCGATTGGGTGATAATTTACATACCTCTAATCTTTGGGAAGACTATCCTCTTGTTGACTTGCAGATGGTGGATTGGGATTGAGAGCTTCTACATCTTGACTTGTTTAAGGTGGGCTCTCCTTTGGGTCAACAATGGGAGTAGGTATTTTCGTTCTTGAATGAAATCTGCATCATCATTGAAAGGAACTACTCTACTACTAATTCCATGCTCTTGGAGCTTGCTTCAACCCGTATAGAGCTTTAGAAAGCTTGTAGACATGATTTGGAAGACTAGGATTTTCAAATCCAAGAGGTTGCTCAACATACATCTCTTCTTCTATAAAGCCATTTAAAAAGGAACTTTTTACATCCATTTGAAATAATTTAAACTTGTTAAAGCATGAAAAGGCTAATAACATTCGACTAGCTTCTAATCTAGCTACGAGAGCATAGGTCTCATCAAAGTCTATTCATTCTTCTTGATTATATCTCTTAGCAACTAGTATAGTCTTGTTCCTAGTTACTATTCCATTTTCATCTATCTTATTTCTAAATATCCATTTAGTTCCTATTATAGTATGATTCTTTGGTCTAGGAATTCGATTCCATACATTGTTTCTTTAAAATTGATTTATTTCTGCTTGCATAATATTTATCTAATCATCATCCTTCTTGGCTTCTACAAAAATCTTAGGTTCTATTTGAGATAAATAAGCTACATCATTGCAAATATTTCTAATAGATGAACTAATTTTTACCCCTTGTGAAGGATCACCAATCATTTGATATATTGGGTGATAATTTACATACCTCTAATCTTTGGGAAGACTATTCTCTTGTTGACTTGTAGATGGTTGATCGGGATTGAGAGCTTCTACATCTTGACTTGTTTAAGGTGGGCTCTCCTTTGGGTCAACAATGGGAGTAGGTATTTTCGTTCTTGGAATGAAATCTGCATCATCATTGAAGGAAACTACTCTACTACTAATTGGGTTAGACTCATTAAAGGCCACATGTATGGATTCTTCTACCACTAGAGTTCTTTTCTTAAAGACTCTATAAGCTTTACTAGAGATTGAGTATTTTAAGAATATCCCTTCATCAGTCTTTGAGTTAAATTTACCCAAGATACTTTTATTGCTATTTAGGATAAAATATTTACAACAAAAGGCGCGAAAATATGAGATATTAGGTTTTCTACCTTTTCATAATTCATATAGAGTTTTGTTAAGCATATGCTTAATTAAAACTCTGTTTAAGACATAACAAGAGGTGTTTATGGCTTATGCCCAAAAATATTTTGGTAAGTTATT
Source organism: Bretschneidera sinensis (assembly GCA_023935145.1). NCBI lineage: Eukaryota > Viridiplantae > Streptophyta > Magnoliopsida > Brassicales > Akaniaceae > Bretschneidera > Bretschneidera sinensis. The sequence goes on along the minus strand of CM043701.1, from coordinate 73,047,453 downwards.
TTCACAAAGCATTGTTCTTGCAAATTCTTCTAGAACTCTATTTTTCCTCTCGACAACTCCATTTTGTTGAGGAGTTCTAGGAGCCGAAAAGTTATGATCAATTCCATTTTCATCACAAAAATTGGAAAAGCTAAGGTTTTCAAATTCTTTTACATGATCACTTCTAATGCTTGAAATACAAATTCCTTTTTTCATTTTGAACCTTTTTACAAAAGTTTTCAAATCATTTGTAAGCTTTATCCTTGTAAGCAATAAAGATAACAAAGGTATATCTTGAATAGTCATCAACAATAACAAGAGCGTATTGATGGCCACCTAGACTAATGGTACTTATTGGAACAAAGAAGTCCATATGCAAAAGTTCCAATGGTCTAGTAGTTGAGACTATATTTTTTGATTTAAAAGAAATTATAGTTTGTTTTCCCATTTGACAAGCATCACACACCTTGTCTTTTTTCAATTTTGATTTTCGGAAGTCCAATGACTAAATCTTTTCTTGAAATGATTTTAAGTAAATCCATATTCACTTGACCAAGCTTTCTATGCCATAGCCATGAGTTTTCATTAAATGCGGGAAAACATTTTTCATTTTCCGAATGCAAGGATTTTAAATCAACTATATAGACATTTTTGTGTCTATGGCCAACAAACTTGATCTAGTTACTCTTGATGTCTATATCTAGACAATGAGAAGTTTCAAATATGACTTTGTTGCCTTTGTCACACTGTTAACTAATACTTAGTAAATTTGGCTTAAGGCCTTGCACAAATAATATATGATCAATGGTTAAGAAATCATCACCAATTTTTTCATGCCTGATGATCTTTATTTTTGTGTTGTCTCCAATGGTGACATGTCTACCATCTCTTAGAGTTAGTTCTTTGAATACACTTCAATCATCGGTCATGTGCTTTGAGCATCCACCATCAAGGTACCAATAGTTACCTTTTCCTTGAGGTGGAGACATATCTACATCACACAATGATACATAATTGCACTCTTAAGTACCCAAAATTTCTTGGGTTTTTTAGGGTTAGTCCTAGAAAATACGGTTCCTTTAGGGACCCATACTTTCTTAACATTGTAAGGTGCTCTATAGTTATAGACATGATGATGCATAATCCTAGGATAATAGTTATTTCAATTTATAGGATTTCTTAGTTGTGCATGTCTATAGTTCCTTGGATAGGTATTTAGAGTTTCTACATGTTTCTATCGTGAAGATTATGAACATGCATATCATTTCTAGGAAATGTATGATGATGATTTCTAGGATATGTACTTGCATTATTATGAACATGCATATTATTTCTAGGATACACATGATGGTAATTCCTAAGATGTGCATGTGTAGTGTTCAAGTTTTGAGTATACATATTTTCTCTAGGATGCACATGATGGTTATTCCTAGGATGGATATATGCATTTCTTGAGTAAACATACATATATGCAGGAGTATTTCTAGGATGCTTAATTCTTGTATATGCATTAGAATTCACATTTTTAGACCTACTAGCATACATTGAAGGAGTGCTTTTAACCTTGCTAGTCGTCTTGAAAGTAGATGCTTCATTCACACATGTTGCTTTCATGAATAAGATCTCTTTTGATTTTTACTTGCCTAATGGAGAATAACCTAACCCAAATTTTTCTCCACTTAATCTTTGGCAAGACAACACTTCATCTAGTTTTTCTTTTCCAAGCATAAGTCTTGATATAGTGTCATTCAATTCTATTATTTTCTTCTTTAAGTTTTCATTTTCATCTTTAAGAAAATCTTGAGAAGAATTATAAAGCAAGGAAGATAGTTTTTCTTTTTCTTCCTTTAAGCTTTCCATCTCTTTAGAAAGAGATGACACTTCCTTTTTGAGAATGGTATTCCTAGAATCAAATTTCTTCAATTCTTTATGCATTTCATTTATGACCTCTATTAATGCTCCACTACTACTAACAATGTTATTATTAGAAGGGGAAGAATTTGATACCTCATTTTCGTCGTCAATTTTCATTAGGCATAGGTTGGCAATCTCCTCGTATCCGACCTCATTGTCCGAGGATTCTTCTTCTTCGTCATCACTCCAAGTGGTTGCAATCATAGCTTTATTTTTAAAGCTCTTATATGGTTTGTTTGTCGTTGTACAATCGACCTTGATGTGACCGGGCTTCTTATAACTATAACACACAAGTGGTTCCCTTTTTGAAGTGGGATCCTTTGTGTAAGGTTTCTTGCTCTTCTTTAAGAATCTGTGAAACCTCTTGGTGATTAGAGCCATATCACCATCTTCTTCGCTGCTCTCCACCTCTTCTTCTATTTCTTCCTCTTTGTTGCTCATAGAGGATTTGAGAGCAATAACCTTTTTCTTCTTCTCATCATCATTGACAATGGGATTCATTTTTTCCATCTCGTATGTCAATAGTGATACGATAAGTGTTTTGATATCAAGTTTGTTGAGATCTTTGGCCTCCGTGATGGCTGTCTTCTTTGCTTTCCAAGTGGATGGCAAAGACCTTAAGATTTTTCTTGTTAGTTCAAATTCCTCAATGTTCCTACCAAGAAGTTTTAAACCATTAACAATAGTGGTGAAACGTGAGTGCATTTGAGAAATTGTTTTGTTAGAAGACATTTTGAAAGATTCATACTCGGACACTAGCATATCGTTTTTGATTTTTTAACTTCGCTATTTCCTTCATGTGTAACTTGGAATTTGTCCCAAATCTCCTTAGCCGAAACACAAGCAGAAATTTTATTATATTCATAAATATCTAAGGCACAATGTAAATTACTTGTGGATCTACTATTTAGAGACACCATTCTACAATCCTTTTCATTGAACTCAGTTTTGAGTTTAGGTATTATATGATTGATTTCTCCAATAGTTGTTTCCTTTGTAGGAATTTTAGGTCCTTCTTTAATGATTCTCCATAGATTGTAATCTTGTCTTTTGACAAATATTTTCATCCTATTTTTTCAATAGTTATAGTTGGAGCCATTGAACAAGAGAGGCCTAGTATAGGAATATCCTTCGGAATAGCTATTAGATGCCATCAGATCAACTCTAGGATTTTAAGTCTGAAATTGAGTACGAAGCTTTGATACCAATTGTAAACCGAGGTTTAAAACCAAGAGGGGGTGAATTGGGTTTTTAAAAACTTTTTCTAATTACTTGCAAGTTTATAAAAACTATTAAATGTACAAAGCATACAAACAAGTAATGTGCTTTAAGTAAAAGAGTTTAAGGAAGAGAAAGTGCAAACTCACTTTATACTGGTTCGACAATATCAGATTCCTTCCGACCATACGTCCACTCTCTTTAAGGAACCTAATTAAAGTAATTCACTAAAACTTTTAACATACAACTTCATAGATGTTGCACAAACCTTACAACCAATCCCTTCCTCTCGGAAGCTATTCCCTTCCTTACGGAAGCTAATCCCTTCCTCACGGAAGCTAATCTCTTCCTCACGGAAGCTTACAAAGAAGTGTTTAATCCTAAACACTCTAAGAGTTATTATAACTCTTTCCTCTTTACAATAAATGAGATTTGCTGTAAAGTAAATAGTAGAGAGATAAAAATAAATGCTTTTACAAATGAACAATATCTCTCTTTCAAGAATAAGCTTGAAGAATAGCTCAACAATAATTTTTTTCAAAGCATTTGAGAATTAATAGCAATCTTTGTGAATTGAATGTGTTCTCCTCTTTTTTTAAATGCTCATTGAAGTGGGTTATATAGCTTTGAATCAATATGGCCGTTAGACATTGACTTGGTAGGTTTGGTGCATTAAATGCTCAAGTCCCACGTCTCAAACGGTCATATTTTTTAATTACCAGTTGACTGGGTCCTTGTACCAATCAACTGGGTCAAGTGAAAAAACTTCACTTTTGGGCTATAGGGGACTACCAGTCGACTGGGTCCTAAGCACCAGTCGACTGGGAACTCACTGTCCCAGTTGCTAGTCGACTGGGTTTTTGACACCAATCGACTGGGGACCTTTTGTCCCATACCCCAGTCGACTGGATTGCCCTTTAACCTAGTTTTTCAAGTTTCAAAACTATTTTTGACTTGGAATCATTTGTATTAATAGTTTTGTCAAAATCCTTTTATAAAAAGAGCCATAGGACAAACTAAGTATTTGATCATGAGAGATTTATAGTTGTTTTCAATACCTTAATGCCTATTTTATATCTTCTGTCTTGTCTTAGTGTCTGAAACTGGTTAAGTTCTTGCATTTTGTTTCTTTGTTGAAGGCTTTTACCATTTAAACACTTAAATAAAACTATTGTTGAATTAATGTAGTGTTTTGTCATTATTAAAATCAAATAAGAGTCAACAGTTTCTAATTCACCAAAATTAATCATTTATTTCTTCATATATAATAATTCAATCTTTCAAATAATCTTCCAATATTAATCCATCTATTATCTCATATAATTCAATAATAACATTCTATTATCACTACTCATATCAAAATTCCAATCATTTATTAATCTCTTTTTAAATTAATCATCAAACATATCAATTTTTCTTCTTATATATTTAATTATCTTGAGACTATCAATTCAACATCATTATTTAGCTCGTTATGAGGTTCACACTATATGATCAATCAATCAAATATTTTTAATCATATCATACTTTCATATTTATTTCTCAAAATATCTGTCTTTCTGTGAGACTCATTTATCTATCAATAATTTCACAATCAAGACTGATACTTTAGTATCTCAATCAATAATAATTAATATTTAAAACAAATATAATGTATGAATTTAAATTTTATTTCTTTCTTTCTTATCAGATAATTTCATATTATCATTTGGGAACATCTTCCCACATGTCGACATATTTCAACCAGACCAGCTACCTTCCTGGTGTTTTCAGCTAGACCAGCTGCCTTCTAGGTCTTCTCAGTTAGACCAGTTGCCTTTTTGGTCTTCTCAGCTAGATCAGTTGTCTTCCTGGCCTTCTCAGCTAAATCAACTGCCTTCCTGGTCTTTTCAGCTAGACCAGCTGCCTTCCTGATCTTTTTAGCTAAATTAGTTGCTTTCCTGATCTTTTTTTTTTTTATGCATATAAGCAATAATATGCAAACAACCATACATCAAAACATTCAATTCAACTATCTAACTCTTTCTCAAAATTATTATTATTTTTTCATATTTATTAAATTGTATCATCATATATCATATCAACTTTTCAATCATATTTTTCAGAAATTTCATAGAACTTCTCAAAATATTTTTCATTCATCTATCATTTTTAAAATATAAATTCCTATATAATTAATATTCCATATACTTTCTAATTCCTAGTCAATAAACCAATCAATTTTCATATATAACAGAAAATACATCATTATAATTCACCCATTTATTCAAATATCATAAATTCATATTTTTATTGCTTTTGATTACTAAAAGTAAATCTAACTCACCACGTATTTAAAGCTACCCGTTGATCATCTCATTACCTTTCCTGCTCCTTTCAGTATTTTTTGAGTTTACTGATCACCAACACCTAATTATAAACTTTCATAAATCTTACTATTTCATAACTTAATTCAAACAATATAATTATTTAATTATGAGTCTTATTGATAATTTACCTTAAATATGATGAAGTTTTGCTATTGTAATTGAATAACTGTACTATCTCTAATATTGGAGAAATTTTCTTTATAACTTTTTGCTGAGAAATTTCAATTGAAGAAAGAAGAAAACAAAATAAGATTTGGTAAGAAAAATATAAACCAAAGAAAAATTAAATTTTATATTTAAAAACCGCCCCACCGTTCTGCAAAATTTCGTTCATCTTTATATGGCTTGCATGCACCTTGCATGCATTGTGAGGATTGCACCTGGACTTCCAGGTGTTTGTCCCTCCTTTTTTTCTTCTCTTCTCTTCTGTTCTTCTTCTTTGTAACCGCACACAGTACACCTGGATGCTAGCGTCCATGTGTCTTTTTTTTTCTTTTTTTCTTGTGACACCAAAAGTCCAAGTATTGTTTTTTTTCCAAAAAAATTATTTTATTCAATAATAAATCTTTTATGTGTATATTATTTTAATTTTATGTAATATCTATCAAATTACTTCTTTACCCTTACTTTAAAAACATCGGTATTACAATTCTACCCACCTTATCAAAATTTTGTCCTCGAAATTTCCTTTCCTCATTCTTATCTCATGCTCTCACGTAATTTCGTCAACATTTTTATTCTGCCATAATACTTGAACCAAAGGAATAACTTTATTACACATGACTTGTTCCTTTCTGTCTAGAATTCTGACTGGTACTTGCATAAAGGTCAAATCTTTCTAAAGTTCTACAGCCTGATTCAGAATACTATAGGATTCATCATGTAAACACTTTCTCAAAAGTGGCACATGAAACACATTGTGTAATTGCTTTAACTCTGGAGGCAAATCCAATATATATGCTATTGGTCCAACTCTTTCAATCACCTCATATGGCCCCACAAATCTCATACTCAACTTTCCTTTCTTTTTAAATCTCAATACACCCTTCCACGAAGATATCTTCAAAAACACCCAGTCACCAACCTAAAACTCAAGAGGTTGTCTTCTATTATCAACATATCCCTTCTGTCTGTTTTGTGCTACTCTAAGGTTCTTTCTAACCAGTTTTATCCTCTCAGTAGTCAAATCAATCATTTCTAGACCAAACACCTTTCTTTCTCCAACTTCTTCCCAACATACTGGAGTTCTGCACCTTCGACCATATAAAGCCTCAAATAGTGCCATCCCAATACTAGTTTGATACTGATTATTGTATGCAAACTTGATCAAAGGTAAATAAGCATCCTAACTCACTGAGAAACTCAATACACTTGCCCTCAGCATATCTTCTAGTATTATGATGATTCTCTTTGTCTGCCCATCAGTTTGAGGATGAAAATTCGTGCTAAACTGCAATTGTGTACCCATAGCTTCTAGAAAACCCCTCCAAAATCTAGAAGTGAATCTAGAATCCATGTCTAATACAATGCTTAAAAGTACTCCATGTAATCTCACAATTTTCGCTACATATAATTCAACCAACTTTTCGAGACTCCATATAGTTTTAATAGGAAGGAAATGCGAAAACTTAGAAAGTCTATCCACTATAACCCATACAGCATCATGACCTCTCTGGGTATGGGGAAAATCCTAAACAAAATCCATGATCACATTCTCTCATGGCCATTTAGGTACTGGAAGAGGCTGTAATAAACTTGTCGGATTTTTATTCTCAGACTTCACTTATTGACAAGTGTAACATCTAGAAATATACTTAGCTACATCCTTCTTCATCCCTGACCACCAATAATTTTGTTTCAACCCCATGTACATCTTATTATTACCTAGGTGCATAGAATACACAGAATCATGAGCCTATCTTAATATCTTCTTTCTTATCTTAACATCATTGGGAACACAAACTCTATATCCCAATACCACCATACCATCTTCTCTGATTCTAAACCCAGTCGGTTTCCCACTCAATATTTCTTGTTTGATCTTCTCTTTCCCTTCATCTCTACTCTGCATCTGTAACAAGTGGTCAATAATAGAATATTGTACCACCATATTTGCCATCAATACTCCTCTATCACTGATACTCAACTGCAGTCTCATTTCTCTCAGTTCTACCATCAAGCTAATATCATGACTCCCAATAGCAGCTAATCTCTTTGTAGACTTCCTACTCAATGCATTAGCTACTACATTAGCCTTCCCTAGATGATAATGAATTGTACAATCATAATCACTAATCAATTTAATCCACCTCATCTGTCTCAAATTCAACTCTCTGGGTTAGGTAAATGCATGAAACTTTTATTATCAGTAAAAATTTCACAAGTGGCTCCATACAGATGATGTCTCCAAATCTTCAAAGCAAAAACTATGACAACCAATTCTAAATCATGGGCCGAGTAATTCCTCTCATGGTTCTTCAATTGCCTAGAAGCATAAGCTATAAATTTCACATATTGCATCAATACACATCCCAACCCCTGATGTGATGCATCACTGTATACCACAAATCCTCCATCATTAGAATGAATCACTAATATCGGAGTAGTAGTCAATTTCTCTTTCAACAGCTGGAAACTCCTCTCACATTCTTCTGACCACATAAACTTCACTTCCTTCTTGGTCAATCTGGTCAATGGTTCAGCAACAATAGAATTTTTTTTATAAGCCTCGTATAATAACCATCCAACCCCAAAAAGCTTCTAATTTCAGTCATGCTAGTGGGTCTTTCTAAATTCAACATTTCCTCTACTTTTTGTGGGTGAACTGTTATACCATCTCCTGGCATAACATGCCCCGAGAAAGATATTTCACTCACCCAAAACTCATACTTAGAGAACTTTACATACAGTTTATCTCTCCTCAGAATTTCCAACACTATCTCTAAATGTTGCATATGCCCATCTTCATTCTTAGAATATATTAGAATATCATCAATAAATAAAATCACAAATCTATCCAAGAATTATTTAAACACCCTATTTATTAGATCTATAAATGTTGCATGATAGTTAACCCAAATGGCATCACAAGGAACTCATGATGGCCATAACATGTCCTAAAAGTAGTCTTAGGCACGTTCTCCTCCTTTATCCTCAACTAATGATAACCCGATTTTCGGTTTATCTTAGAAAACACCCTAGCCCCTTGTAACTGCTCGAATAAATCATCTATCCTGGGCAAAGGATATTTATTCTTGATGGGGATCTTATTCAACTATCTATAATCAATACATAACCTCTTCGTTCCGTTATTCTTCTTCACAAACAACATAGGGGCTCCCCAAGGAGATATACTAGGTCGAATAAATTACTAATCTAGAAACTCCAGAAGTTGAACTTTTAATTCTCTCAACTCAGCTGGTGCCAATCTATAAGGTGCTTTAGATATGGGTGCTGACCCCGAAATCACCTCAATAGAAAACTTAATCTTCCTATTGGGAGGCAAACCAGATAACTCCTCAGGGAACACATCAGAAAAATCTTTCACTACTAAGATTTCTTCTAACTTCCTAATCTATTTTCTAGAATCCACCACATACGCCAAATACCCCTCACAACCCTTCTTTAACCATCTACTAGCAGTCAGGGCAGAAATAAGACAATTAGTAAGTATCTTACATTCTCCTTGAAAGTTAAACTCCTATTGTCTAGGTATCCTGAACACTAAATTCTTCCTACAACAATCTACCCAAGCATGATATGCAGATAACTAATTCATCCCTAGAGTTAAATCAAAATCTGTCATATCTAAAGGAAACAAATCAACTTCAAATTCTCTACCAGCCATACTAATCAGATAACCCCAATAAATTATCTTGATAATAACCCTATCCCTAGTAGGAACCTAAAAAATAATGGTATGCATCAAAGGACTAACACAAGCAACAATAGATTTCATCTAAACATTGGATGTAAAAGAATAGGTTGCACCTGGATCAATCAATAATCTAGCAGGTCTATCAAGAATAGATACCGTACCCATAACAAAATCAAGAGTGGCATGTGCATCCTGTTGGGTCAACGCATAGACTCTACTGTCTATGGGCTGTAACTGACCACCACGTCCTCTCTCAGCTATTGATCCTTTGTTTCTGTCCCATATACTCCCTGATTCAGCACCTCTCTTCACCTATTTTCTCCCAATACCTCCATCACTTATCTCAACAGATTTCCCCACTAAACAATCTACACTAACATGTCCTCCCTCACCACATGCAAAGCACATCAAAGTAGGATAATTCTGAGGCAGATGCTCTGTCTGATTACATCTAAAGCAAACTCTTGTCTCTCAATCATACATCAGGTTACCACTTCCCCTTGGTGGCATACTTACTCATCTACCATAACTTCCAGTTCTTATAGCCTGTCTCCCAAATCTAGGGGTCCCATCGATATTACTCTAAGCTACAGAAGCAACAGATCTTGCTTGTCTTTAGCTCTGTATTACTGTTCCTTGTGACAAGAAACACTCCATCTGGCATGGTCTCCCACCCTGCACACTCATACCACTACTACTTTTGGGTCCCTAAAATCTTGACCTCTTCAATCAATCCCTCCTACCTCTAAATTTCATCATATCCTTATCAATTTATAATGTTTTATCCACCATTAAAGCATAATTCCCAATACCCATGCAAGAGAGTTTAGTTCAAATTTCATAGTGTAACTCGTCTAAAAATCTCTTACATTTCATCTCCTCCATATTTATTAACTCAGGTGAAAACCTCAATAGGGATATAAATCTATTATCATACTCAGCCACAGATAAGGTATTCTACCTTAGATGGATAAAATCTCTCTCCTGTTGTGCTCAAAATGTATCTAGAAAATACTTCGCAAAGAACACATCCTTAAACTTACGCCAAGTTAAAGGTTGATCTAACTGTGTACTCAATCTAAGCAGAATATCCTTCCACCATTGAGAAGCCTCACCTTCCTGTTTAAATGAAGCAAAAGCAACCTTCTTCTTATCTATCACTAGTAAGACTTCAAAATATTTCTCAACATGTTTAATCCACTGCTCAGCTTTAATAGGATTTACAGATCCTCTAAAAGACTGGCATTTAAATTTAATAAATCTCATAAAACAATCCCTTGTATCTCATATACAAACACACCATCTCCCTCATAAACCTCTTGTCTTACCACATAAGGTTCTATTCTATCTCTTTCCTCTAATCTCAGCTGTAAATATCATTCTCTCTATAGCATGATCAAGAACTTCTCTCAACTCATTCTTCATAATATCATATTCTCTCACACCTCTACTAGTACCAGTTGTACTAGCAACCTATTCCCTTACATGAACCATAGACTCGACCTCCCCCTCCAGTTCAACTCTACTAAATATTGGGGGTCTACTATGTCCTTTCTGATTTAGAACTCTACCTCTAGTTCTAGCACGTCCACATGTCATCCTAAAACTCTACATTAACATGTAGTTTATTTAAATCTTCCAATTCTTTAAATTTATATGTAGTCTACAGAATCATAAAACCTAATGCTCTGATACCAAAATTGTAATGACCAATCCCGGGTTGGCCACCCCCGAGTTGGTGTCATCACGTTTTGATATCTCAGCATGACACATATATGCAACAATATAAAAACATATATTGACTGAAAATATATATACATAAGTCCTCAACCCTCAATAGGGGAGTTACATTATTAAAATCTCAACTGAAACCATATATACAACATATTATGCATAAATATTTACAAAAAAAAAAAAAAAAATCTTCCATTAGTTTGACGATATGGACCACGAGGCTTGCAGATAATAATTTAGTCTGAATCTCAGCTCACAATTCTATTTGTCCTACCCGCTACCTGAAATTATTTAACAATGAGAAGTGAGCTTCATAAGCTCAGTGAATTAAATTTACTATAAGTACTCGATTATATACTTCCAATTACATCTTATAAGTCAATCGTTTATAATTCACCAATATTAATCATCTATTTCTTCACATATAATAATTCAGTCTTTCAAATAATCTTCCAATGAATTCATCTATTATATCATATAATTCAATAATAGCATTCTATTATCACTATTCATATCATAATTCCAACCATTTATCAATCTTTTCTTAAATTAATCATCAAACATATCAATTTTTCTTCTCACATATTTAATCATCTTGAGACTATCAATCCAACATCATTATTTACCTCGTTATGAGGTTCACAGCATATGGTCAATTAATCAAATAATTTTTATCATATCATACTTTCATATTTCTTTCTCATCATATCTGTCTCTCTGTGAGACTCATTTATCTATCAATAATTTCACAATCAAGACTGATACTTTAGTATCTCAATCAATAATTATCATATTTAAACAAATGTAATGCATGAATTTAAATTTTCTTTCTTTCTTTCTCATTAGATCATTTCATATTATCATCTGGGAACGTTTTCCCATATGTCGACATGTTTTAGCTAGACCAGTGGCCTTCCTAGTCTTTTCAACCAGACCAGCTACCTTTCTGGTCTTCTCAGCCAGACCAACTGCCTTCCTAGTCTTTTCAGCTAGACCAGCTGTCTTCCTGGTCTTTTGTTTTATGCATATGAGTAATAATATGCAAGCAAGCATACATCAAAACATTCAATTCAACTATCTAGCTCTTTCTCAAAATATCATATTTATTAAATTGTCTCCTCATATATTGTATCAACTTTTCAACCATATTTTTCAAAAATTTCATAAAACTTCTCAACATATTTTTTCAGAAATTTCGTAAAACTTTTACAAAAGAACCAATATCTCTTCACCTGGTCAGCCTCCGATATGCCTGGGATCAATCCCTCAGTTATTTTCCATCGGTTAAATGTGGATCTAAATCATCGACTTGTAGTCCAAAAGAAGAGGACATTTGCCCTCGAGCGACATCGGGCCTTCAAAGAAGAAGTAGATAAGCTCCTAATGGCTGATTTCATTAAAGAAATCAATTATCCAGAATGGATCACCAATGTGGTAATGGTAAAAAAGCCTAATGATAATTGGAGGATTTGCATCGAATTTACAAACCTCAACAAGACTAGCCCAAATGATAGTTTTTCCCTTCCTCGAATTGACCAGCTGGTTGATGCCACCTCCAGACATGAATTACTCAGCTTTATAGATGCATACTTCGGGTAAAATCAAATTTTAATGCGCAAGTCCGACCGACCCAAGATCGCCTTCATCAAGGACTAATGCCTGTATTGCTACAAAGTAATGTTGTTTCGGCTCAAGAATGCTGGAGCCACTTACTAGAGGCTGGTCAACAAGATCTTCAACAACAGATCGTGAGAAACATTGAGGTCTATATGGATGATAGGCTTGTTAAAAGAATTATCGCCAGGGAGCACGAGTCAGAGTTAGAGGAAGCATTTGGGGTACTTTTTCTCCACCAGATGAGGTTAAACCCAACTAAATACGCCTTTGGAATCACTGCTAGGAAGTTTTTTGGCTTTATGGTAACACAATGGGGGATAGAGGCCAACCCCAAAAAAATAAGGGCGACCATGGATATGACCACTCCTCGAAACATTAAAGAAGTGTAAAGATTGATCAGGTGAGTAATGTGCTCAACCACTTTATGTCTAAGTCTACTGAAAGATGTCTACCTTTCTTCATATCCATTAAGAAAGTCAAATATTTCACCTGGGATGAAGAATATCAGAGAGCATTTGAAGAACTAAAAGAATACTTGAGCTCACCACCTCTCCTAACCAAACCCGTCATAAGAGAAGAACTCTTTCTATAAATATCAGCGGGCCAATATGTGGTGGCCTTCGTCTTAATCCGAGAAGACGCGGGGGTAAAAAAACCCATCTATTACACAAGTCAGGTTCGGCACGATGCTGAAACGAAATATCTCCTGATGGAAAAGTTGGCCTATACTCTTCTGATCACGGTCAGAAAGCTACGGCCATACTTGCAAGCTTATACCATAGTACTATTTAACGATCAGCCTCTGCAGCAAGTTCTCCATAAGCCGGACATCTCCGGAATGATGGTTAGATGGTCCATCGAGCTGGGTGAATTTGATGTTCGATACAAGCCCCATACCTCTATAAAAGCACAGGCCCTAGCAGATTTCATAATTGAGACGACTTTCTCTATTAGTTTAGTTGAAATTGAAGCCCCAAAAGAAGCCGTTCAGACACCAAACTGGACACTGTATGTAGACAGTTCGTCCAATGACAACGACTCGGGAGCGGGCCTCATCCTTAGCAACCTTGAAGGATTCATTGTTGAGTATGCCTTAAGATTTAGGTTCAAGTCCTCAAACAACGAGGCCGAGTATGAGGCATTTCTAGCTAGAATGAAACTCGCCAAAACGCTAGCTGTCGAGGCTTTAGAAGTTTACAATGACTCATAACTAGTAGTAAACCAGATGATTGATGAATTCAAAGCCAAAGGCATAAAAATTGCAAGATATCTAGAGAAAGCCCCGGAGCTCAGAGCAACCTTCAAAAAGTTTCGAATAGCCCAAGTGCCTTGAGCGGATAACACGAAGGCAGATGCATTGGCTTCGCTCACTACCTCCAAAAATTCTGATTTCACTTGTGCTGTCTACTTAGAAACCCTCCCAATTTCAAGCCTTGACGAAGTACGGGTTATGCCACTTGTCAAAGAGAAAATATAGATGGACCCTATCCTTAGCTACTTAACGGATGGCACACTCTAGATTAGAAGGGTGAGGCCAAAAACTCATCTCCTATGCCTTGAGGTACGCTGTAATTGAGTGATAGCTATACAAAAAAGGACTTACCACTCCGTATTTAAAACGTCTAGATCTAACCGATGCCTATTACGCCCTTAGAGATGTACACCAAGGCATATGCATAAATCACCTCGGAGGCCAAGCTCTACTATTCAAATACTCTGCCATGGTTACTATTAGCCCCAGATGAGCTGCGATGCAGTCGAGATGGTGAAAAAGTGCAAAACTTGTCAAAAGCACGCCTCTATACCCCAACGAATGGCTAATATTTTGACATCAATTGCCAATCCTCTTCCATTTGCCATGTAGGGAATGGATATTCTTGGCCCATTCCGGGAGGCATCGGGTCAAAAAAAGCATTTGATAGTAGCCATCGACTACTTTACCAAGTAGGAGAAGTCGAACTCCTCGCTAGCATTTATGACTATTAGACCAAAGGGTTCATGTGGAAGTCAATTATCTACAGATTCGGTATACCTAGGATATTTATCACAAACAATGGTAAGAAGTTCGATAGTACCCAATTCAAATCTTTCTACTAAGATCTCCAGATTAAGCATAGATTTTCTTCGGTGGGCTATCCCCAGGCCAATAGACAAGCCAAAGTGACAAACATAACTCTCCTATAGGGCATCAAGAAAAGGCTTAATGATGCCGATCAACAGTGGATCAATCATCTCCCAAATGTCCTTTGGGCCTACCAGACCACTGCCCAAATGGCCAAGGGAGAGACTCCATTTTTCTAGGCTTATGGATCCGGGGCTGTAATACCTCTCGAAATAGGAACACCATCTTTGCAACTACAGAACTACAATGAAACAGACAATGAAGATGCACTCAAATGTTAACTTGATCGACGAGGCTAGAGACAAAGCTTAGATCAAGCTTGCCACCTACCACCAGAGGGTATCAAGATACTATAACTCCCAAGTCAAGGAGATAGCTTTCAGATTGCATGACCCGGTCCTAAGAAAGAACAAGGTTTTTCATCTCTGGAAGACAGGGAAGCTCTTCCCAATTTGGGAAAGTCCGTACTGCATCAAGAGAGTTTGTCGAGTGGCCACATTCGAACTTGAAGACTTGGACGGTAAACCAGTGCCACACACTTGAAATGCGGAAAACCTCTGTAAATTCTACCAGTTTAACCCTTTGAGGGTTCCCTAGCTATCGCCAACTTTGTTTTTCCAATTTAGTTTCGCCAACTTTATTTCACCCGCTCCGTTTCGCTAAATATTAATGTAATACTCATTCTTAATAAAAGAAACAGTCCGTTTTTTTCGCCAATTTTTTTTAGTTTCCCCTATGCCAAGGAAAGAGCCCAAGGCCTTTCCCTTTCAGATTCCTATTTTGATTGAAGTAAGGATGTAGACACTTAGACAAATGGAAAACAAAATAGGCAATCCTCATTAACTTAGAAGTTTTTCTTACAAAATGGCACTAATGGCCAAAGGTACTGATGAGTCTTAAATATTTCATATTTTAGACCCTTAACTTATATTTGTTATGCTCTTAGTTAGTAGTATTTCACTTTATTTTACGTCTTTCTTGTGTTTTGTGTATTTTTACAGGTTTGTGGAGAAAATAAAGCATTTCAGGAGATGTGAAGCTTCTGGAGACATTGTGATCGATCGCACGAGATATGCGATCGAGCGCACCTGCCTACGAACGAGCGCATGGTCAACATCCCACATCGAAATATTTGAAGTTCAGTGCATCTGCGATTGATCTTAGCAGACATGCGATCGAGCGCACATGAGATGGTGCGCACAAGACATGCGATTGATCGTACCTACGATCGATCGCACCACACTGCGATCGAGCGCACACGGGCAGTATCCCACATCGAATCTGTAACCCATATTGCTCCGGGTCTTCCCCTATGTAAACACCATCTGGCTTCATCATTCAGTGTACAATTCCTGAGCCACTTTGGTGTTTACTGGTGGACGTCCGCTAGCATTTTGGTGGATCCCGAAGGCATTGCTACCACGAGGGGAAGCGCCGCCCGTCAGCGAGTGGAATTTCTCCCATGTAAAGTTGTTTATTTATTTATTTTTATTTAGTTGTTGTAGTTTAATGTTTAGCACTTTTATTATGAATTATAGTTTCATAGTTATGAGTGGCTAGACTATTCAGCTAAGGTTGAAGATGAAGCCCCGCCGTTGTTTGGCGTAGTAGTTCAGATTTGCTTGTACAAATCTGACAATTTTTAGTATAAATGTTCTGTCAATTATTTGAGTTAATCTTATAATTGATTGAGTTTAAATTTTCTGTTGGGTATTCCTTGTGTTTCATCTGATGGATACATTGAATGTTTTTCGATTAAATTGGATTTCCTTTGTGATTTGTTAAGAGCGGATACATCGGATGCTTTTGGTTTAATTGGGACATTCTTTGTTTTTTGTCTTATAGTTGGATTCATGGAATTTTTTGATAGGCTATCTTTTGAACATTGAGTTATATGCCTAACTTTGGCGGGGTGGATTCAGAAACCTTAGTGTGTTTTTTAGTTTTTAAAATCAATTTAGTTTAGCTTTTATTTATTTTGCAAATTATCATTCAAAATTCGGAACTAGGTTAAGATAGAGTTAATTTAGATTAAAAATATATTTTCACAACGCAATTCCCTGTGGATTCGACCTCGCACTTGCACAACACTATATTGCAAACTACTCGTGCGCTTGCGAGTAAATTAAAACTCACAACAGCTACAAAAAAAAAATAGAAGAGAAAAATCCTACTCTATATCCTGCTTCTCAACAGTAGGGCCTTAGCCCCCATCCTTAGCAGTAGAGCCTTGGGCCTCATCCTCAGCATTTTCTTTATCGAATGGGATCTCTAACATGGAGAAGTCCTAGCTCGGGTACGTAGCCAAGGCCTGCTACTTAGCCTCAACAAAACCGATGAGGTAGAAGTCACCAATTACCACCGCAACAGCTGACTTAAACTCTTGGGACTCATTGAAGTTGGCCAAAGCCCTCTCTACAGTATCTTTCTCATCCTGGAGCTTCGCCAACTCCACCTCAGCAATATCCCACCTCGATCAAGACTCCTTAAGATCCTCCATCAGTAGGGCTTGCCCCTCTCTAAGCGGTCGGTCTCCACCACATGCTTTATGAGAGATTCCCGCAAAGTCTAAACGAAGTTGTGACATTCGCCCAACTTCCTATCCAAATTGAGACACCGAAAAGAGATGATGCCCAAGGCTATGCTAGACTAAAAAAAGAAACAAGTTATAACCCTTGGAAGTATAAAGGAGTAACATAACACCATAAAAGAATAGAGGATACCTGAGAGGCCAAGCCCTCAACCATCACAACTAGACTCTCCATAAGTTCATAGATTAGCATGGACATGTCTCAGGGAAGAATTCATTGATCAAGTACTCCTGTGTGACATTCGCACTTCCAAAGCACGAATCTGTAACCTTTACGTACCAGTCCGGTCAGAAGACCTGCAGAAGGTGAGCCTGAACAAGTGATTAGGGCATGAAAATGCACTTCAAATAGAGTTAATTATATGCATTTGTTGAGATTAATTTTGATTATTCATTGAATTTCTTGACAAGTGTGGTCCTTTGGAGAATTCTGTGTTTTAGTGTGTTTTGCAGATTAAAAAAAAAACAAAGAAGCCTTAAACAAAAATATATATAAAATATGTTCGAAAGAATCCACAACATCTGGACCAGTTCAGAGTAGGGAAACTAGGTTTACCAAGAGAAGTGCAATAAAACCCATCATTTCTAGATTTTTAAAGATAAATAGAGAATTTTTCTAAAGTCATATTGTCATTAGCAGGGGTGAAAAGGAGTTTAACTAAATTACCAGAATTGCCCGTACATATCAATCACTTTTGCTGATTAAACTGTATTGATTTAGAAAGAACTAGGAGATGACCCAAATGTGTTGGGAAAGATCCAGATGTCTATTTTCTAGGAAATTTTATGGGTCATAAATATGATTTTTCCAAAGAAAGTTATGGCAGTTTTAGTAGACAAAGGACAGGTTGTGCATGATTTCAGTGTGGCAGAAGTGAATGAGCTTTTCAATTATGTTTTTTTTGGGATTTGCATGGCCTAGACAGTAGTACAACTGGACCAGTTCTAGACAGCAAAAATCGGGCCTAGATAGCAGCAAACGCATGGCCTAGACAGCAGCAGAATCGGGCTTGGAAAGCAGCAAAAGTACACGGCCTGAACAAAAACCCTAGGGTGACTTTTCTATCTACAGAGTCATCTCCATATAGCTATATAAAGGATTTTAGACTCAGAGAACAGGGAGCTGAAGAGATACACACTGAATTTCTAGAGAACTGTTGTGATTATGTATTATCGATTAGGCTAATTTCCAACCAAGGCGAAGAGATGAACTCTTAGACATAGCGGGTTTGGCTTGTATTTAATTCAGTATTTGTGTTTTTAACATTGAATAATTATTTTGAGTTGTTCCCTTTATTTAATATTGAAGTTGATGTTTTTTGTGTGACGGACAATTATATTTTCTTCTCCCATAGATTTTATTTAACTCTGGTGATTGTTATTCTTTTTCTTCATATAAGTTCAATCATGCTTCTCTTATGTTGAATTTAGGATGCAATTGATTTCGATATATTATTTATATATGCTGGTCCTTTATTGCGTTATTGTCTCCGGATATATCGTCAATTTAGGATATCATATATGATTGACCTTCACATTACTTGTAAAAACAAGAAGGAGATTTCTCATAATAATTTACAAAAGAATATTTTTGATGCTTTCACTATTATTTTTCGATTACATATTTGGGATATGAAATACGTAGTTAAGTTATAATTACTGAATTGATACAAGTTAAAGCTGTGAAATTTAGGAGGGATTTTTAGACCCTTGTGTTACTCATTATTGATTTTCTTTCTCTTAATTCAATTGTATCATTTAATTCTCAACATTTTCTTAATATTAATTTTTAATTTTGTTTCCATTATTTTTTGCCTGAGACTTTGATTGTAGAACGTTATTTTTGTCGGATCCACACCCTATTCTATATTGTTGCTACCGCATAGTACTCTTTGGGAGTAATTCAACAAGCAGTGACACTCATGGGAGGAGGAGAAGCGGTAATTATTGCATCGTCCTCCACCAAGAAGGAGTGAGGGGAGGGGTGCGAGAGCCCCTTACATTAGTTTTTTTTGCAGAAGACTGACTTGCTAGTGCTCGACCCTCCTCATCCAGCTTCCTTTTACGAGACAACTTTGCTACCCCCCAAGCAGCTTTAAGAGCGTTAATGACTGCAAAATACAACAAGACATTAGTACAAGAAACAGAAAGGAAAAACAAATGCAACGGAAAGAACTTGATCCTATCTGTTCGTCTGGACCCTTAAGGCAAAGCCCGAGCCTAGCCAACTTGGCGTTCTGGTAGAGGAGCTCAACTGTAATCTTCTCACCAATCATATCCTGCAGGCTGTCTATCTCCTTCCTCAAAAGAATGGGTTTTTTTTCTTACTTAACCAAGTCTAAGTCCCATTGGGAAGGTAAGCCGAAGCTCCTCTCACTCTGAACATAGGAGAAAATCTTCTTCCATTGCTTAATACTCAAGAGCGTCTTCTCTAATAACCCTCTTTTTGGCCTAGAACTCAGTACTACCCACCCGTTTACCTTGTGCCTACTAATTAGAAAGAGGTTCTTGAAGGCATTCAAGTTCATCACCCCCTTCACTTTGATATTGATATAGATAAACGCCATGAGAAGACGTATGGAGTTTGGTGTAAACTAACACAAGGTAATTCCATAATACCTAAGCATAGTGCGAACAAAGGGATGAATGGGAAACATGAGCCCTGCTTTAAGGTGATGGTGATAAACACACAATTCTCCCTCTCTTAGGTCATCAGAAACACGATCTCCAACCCTAGTGTTCCTAAGTTTGAACTCCTCGGGGACACTATATGTGTTCTTATCTCTTCAAACTCATCATCCATCAGCTTATTAGGGAAGAGATTGGCCGTAAAACCTATATTCAGCCTTTCATCCTCTCTCATCTCCTCTCGAAGAACGCACAGGGCATGGTTTCCCTTGGAGGAGGATGAAGATAACTCATCTCCTTCATACAGACCCATCTCCCTCATCCTCCAAGCCATCGTAACTACCACGATTGTCAGCAACATTGCTACCCCTATCCTCCCCACTACTTTTGCTACTACTACTACTGTTGCTATTACTACTACCACTACTTCTATCATGGTAAACATCAAAAGAAGTAATGAGTATAGAAGAATAAGATTCACCGGTCGAGGGCTCTGAGAAGTTTTAAGTATGCCGAGTACTAGGCTTCCACTGAAACGGAAACTCCGAGCTCCTAGATTTTCACCACTCCGAAGACTCTCAAAAAAATTTATAACTGGCAGTAAAGTGAAGAGCAAAGGGAAGCCTATCCCTTTATATAGAGCTCTTCACACATAAAACGATGAGGCATTATTAACTTAGTTGTATTCTTGAACATCGAAGCAACACCTTTCTCTAAAATCAAGAAAGATATCGCCTCTTAGGGAACCCTAAGATGTGCGCCGCCTCCTCTCAGCATTTAAAAAGGCGGCTTGAGGTGTCATGAATTAAATACCAAAGGATCGGGCCAAGAAGCCAATGCTGGACTTTAAAGCGTAACATTTTAAGCCCAAAAGGATAACTTCTTAGGCCCAAAACCAAACTATAGCCCATTACACCAAAGTCCACAAAAAAATGAAAGGGCCAGGAAGCCACAAAAAATTCATTCTATAAGACCAAGTCTTTTCTCCTCGGACTTTTCCAAAGATTCTAAGCAATTCGAGTCCATGTTCAACTCCTTGGACTTTTTTGAAGACTCCTAGCTGTTGGAGTCCATGTTCAACTCCTCGTACTTCTCCAAAGACTTCAAGTAATTGGAGTCCATGTTCAACTCCTCGTACTTCTCCAAAGACTCCTAGTAGTTGGAGTTCATGTTCAACTGCTCGGACTTCTCCAAAGACTCCGAGCAGTTAGATTCCATGTTCAACTCCTCGTAGTTCTCCAAAGACTTCGATCAGTTCGAGTCTATGTTCAACTCCTTTGACTTATCTAAAGACTCTGAGAAGATGAAGTCTATGTTCAACTCCTCATACTTCTCTAAAGACTCTGACCAGTTGGAGTCCATGTTCAACTCCTTGTACTTCTCCAAAGACTCTGAGTAGTTGGAGTCCATGTTCAACCCTTAGAACTTCTCCAAAGACTCCGAGTAGTTGGAGTCTATGTTCAACTCCTTGTACTTCTCCAAAGACTCTGAGCAGTTGGAGTTCATGTTCAACTCCTTGGACTTCTCCAAAGACTCTGAGTAGTTAGAGTTCATGTTCAACTCCTCGGACTTCTAGAAAGACTCCGAGCAGTTGGAGTCTATGTTCAACTCCTCGTACTTCTCCAAAAACTTTGAGTAGTTTAGACCGAGTGTCAACTCCTCAGATTCAATCACCAAGCTCTGAGCAGTTTTGACTGAGTGTCAACTCTTCGGACTCAAATAACAAAACTTCTAGTAGTTTAGACCGAGTGTCCACTCCTCGGACTCAAATCACCAAGCTCTAAGTAGCTTTGACTGAATATCAACTCCTAGAATTCAAATCACCAAACTCCGAGCAGTTTAGACCGAGTTGCCACTCCTCGGATTCAATCACCAAGCTTTAAGCAGATTTGACTGAATGTCAACTCTTCGGACTCAATTGGCAAACTCCGAACAGTTTCTCAACTCTTTAGACTTGCTTAGAAAACTCTAAGGTAAACCAGCCTGACAGACTTGCTCACCGTTTCCTCTCAGAACGGTCCACGCCACCATAAACCCCTGTCCACTCTGAAATCACACAACCTACCTCGTTTTACCTACTTTCTCAAGTACATAAATGAACTTAGGGAAGTGAGGGCATCTAATGTGTGAGAAACATCCCTTACCAATAATGTAATGACATGTGTCAGTCTCAGGTTTGTAGTGACAAAGAGACAACCAATCACCACCTGACACCAGCAAGGGACACGATGGTAATATAAGACCTGATGCTATTCTGTCGTTACAACTTCTAGATAAACTCGCACGACAAATAGATAATTCCAAAAGAATACTACTTATATCCTAACACTATAGTTGTTCTCCTTATCAAACTTTACTCCCCAAACTATAAAAAGGGCCTCTCATAAACCAAAAGTTGCGAACAATTCTGAACATACAGCCTATGTTCCTCTTTGATTTCCTTCATTCTCCAGAAAAAACTCTAAACTTACTTAGACATCAGAGAGTCCTTCAGAGGCACACCCCCTCTCGATCTCTGTAACTTTAAGTTTTAGCTTTGTTTCGTGTATATAGGTCCCACTCTTCGACTATTTAAATTCTAACATAATTTTGACATCAACATTACCGAAAG
The DNA here is from genome assembly GCA_023935145.1 of Bretschneidera sinensis. Lineage (NCBI taxonomy): Eukaryota > Viridiplantae > Streptophyta > Magnoliopsida > Brassicales > Akaniaceae > Bretschneidera > Bretschneidera sinensis. Next base: position 73,024,794 of record CM043701.1, on the reverse strand, counting down.
GACAAAGTAAACTGTTCTTATCACGTAGACACAACTCACCACTTGAGTCCATGTCTTGAAATAATAATTAACTAATCATTTCATGTTGGAGTTATGTCAATTTTATTTTAATCTCAAAATAACCTAACAGTCAAATTGAGTCGACGTAAATAGTAAGAGTCGTCGACATCTGACTTCTAACTACTGTATATTCCAAATGGAGTTGATCTTTCTCCAAATATAAAATGAGTATGTAAGAATTTTTCTACAATAGTTTTTAAAATTTCAAGGAAAACAGTTGCCCACTTACTATACTTTAGACATGAGCATTGATCTGTGGCACCTGTGACAGACTTTCTAAATTGGAGCCATAAAATATCTCAAAAATAAAATAAATTGATGCCATAAAAGAAAGCCCAAACCTATTAAACACAATGATTATGTTGGGTCTCATTTTGCTCTGTGGACAAAAATTAGTAGCTACACACATATTGGCTCAATCTACTTCCACATAAATAAACGTTCTCCAAACTTTTCTGTAACATTTAAAAATATTATATTAATATAGAGATATCTATTATAATTAAAAATTCAAAACTCTCTTTTGGTGTTCATTTTACTAAAATATCAAATTAAATCCTATTTTCATAAGAAAACTAATATATTATCAAGATTAATAATGTAACTCCACTTAATAAACACCCTTCCACCTTCTCTCAGACATGGATAATTTTGACAATTCAAGTATAAAACTAAGTCACCCACTCTCCCACTCTCCCACTCACGGTTATAACTCACTTTCTCAATCTTCCTCACCTAAAAACCGAAAAAACTCTCGCTGGGTCTCTTTTTCTCTCTCTCACTTTCTGCTATTTTAATTTATCATTTTTTTTCTCTCTCCATTTTCATTCGGCAACTGATCAAAGGTCAATTTCCATTCATTTCCATCATCTTGCTTCTTTTCATTCTCTTTCTTTTGGGTTCTCATTATAATTCTTTGTGTGCTTAAGGTGAATTTGTTTGGATTTATACCCATTACATTCTTTAAATTGATAGTTCATATATGCTTTAACTTCCCTTTCTCTATTCAGTTTTGTTGAAATAAATTTAATACTTATTGATATATGGACATTTTTTTGTTGTAGATTTTCATTGACACTTATTAATACCTATGCATTTGTTGAACTATTTTTCTCTGAGATTAAAAGAATAAAATGAGAAAAATGCAAGAATTAATGAAATTCTCTCTTGCTAGATATATAACATTATCCACAATCATCTTGAAGAGCTAGAAGAGTAAAATTATGTAACCATGAGCAGAATGTTATATCTAGCAAGAGAAAAAAATTCACTAATTCATATGTTTTTTCTCATTTTATTCTTTTAATCTCGTAGAAAAGCAGTTCAATACTTGTATAGGTTCTTTAATCAACTTGTGAAGATGCTAGGTTTTTAATTCGATAGGAGAGCAGATCAACACATGTGTTGAGATGCTAGTATAAATTTATGTAGACTCATGGAATTTTACTACTACTATAAGCATACAATTAGAAGGGAAAAAAAAGAGAGTAGAGAAGTAAAGTTATTTTTTGTTCCCAAACGTGGTTTTAATGACATATTCCAGTATTTAGATGTTTAGATCCGAATATGCTATATAACATTGAGAAGAAAGAAAAACTTTGTAATTTTCCGAATTTGGTTGGTTACGTGGTCAGACAGCTTACGATGATGCACACCCTCTAAGGGTGTGTTTAATAAGAGATGAAAGAAAACTAAGAGGAAAGAAAAGTAAGAAGAATATATATATTTTTTCATGTGTTTAGTAGAGATAACGAAAAACTAAGAGGAAAGAAAAATAGTTTTCTCCTACTTTTATTTAGTATAGTGAAAAAAAGTGAGAAGAAAGAAAATTGTTGACCCTTATTTAATTATAATTATGACAAAACACTACTTAAATTGCACTAACAGTTTTATTTAAGTGTTTAAGCGGCAAAAACATTCAATACAGAAACAGGACACAAAAATACGACACATACAATTACCAAAAGAAGACAGAAGATCTATAATAAGTTCTAAGGTAATTAATTCAAGTTGTAAGTCTTTATTTTTAGTTACTTAGCTTAACTATGGCTCATTTTGTTACAAAAAGCTTTGACAAAAATAATCCAAAAAATGTATTTAAGTCAAAAACTGCTTTAGACATGAAAACTGTGTTTTGGGTCAACCCAATCGACTAGATCTTTGAACTAGTTGACTGGTAAAAGGGATAGTAGTTTCTGCCCCTTGACCTAGTTGGTTGGTACCAGGACCCAGTCGACTGGAATTACAACCCAGTCGGCTGGTACCAGGACCCAGTCTACTGGAACTAAGACCCAGTTAATTGGTACTTGTCTGAAGCCCAAAAACTGCATTTTCTCACATGACCCAGTCGACTGGTACAAGGACCTAATCGACTGGTAACTCGAAATATGATCGTTTGAGATGCGGGACTTGAGTATTTAATACTCTTTACCTACTAAATCACTGTCTAACGGACATATAAAGCCAAGGCTATAAAAATCCCATCAATGAGTATTTAAACAACAAGAAAGAACACTCAATTTTATTTATAGCTCATTAATACTCTTAAAAGCTTTGAAAAATGTATTGTGAGCCATTCTTTAAGCTTTGTTCTTGAAAGAGAGATAACCTTCATCTTGTAAAACATTCATTGCTATCTCTCTCATTTTCTTTTACATTTAATATCAATCATTGTAAAGAGAAAGAGTTAGTGTAAATCTTGATCGGTGCAAAACTACAAGTGCACAGTATCGTAGTTTTATAGTAAAGTGATAAGAAGAGTATCGTCCTCGGGGATTGGTAACTTTACTTCTGACAAGTACCGAAATTATATTAATCTCGATTTTATTTAGAAAAATCTCTTTTTGCTGTTTGTAATTGCAATATGAAATAAAATCAATTTAAAGGAAAAGAAAGTTGTTTTTCGAATATCAAATTAAACAGAGAACGAACTTCTAGAAAATCAATTTCACTTAGTTCCTCACTATGCTTAACTCATCTAACTAATTAAAATTAATCCTCTCTGTTTGTTAGTGAAATCTCCAATTCATCCAAAAGCCTCTTTCGATAGTCAATTGGAAATATTCTTGTTCATTATTCTACATAAGGGGATGCAAATTAATAAAACAAGAAAGCATTAAAACCAGCGATTTTTTTTAGACTACACAAGTTTATATAAGTCTTTCGATTCCTATATTTACCTATGCTGAAATATCCAAGTTCTATCCTATAATTCCTTCTTTCGACAACAAATCACAAGATTAAGATTATCTAATTAATGGCTAGTCAATTAGAAGCAATACATTCAAAATAAATCAGCCAAACATAAAAGATAATTACTGCAAATCAGCATAGAAAAGAAAGCATAGTTTGAAATTAAATTACATCATTTTCCTACAATAAAGAAAGTTTAGTTCATTGTAAAGATTAAATTTAACAGCAATGAATTCACCATAATTTTATAAACCAGTGTGCGTTCAGCTGTTGCTACTACTGTGCGATCAGCGTTGGATACCGAGCAGTGGGGTGAGGTAGTGCCGGTTGCAAGGAAGTAGCTGCTGCAGGCGACAACTGCTGGTGCCAGATGAGGAGGACTGGTGGTTGTGGGCTGTTGCAGCAGTATGATGAGGAGAGAGATGTCTGCTATCTCTCTAGGGTTGTGTCCCTAGGGTTGCAAGCTGTCTCCTCTAATTAGGGTTTCTTCATTTCTTTTATATAAGCTTCAAAGTCTTCAATTAAAATTTCTTTTTTTAAACAATAGAAAGAATCCCTTGACGATAAGACACTAAAATTTGGATATTTCCCTTCTTCTAAACCTAAAATAAATTAAATGACAACAATGAAGCCTAAAACCAACAAAAATTAATAAAATTAGATTAAAGTTAAAAGTTAAGACGTGATAAAAATAGGAAATTATGCACGACATCAAGAACCTAAGACTTTTATAGAAGTCGAAAAAGATACCGATTGGATAAATGCTATGCAAGAAGTGTTAAATCAATTTGAAAGAAATAAAGTATGGGCTCTAGTTCCTAGACTAAAAAATCATACTATCATTGAAACTAAATGGGAATATAGAAACAAAATGGATGAAAATGGAATTGTAACTAGGAACAAGGCTAGACTAGTTGCTAAGGTTTATAATCAAGAAGAAGGAATAGACTTTGATGAGACCTATGCTCCCATAGCTAGATTAGAAGTCATTCATATATTATTAGCCTCTGCATGCTTTAATAAGTTTAAACTATTTCAAATGGATGAGAAAAATGCATTTTTAAATGGTTTTATAGAAGAATAGGTTTACGTTGAACAACCTTTTTGAAAATCCTAATCTTCCAAACCATGTTTATAAGCTTTCTAAAGCTCTCTATGGGTTGAAGCAAGATCCAAGAGCATGGTATGAAATGTTAAGTAACTTCTTACTTGAAAATTTTTTTTATAAGAGGAAAAATAAATACAACTTTTTTTTTTTTTTTTTACAAAAACTCACAAACATGACACACTCTTAGTCCAAATATATGTTGATGATATTATATTTGGTGCCTCTAATGAATCCATATGTCAAGATTTTGAAAAGAGGCATCTTCATCAATCAATCCAAATACACCAATGACCTATTGAAGAAGTTTTGGGATGGAGAGCTCAAAATATATTGGCACTCCCATGAGCACCTCTACAAAACTTGACCTAGATGAGGATCGTAAGTGTGTAGATAATAAAACTTATAGAGGCATGATAGGATCTTTACTATATCTAACTGCAAGTAGACTCGATATAACGTTTAGTGTATGCATGTGTGCTAGATTCCAAGCTAATCCTAAGGAATCACATATTGTTGCTGTGAAAAGAATCCTAATATATTTATAAGGTACTCAAAATCTAGGTTTATGGTATTCTAAAAAATCAACTTTTGAGCTTGTTGGGTACTCTGATGCTAATTTTATGGATTGTAAGCTAGATAGAAAAAGAATTAGTAGAACATTCCAATTTCTAGTTGCTATGTTAACTTGTTGGTTTTCAAAGAAACAAAATTTAGTTGCACTATCAACCACCGAAGCGAAATATGTAGTCGCCGATAGTTGTTGTGCACAAGTTTTATGGATAAAACAACAGCTAGAAGATTATGGCATGTGTTTTCAAAATATTCAAATTCATTATGACAACACTAGTGCTATCAAGTTGACAAAAAAAACCCAATTCAGCATTCTATAACCAAACATATTGAAATAAGACATCACTTTATAAGAGATCATGCTCAAAAGGGTGATATTAAGTTAGAATTCATTCCTTCCGAAGATCAAATTGCTGATATTCTTACTAGGCCCTTAAATGAAGATAGCTTTTTCAAAATAAGGTTGTTAATGGGTTTGACAAACTATTAACATATATGTGTTTGATTGCATCTATATTCATCATATGCACACTTGCCATTGAGTGCATGAATATTAACTCTTGTTTAATATCTCTCTCACTCAAAAATGACATAAATAAATCATTTTATGCTAAATTCCAGCTTAGAGCTCAAAATTTTAAATTTCTTGATTGATCAAGTCGACTAGTTGGATGACCTAATCGACTAGTTGAAACTTCATATTAGACCCAATCAACTAGTTGGGTCTAGCCAGTCGACTGGTAACCTATTGACCATTTAACTAGTCGACTAGTACCTAGACCCAGTCGATTGGTATCTCAAAAATGAACCCTAAAGCCTCAATTTTTACTGGACCAGTCGACTGGTACCTTGACCCAGTCGATTGGTATCGCAATTTTCTATAATATCTCTTCAGATTTTTGCTCATTTCACGCCCAAACTCAAGAAGTCTAACCTCTCTCTTTCTAGAAATCTCTTGATTTCAGTCCAAAATTCATCGAAATCATTCAAAACAATACATACCCATTCTTCAAATCGCTTGATACTCAAGTTTTCAAGGTTAAATCTTCAATTTTTTCACACACCCTTTCTTCAACCTCTCAAAATCGTGTTTTTGGAAAGAATGTATGAATGAATTTGTATCAAGACAACTATACCTGGACCACATGTGCTAGAAAGATCAAGAACATGTAAATCTTCGGCGTTTGACTCCAAAAGGAAAAGGGTTACCGGTTCTTCAAGAAAACAAGCAAGAACCGAGTTGGATGATTCACTATTTTGGAATCTTGCGGTCAAAGATAGGTATAACACTATCATTCATCACAAGAAAATCATGATTCGTAGATATGCTGATTTTGATTCTATTAAGAATGCAAATTTTAACATATTACCTACTTTTGAGGCCATTGGACTAAGACTCCTAGTGAGTATCCACAGAAAATACTATCGTAGGCTAATTCACCAATTTTATGCCAATCTAGTGAAACCTAGTCCATTAGACCTTAGATTTAAAACTAAAGTTATGGGTGTTGAGTTTGGAGTTAACATTGATCTGTTAGTTAGCATTTTGAAAATCCTTGTAGCCAGGATCTCTTGGAGTCTAGATAGTTGGCCAAAAAACTTTGACTATGAAGAAGCATGACGAGTAGTCACGGGAGACCCTAATTATGTTTTCAAGACTATTACCTTCCATCAGTGCAGTGACATACCCTTAGAAATCAAGTTATTTAATTTGATAGTCAGCTAGACCATTAACCCAAGACTTGGCAGTCAAGGTTACATGTCTAAGATGGACATTGTTTTAATATGGTGCCTCAAGACTGGAAACCCTTTCAACATTTATTCACAAATCCTAGCTAACATGATCAATAGAGAAGTCTATGACTCTGGTTGCCTCCCCTATGGTATGCTCATCACCCTAATACTTCACCACTTCAAGGTTCCTCTTTTCTACCATAGAAGTATAAGACATTGGTCCCAATGACATCATCAATGTCTTATCCTTAAAGAAGATGGGTTGCACCATACATAATAGCATGATCCTCTCCAAGGAAGGAAAAAATATATGCATTGGTGATGAGGATAGTGATGAAGAAGAAGAAGTCCCCAAGGATGAAGCTCTTCCTACTTAGATGGACACTAAAAAACCTGGGGCTAGTCTATAAAATCTCGGGTATGGTAGCTCAGCAGCTGGTCGAGGTGGAAATGATGAACTTCTTCAGGCCATAGCCAGTCTTCAGGTGTCTATGCAGTCAAGCTTCCAGAGCTTGAGCTCTTCCGTTGACTCGAGCTTCTAGTTTGTATAGACAGACCTAGATCTCATGCATCATGACATTAAGGCCTTATGAGATGACTTTAAGTTACTCCAAGAGCACTTGGAAGACTCCTTGGCTAAGACACAAGATTTTCTCCATGACACTTGATAAGAGTCATAAAATGCATCTTTAGAATACTTAATTGTTAGCATTTTAAGGTTGATCTAGGTTTAAATTGTACTTTTATACCTTAAAAATTCTAAAGTGTCATTCTTGGATCATTGATTTGTTTTGATGCATTTTCAGGTGTTTGGAGTCTAAAAGAGAGGGAAATACTACCATTGAATAAAGCACAAAGATCCCATGCATATCGGAGTGAATGAGTGCTTTTGGAAGGACAAAATTAAGGGAAGAAAGTGTGTGTGCCGCGACTTGGAAAGGAGTTTCACTAAAATTGCCAGAATTGCCCGTACAGATCAATCATCTTTGCAAATTAAACTGTACTGATGCAAGAAGAATCAGGAGATGAGCCATATATGCTTTGAAAGATCCGGAAGTCTATTTTTGGGGGAATTTTATAGCTCATCAAAATGATTTTTCTAGAGAAAGTTATGGCAGTTTTGGTAGAAAAAGGTCAGTCCAAAACAGTACCAGCCAGCACCACGGTGCCTAGAAGCTCGCCCAATCCAGAACATGCCTAGCACCGTGGTGCTCCCCAGCAGCACCGTAGCATGCACACGGATTTGCATCTCCGAGTTAGACTTTAATTAGGTTTTTTAAACATTAGAATAAACCCAAAAACACCCTTGGACTCTTGTACTATAAATATGACACTTAGGGTTTGATATTAAGATTATTGACGACATTGATTAGAGGCCGGAGGCTGGGGAAAACATCATGAAGGCTGCCACACTCTCCCCCATGGCCAATTAATCTCCAAGCAAGGCAAAGGGATGAATCCCTAGGTGTAGGTGTTCTTATTTTCTAGTTTTGATTCATTGTAGTTTGGATTTACTATCATTAAACATTGTTATGATTTAATTTTTAATCTAATTAGAAGATTTCCCCTTAATCCGGTGATTGCATTTTTCTCCCCCATATAAGTTTAGTCATGCTCTTCTTATGTGATGTTGTTGAGGTGTGATTGAGTTCGGTAGATTTCTCTTATAGATTTGTCGATTACTGCGGTATTGTCATTATGATATATTGTCGTTTCTTGATAATCTATAAGTTAGGTCATGTGTGCTTGAAAGCAAAGAGTATTTCATAACAATTACATTAGGGTTTATATATGTGCTTTAATTAAATATTTGTCGATTTCTTGTTTGGGATGTGAAACTTGCATACGAGATAAAAACAACTGAATCAAGAATAGAATAAGGCAACGAACCTAGGGAGGATTCCCGGACCCTTGTTGTTCTCTTTATTTTATTCATCAAACTATTTACACAATTTGCTCATAACTCAGATTCTTCCATTTAATCTTGTATCGTTTGTGTTAAGGTTCACACCTTCTTTTGTAGTTAACTTGTTTCCCTGTGGAATCGACAGCCCAAAGCTGTGCTACAACTACCGCGTATGTTTTGGGCGTAATCAAATTTTGGCGCCGTTGCCGGGGAAACACGCTTAAGTACAAGGAAGATTGTCAACTTTTGACATGATGGTAGAAGAATTATAAATAGTTTTTTTTTTCAACAGCTGTAAAGGCGGTAACTTCGTTCCTTCTTTTAGCTTGCTGCATTAATTTTTTTATTTTTTATGTTTATTATTATTTTATTCTTTCTTTTTATAGTATTTGTTTTCATTATTTTGTTACCTTGAATGCAAAGACATAGAGATGCTTTGGGTAGATTTGCTAGTTGGCCTGTGCTAGAGTCAAAATTAAATTCCTTTCTAAATCCCTTATTTGACAGTCCATCTGGTCCCGAAGACATGAGTGAACATGAATATCAACCCCCTAGGACCCTACAGGATTACCTCAACCCTACACGCACAGCCACACCATCATGCATTATGTTTCCAGCCAATACTCGCCAACTAGATTTTAAAACAGGGATAATACAGTTACTCCCTACATTCCATGGCTTGGACAATGAAAATCTATATGTGCATATTAGAGAGTTTGAGGAAGTAGTCGAGACTTTTCATAGTCAAGACGAAACCGATGACATTGTGAGGCTTAAGTTCTTTCCTTTCGCTTTGAAGGATAGAGCTAAGAGTTGGCTATACTCACTAAGACCATGATCTATTAGGTCATGGACTGAGATGACTCGATTTTTTTTTAATAAATACTTCCCCCAACATAAGACCAATGCTTCAAAAAGGCAAATCTCCACCTTTGGACAAAAGGATAGTGAGACTTTATATTAGTGTTGGGAGAGATTTAAGGAGTTGTTGAGTATGTGCCTTCACCACGGGTATGAAAATTGGCACTTAGTGAGCTATTTTTATGAGGGACTTATATATAGGGAGCGCCAACTTGTAGAGATGATGTGTAATGGTGAGTTTTTAGAAAAAAAATCATGATGAGGCCATAGAGTACCTTAATAAGCTTGCTGAAAAAGCTCACACTTGGACTGGACCTAGTGCTACTAAAAGCACAAATAGGTCACGACCTGTAGAGAACCTAAATAGTGGTGGAATTTACCATTTTAGGGAAGAGGATAACCTTAAGGCGAAGGTCGAGATGCTCACTAGGGAACTAGAGGTGTTAAAGACTAAGAGCTTAAAGCTAACACACGTAGCTAATCATGCGAAATCTTTTGAACCATGTTTTGTGTGTGGTGGGGTAGATCATCTTGCCCAAGAGTGCCCCATATTTGCTGAGATGAGAGGGATGTATAAGGAACAATGTAATGCCTTATGCATGTACAAGAAGTCTTTGGCACCCTTCTCTGATAACTATAATCCGGAGTGGCGGAATCACCCCAATTTCAGCTGGAAATCTGAAAACCAACAGCTTGCACAACCCCTTGCACCATATATTGAACCATATCATGCACCTGTATCTTCTAGAAGTCCTTTAGAAGACACTTTACATGCTTTTATTAAGTCACAGGGGAAGACTAATCAAAGGCTTGAATCTTTAATTGTGCAGGTTGTTGAAGAACATAAGGATTTAAAGAACCAAGTGTCCAAGTTGATTAGCTACATGAATATGATTGAGCAAGGTAAGTTCCTTTCTCAAGCTCAGTCCAAAACCCATGGTCAACATCTAGCACAACAGAATTTGAAGGAGGTGAATATCATTGAGACACTGAGTAAGTCATTACGCATCCCAACAACGAAAAAATCAGAGGATGTGGATGAAACCCACCAAGCATACATGATTGACTCATTCATGGAAAAGGTCTAGCACCTTAATCCATTGGAGTCCACCATTATCCATGGCTTCACAAAATCACATATCGAGCCAAAATTTACGGATGTTACTGATGACATCTTTGAGGCCTCTTCAAAGCATACGAGCACCGAATTTGGCAGTGAAGCAGTGGCTAGTGCATTCAACCTATGTTTTTCAAAGAGGGAATAAAAGCGTCTGGCCGAAGACGTAAAACTTAGCGCTCATGGGAGCAACCCACAACATATCCTTTTATTTTTTACTGTTTTTCATATTTCTTTCCTTGTTTATTATTATTATTTTGTTGTTTTCTAGTTTTACTTTCGTATATCTTTTTCAGGGACAAAAATACGAAGTAGTTCAAATGGTGGTGCACAATTTTCAGCTTCTGTGCATTTTTGGCTACAAAGGGAGTTTCCTTAACTTTTGCTTTTACATTGTGGACAATGCTTATTTTAAGTTGGGGGTGGAGGAAACATATTCCTATTTTTCATGATTTTCATTGAACTGTTTGGTATCATTTTTCCCTTTTTGTTTGTTTTCAGCATGTTTTGTGTTAGCCTTAGAGTTAATTCACATGTCAATGATATGAACTTGATTGAGATAGCATATAGCATTTAGAAGTAGTTAAATCTTGCTTCGGTTTGAGAATAATTTAAGTGTCAATCTTGAATTGGTTTGAGACTCTAGTTTGTGGTAAGATTGTATGATTAGTCTAAACATTTAGAGAAGTTTTATGTGTGATTGCTTTGTGAATAATTTTGCGGTCTCGATGAGCTCTAGAACTTATTTGATAATAACTTGAGGCGAATTCCTAGAATGCACATTACTTAGGATATGATATAGGCCATTTTTGGACCGTTTGAGCCTTTCAAACTTATCCTTGCTATATCTATCACTAGTCACCTGTTTGAACCTTTTTCTTGAAAAAGAATTTGAGCCTTGTTTCTTTCGAAAACCCATTTACTTACCCTTATGAGCCTAAAAATATTTTATCTTGACCCTTCTTTTAAAAGAACTTAGTTATACACATTTGTTGAGAAAGCATTCAAGAGGAGTAAGGATGGAAATATGCAAAAGTATATTACTACCATAACCCAAGTACATTAAAGGAGATAAGTTGGGGGTTGTGGAAAAGAAAAGAAAAAAAATGATGAAAAAGGAGGTGAATGGTCTTATGTGCCAAAATAAAAAATAAAAAAAAAGTGAATTATGGCAAAGAAAGAAGAAAGAAAGAAAGAAAGAAAAAATGGTGACTTGTTGAAAGAAATGCTTGAAAAATGGTTGGAAGAGTTAGGTATTGAAGTAAGGTTATCTAGTGCTTAAAGAGTTGTGTTCAAAACTAAGAGATTAAGTTCTTTTACTTGTTGAATCCTTCCTGTTCTTTCTTAACCCTTACCTTAGCCTAACGTTACAAGCTTAGTAAAGACCTATTGATCCAATGTAGTGTGATTTTTCTACAATAGTGGAGAGTGATTCGAAAAGTGAGCCTATGGAGCTTGTTTTTGTGATTGATGTCACACAATTTATGTTTTTAGAGGCCAAGACTTGTATTCATGATTGTTATGCATAAAATCATCCGGGTGTTCGAATTAATGGATTGTGGTAAGATGGATGTTAAGAGTTGATAACAATTTTAAGATTGATGTTTAGATTACTTTTGGACTTGGGTGAAATTTAATGATTCTATGTGTCGTGTGTTACGTATGATTTTTGAGACAAAAGTGAATTACTCTTTGTTTAACACTAGCATTGCTTCACTTTGCTTCGATTCCCACCATAGAATTCATCTCTTATTTTCGCTTGAATTGCTAGGGACTAGCAATAAGCTAGTTGGGGGTTATTATGAGAGTCATAAAATGCATCTTTAGAGTACTTAATTGTTAGCATTTAGGGTTGATCTAGGTTTGAATTGCACTTTTATACCTTAACAATTTTAAAGTGTCATTCTTGGATCATTGATTTGTTTTGATGCATTTTCAGGTGTTTGGAGTCTAAAAGAGAGGGAAATGCTACCATTGAATAAACCACAAAGATCCCATGCATATCGGAGTGAAGGAGTGCTTTTCGAGGACAAAATTAAGGGAAAAAAGTGTGTGTGCCGCAACTTGGAAAGGAGTTTCATTAAATTGCCAGAATTGCCCATACAGATCAATCATCTTTGCAAATTAAACTATACTGATGCAAGAAGAACCAGGAGATGAGCCATATACGCTTAGAAAGATCCAGAAATCTATTTTCGGGAGAATTTTATGGCTCATCAAAATGATTTTTCTAGAGAAAGTTATGGCAGTTTTAGTAGACAAAGGTCAGTCCAGAACAGCACCAGCTAGCACCGCAGCGCCCAGAACCTCCACATCTTGAACCACCAGCCAGCACCACGGTGCTCCTCAACAGCACCATGGTGCCCAGAAGCTTGCCTAATCCAGAACATGCTTAGCACCGCGGTGCTCCCCAGCAGCACCGCAGCGCGCACACGGATTTGCATCTCCGAGTTAGACTTTAATTAGGGTTTTTAAACATTAGAATAAACCCAAAAACACCCTTGGACTCCTATACTATAAATAGGACACTTAGGATTTGATATTAAGATTATTGAAGACATCGATTAGAGGCCGAAGGCTGGGGAAAATATCATGAAGGCTTCTACACTCTCCCCCATGGCCAACTAATCTCCAAGCAAGGCGAAAGGATGAATCCCTAGGTGTAGTTGTTCTTATTTTCTAGTCTCGATTCATTGTAGTTTGGATTTACTATCATTAAACGTTGTTATGATTTACTTTTTAATCTAATTAGAAGATTTCCCCTTAATCCGGCGATTGCATCTTTCTCCCCCATATAAGTTTAGTTATGCTCTTCTTATTTGATGTTGTTGAGGTGTGATTAAGTTCGGTAGATTTCTCTTATAGATTTGTCGATTACTGTGGTATTTTCATTATGATATATTGTTGTTTTTTGATAATCTATAAGTTAGGTCATGTGTGCTTGAAAGCGAAGAGTATTTCATAACAATTACATTAGGGTTTATATATGTGTTTTAATTGAATATTTGCCGATTGCTTGTTTGAGATGTGAAATTTGTAATCGAGATAAAAACAACTGAATCAAGAATAGAATAAGGCAATGAACCTAGAGAGGATTCCCAAACCCTTGTTATTCTCTTTATTATATTCATCAAACTATTTACACAATTTGCTCGCAACTCAGATTCTTCCATTTAATCTTTTATCGTTTGTGTTTAGGTTCACACCTTCTTTTGTAGTTAACTTGTTTCCCTGTGGAATCGACACCCCAAAGCTGTGCTACAACTACCGCGTATGTTTTGGGCATAATCAACACTCCTGATTCTCCAACTCCTTGAGTCCTTCGTCATGTGTCTTCTATCTATTTTTAGCTCTGTGGACTCTTTGCAAAAACATTTTTTTTACTTTTTCATGCATTCATGTACTTGCTTAAACTATTATGTTTCCAACTCTTCCTAGGACAGTTTCTTTAAGCTATATTATATATTGACCACTATATACAAGTTTGCCTTTCCTTTCTCTAAATCATCCTATGTGTGTGTTTTTCTATTTGGTTAATGGTTGGATGATTTGAGTACTTATAACTCATTTTTAAACTTTACCTGTTTCAACTTCTATATAAAACTTCTTATTCTTCTCAAGAGATCTTAACATCTTCGGTTTCTACTTAGTTTTTGCACATAGGTTTCTTTACACCTTGTCGTCTTGTCTATGGTATTTGACTTGCGTACTTTCCAGTTTTATCCTCCTTTTTCTGTTGTTGTCAAAACGGAGGAAAAAAGAGAAAACTGTGTAAATGATATAATGCATAGTTTTAGCGGGAGCATTGCTCCGAACATGTTAAAACTACTTAAGACAGTATTTCATTTACTATTATTTCTTGGTTGGGTTTCTCTTTAAAGATTGCAGGTTGGCTTTTATCACAAAAACAGAGAAAACTCTGTTCGTTTTTCCTTAAAAACCCAACACTTAGTTTTTAAAACTATTTTTCTCACTATAGTTTTGTCATCATAAAAAAGGGGAAGATTGTTGACCCTTATTTGATTTTAATTATGACAAAACACTACATAAATTTCACTAACAGTTTTATCTAAGTGTTTAAGCGACAAAAGCATTCAATACAGAAGCAGGATGCAAAAATACAACACGTACAATTACCAAAAGAAGATAGAAGATGCAGAATAGGTTCTAAGGTAATTGATTCAAGTTGTAAATCTTTATTTTCAGTTACGTAGCTTAACTATGGCTCGTTTTGATTACAAAAGGCTTTGACAAAAATAATTCAAAAAATGTTTTTAGGTCAAAAACTGCTTTTGGGTCAACCCAATCGACTAGGTCTTTGAACCAATCGACTTGTAAAGGCATAGTAGCGTCTGCCCCTTGACCCAGTCGATTGGTTAAAGGACCCAGTTGACTGGTACAAAAACCTAGTTGACTGGTCCTAAGACCCAATCGATTGGTACTTGTCTGAAGCCCAAAAAACAGATTTTCTCATATAACCCAGTCGATTTGTACATTCAAGATAAAAATATCAATCATCTTAATTTTTTTTTCTCAATTTTCTCTCATACTAAATAAGAAAAAAGTTCATTCCACACACTTTTCTGTCCTCTTACATTTATTTCCTCCCATTTTTCACTCTTACTAAACATACCATAAAAAACCACTAATCTTTTCATGTTCCCGGAATAAGGAAAAATTGGAAAGAAAGTCAATGCAAATTTATCCAATAGTATATGTAAAATTTAAACTTCTTAAACAATTTATAAGAGGTTTGCCCCTAATAAAAAAACTTTTCCCTTAACCAATAAGTTGATAGCAAAATGTAAGCAATCATAAATTTTAACTCTTACATAAAGTTTTCTTCTGTGATAAGTAATCTAAATACTATATTTTATTGTCTATTACTCCAAACTTTGAAATCCCACCCACCACCCACAATCATATTTTATCATCTATTATCCTACAACAAGTACTTTATCTTCGTTAGATATTTTATTTTTAAAAGTTAGAATGCTTTTAACTTTTAACGAGAAGGAAAAAAAACTGTGCAAATGCTTTTTCTTTTTTTCTCTTCATTCTTCCACTTCTTTATATTTTAATGAAAAATCAGGATATATTGAAGATCAATGGATAATGGGTATGTTTGGGATTTTTTTTATTTTCATAATACTTCATTAAATTGAATGTGATTGTGGATATTTCAATTTCCTTTTTTTCTCTCATAATTGTTTTTGTTTTTTGATTAATGTTAGTTGTTCATATTCTTAATTCTTTGACTGATTCATCCATTAATTTTCAACTAGAAATTTTTCTATGAAACATCTAATTTGTGGTGTAAAAAGATTTCACATAAAGTATACTTTTTATTCGTCCTTAATTTGTATATGAATAATGAATTAAGATGAAAAAAGAGCTGGAGAGTACCATTTGAGAGAAACGGATTCATTCTTTGCTTTTATCATGATATACCTAAAGATTTTATCATGATTTCTTTTAGACGTTTTGATTTTGACAAGCCACTCTCTGTTGTTTCATTGTCTACATTTTAAGTCTTAACATATAGGAGTAGTAAAATCTTTACTCTTTAGTGCTTTTCAATAGAAATCTATTGTAAGTGGAAACTAGTAACAAATTAACCTATTGCATTTATAACATATTTATTTATTCTTTTAAGTGAAAAAATGTCATTTGAAAACAAAAATACATAATTTTAATTTTAATGTATGATTTTTTTTAGAAGTCAGTAGTATATCAGTACGAAATCCTAAGGGTGCTAGTGATTGATAATAGAAAACAATTTGAAAGAGCACGATTCAAAAGGGTCTGTCAAGACCTTCAGATCAACCAATGATTCACTTCAGTCGAGTATCCATAAACCAATGAATAGGTCAAAGTCACAAATAAAACCATATTACAGACTTTGAAGAAATGGATCGAAGACATCCAAGAACTTTGGGTCAAAGAGTTACCACATGCACTATGAGCTTACAGGACCACACTTTGGTCTCCAACTAGTGAAACACCATTCTTCCTAGCCTTCGAATCAAAAACTATGGTCCTGGTCGAGGTAGGAGAACCATCCTTCAGATTTCAGCTCTTTAACCCAAGCAACAAAAATGAAGGCCTAAAAGCGAGCTTAGACCTAATTGAAAGGGTTTGAGATAAAGCACTACTAAAGCTCACAACTTACTAATAGTGGACAACAAAATATTACAACTCTTGGGTAAAACAAAGAAAATTCAGTCTTGGAGAGCTAGTTCTCCGCAAAGAAAAAAGTCTCGAACCCCCGAGACATGGTAAAACTCTCGCCCAATTGAGAAGACCGATACTGCATCAAGAGGATAATCAACGCCATAACCTTTGAATGGGAAAGAATAGATGGTACGCTCATTCCACAATGGAGAACATGAGGAAGTTCCACCAGTAACTCATAGATGTAAATCGACCCAGAGCCGAGTAACCAATGTAAGCACTATAATTATATGAATCAAATGAATTTTGTCAATTTTATTTATGTTTATTACTTTCAACAATCAAAATCTGAAGAAGCCCAAAGTGATAGTCACATACAAGACCTTCAGACATCCTCCACGATAGAGGATCGAAGTAAAGTGTCCAAAATAAATTTCATCTCGGACAACCCCTTTAGCTGAGGATCCAAAATAACCTTCACCTCCTATATCCCCCACAAGTGAGGTGTAATGACCCATCCCAGGTGCGCTCTACCCGAGATGGTATCATCACTTTTTAGATCCAAGCATGACGTACATGCAACAAATATTGCATTAATTATTTGAAAGTAAATACAACATTTTCCTCAACTCTTTTACAAAGGAGATACAACTCTTCCATTTACATCACTTACAAAAATATAAAAACATTTACAACTATAAATGCATGTACATGTGTAGGACTAATACACTTTTTACAGATATTTTTCTCTTTTCATTTCTTTTCTTTCCTTTCTTATTTTCTTCTTCTTTTCTAGTCTAAGGATGCCAACCATGACGAATTACCTAGATACTTACTCTAAATCTTAAGTCAAGGATCTATCAGCCCCATTCGCAGCTTGAAATTTATTTAAATATTAGGGAATGAGCTTTATAAGCTTTGTGAATTTCAGTTTACTAGAAGTACTCGATTTGTATACTTCTAGTCATAATTTAATCACAATTTGCATAGATAATTCAAAGTTTTCATTCATTTATCAATTCTCATATCACATCATTTCTCATGTATTTCGATTATCATATAGAGATAATTTCTAATATAATTTTATATATTTCAGTCAACTTATAAATGTCATTTATGATATCATTTTCATCATCTATTCATCAGAATTACCTCATCATGAGGTTCACATTCATTTCATCACAATATTTATAATCATCTTGATGTTTAAACATCTCAGTATTTGCAAATATATAAACATGAATGCATAATCATTTCTTCTCATTTCCAAATCTCATCATTTCATGTTTCATCATTTCATTTTCATTTTCACATCACATCCATATCATCACAAGTATGGGTAATTTTATCTGTTTTCAGGTATCCATACAAGTCTCTGGTACAACATTTGGGGACGTCTCTCCACATGTCGACATATTTATATCCAAACCAACCACGGTTTTGGTCTTCCCATGGACCACATACCATAACTCTACTAGTGGCCCGACAATGCATATGAACAATCACATACAAGTAGGCATAATAGATCATCATATAATTCAAACGAGTTTCTTTTCATAAAATCTCCCATTCATCATATTAATTCAATCTGAAAAGATCACTTATATTTTCAAAGATATAATTTTTATCAATTCTCATCTTTTTCATAAGAATTTAATTATCCTTTCAAGGATATAATTTCATCAACTTATCATATTTTCAATCATATCATAAATTGTACCTCTATTTAATCATCAAATTAACACATATATCATGTATTTCATCAAATCAATCATATTCGTAATATATTCAATAATTTGTCTTATAATTTTATTCATTTTAAGTTTATGTATTTTCAGAAATTACCAATGGAAGAACCTAAAAAACAAACCAGCTGATCAGTCGATCAATCAACTGGGTCACCAGCTGACCACTCGATCGACCAATCAATGCCTCATAACCTGAACGCTCGGTCGACCGATTAGGTCACCAACCGACCAATCGATCCATCGATTCACCTACCAGTCGATCGCGAATCACCTCAAAATTTCAAACCACTGATCGGCTAGTCTACCAGTCCACCCCCACTATTGGAAATCACCTTGACAAGATTTCCAGGTGGTGATCTTCCAAACACCTAAGTCTAGAATGGCTTGTAGAAAGAATTTCAGCAATCGAACACAAGAACAGAAAATCAAAGGAAGAAAGAAGACAAGCAATTTGTTAGCGAGGTTCGGCAATGTGCCTACGTCCCTGTGAGTTCCTCTAAACTCTCTGCACTATCTCAAATGGTTCTTACAAGTTACAGCAATCCCCTTCAAGAAGCTCAAGTTCTTGAAGAAACCAAGAAGAGAAGAAAGAAGATTACAATGCTCTCTCTCTATACTACTCTCTTTTCTTTACAACCAGCCCTCACTACAAAGAGTCCCTCTTGTGTTTATGTCTCTCACATAATTCTCTCTTGTATTACAATTGATCTCAAAGTATGTCTTGTATGCATTATATTCTATATATGTGAAAAATGAGGCTTGGGAACCCCTTTTATAGCCTTTCACTCTTGGACATTCTTGTGAATCAATTTTCACCCTTTGATCATGATCTCCACTTAATCATAGCCCTTCATCACTTCCTAAGTGGTGCTGTACATTTTCACCTTGCACTCACGCACTTAAAAGGGTCTTAAAACAGGCTATCCATGTGTGCAGCACTTTGCCTAGCGCTATGATGCTGGGCAGGGCACCTTTGCACACCTTCTAGATGCCATAGTGCTGGTGTTGGGCGCCATGGCACTGATGCGGTCCTTCGGCACACCATTCTGGATGCCATGGCGCATACTGATGCTGGTGCTATGCGCACACTTCCCTGATTGTGTGTAGAAGTGCGCACACTAGTGCACATGGCCTTCTCTTGCTCCAAATTGATGCACACATATGTGTGCAGTCTTCTAACTTGATGAACTTTGATACTCCACCTTTGGTTTGGACTTTAACCATTTTTAAACCATGGTTGGACCTATTTGAACCTTAGACAAATAATAACAATCTCTACCTTTGTCTAAGTGTTCAAAAAATCTGAACCATTGTGCAGAAAGCTTCGGGATCCAAACTCATCCTGAGTCACCAATTAACCAACTCCAATCCTAAATAATTCAAGGCAATGATTGAACTTACTTAGAGGTAGAACTTTAGTACCCAAGTCCGCAGGATTTTCTTCCGTGGTCTTTTTGTCAACATGAATGCATCCTTTCGTACCATTTTCCGGAATGTAATGATACCGAACATTCATATGCTTTGTCCTCTCATGGAACACTGGATTCCTCCATAAGTACCACATACTTTAGCTATCCAAAGACACCACAACCTGCTCTTTTAGGACCTCCCACTCGTCCAACAACCCTTTGCACCCCATAGCCTCCTTTATGGCTTCCATAGCTGCTATGTATTCTGCCCCGGTTGTTATTAGTGCTACCACCGGCTGCCACTAAGCCTTCAAATACCTCAGCAACCTCTTTATCCCAAGCCAATGCTTCTTTCCGGGATTACTCAAAAATTTGTTGAGAACACCCATTGCCCAAGAAACCCTCAACCGGTTTCTCTTCTTTTCTTGGATTCTACACATCCCAAGGATCTTTTGTGTAAGGCTGAGATCCTTCCTCTCAAACTCCTCACTGTGTTGAGATATAAACCTTTTCATCCTCTTCCTGTTGTTCCAAACCAACAGCCCATCAATGACATAGGTGAGGATACTCACCATCTTCTCCACCTTGTGTCCAGGTGAGAAAGTTTCCGTGACACCTATGTCTTCTCTTCTTGTGAACCCATTCGCCACCATTCTAGCTTTGTTCCGGACTTCATCCCCTGGATGGTACCCTTCTTTGATCTTGTAAGTGCACTTACATTCGACAACTTTCTGCTTTCCTGGAATTTTCACCAATTCCGAGAAGTTGTTCTTCATCAAAGAGTCCATTTCTTCCTACATAGCCAGTCGCCACTTTGACGAATCTTTACACTCCATGGCATCCGTGTAAGTTTCTGGTTCAACCTCTCCTTCTATCCAAGGAGTTGGTACATTAGCATCCATAAACCCATATCTCAAGGGTGGTTTAACCACTCTTTTTTCTCGGTCTCTTGTGAGCTAGTAGTTATTTACTGCATCAACCTCTTCTTGTTCAACCTCTTCTTGAGTTTCTTGAGCTTCTTGGCCTTCATCCAAGGGCTCTACCTAGTCCGAACCCTCTTGCCTCCTCTGCTATACCTGAACCGAGTTCTCCTTGATGCGATGCTCCATAATTTCCGGTTTGGTTTGCTCACTAGCCCCTGCAGGGTTAGTTTTCTCCAAGTAGGGAAATAATAATTCATTAAAAATAACATCCCTACTTATAATCAGTTTCATGCCCTTATTTTCTAAGGACCACAACCTATATCCCTTAACCCCATCACTATATCCTAGAAATATACATTTTCTAGATCTTGGGCTAAGTTTATCCTCCTTTTGATGTGCATATGCAGCACAATCAAAAGTCCTAAGACTGTTTAATTCAGGGGGTTTTCCACTCCACATCTCCATGGGAATCTTGAGCTCTAAAGCTCTAGAGGGTGATCTATTTATCAAGTATGCAGCTGTAGCCGCAGCTTCTCCCCAAAAATATTTTGGTAACCCAAATCCTATTAACATGCATTAAACCTTCTCCATAAGAGTTCTATTCATTCTTTCAGCAACTCCATTTTGTTGGAGTGTTTTTACAACCGTCATATGCCTTAGAATGCCATTTAATTCACAGAATTTATCAAAATCATTATTGCAAAATTCTAAGCTATTATCAGTTCGTAAAGCCTTAACTACCCTACCCGTTTGAGTTTCCAGCAACTTCTTCCACACAACAAATTTATTCAAGGCATTAGATTTATTCTTAAGCAAATAAACCCACACTCTTCTTGAATAATCATCAATTAAAGACAGAAAGTAAAAGTTACCTCCGTGTGTTGGTGTCCTAGCTGGTCCCTAAAGGTCCGAATGAATGTAGTCAAGAATCCCTTTGGACTTGTGCACTCCGGTGTTGAAGTTGACCTGGTGTTGCTTCCCAAGAATGCAACTCTTGCAAAAATCCAGTTTTTCTACTTTGTCACCACCAAGTAGACCTTCCTTGCTAAGTACTTGCAGGCCCTTTTCAATCATGTGACCCAAGCGAGTGTGCCAAAGGGCTGCCTTGTCCATCTCAGCCATCAAGCTTGCTGCTTGATCATTGATTTCTGTCTCTCCGATCATCTCATAGAGTCCATCGTTTCTTGCTGCCTTGATCACTACCAAAGATCCCTTGGCCACTTTGATCTTTCTTCCCTCTACTTAGCATGTATACCCCATGGAATCCAGCTACCCCAATGAGATCAAGTTCCTCTTCAAATCTGGAAGATATCTTACATTTCACAACAGCCTTGTGACTCCATCAAACATCCTCAATTGGATGTCTCCAATCCTTCTCACTTGGCAAGAATTATCATTCCTCAAGAAGACCCTTCCATCATTGATCTCCTTGAAATTCTTGAACCATTCCTTGTGAGGGTACATATGATAAGTGCACCCAGTATCCAAGATCCATTTCCCATTGCCCTCTTGCCCCTTGCTCATATCTGAGCACACAACAAGAATATCATCACCTTGCTGTTCTTCCATGGCAACCGAAGCCTCTCCATTGTTGGTATGGCTTCTCCTCTCATCCCATAACCTCTTCTTGCAATCTTTCTTGAAATGGCCCTCTTTGTTGCAGTAGAAGCATCTCCTTCCTCCTCCAAGTCTTGTCTTGGAATGAGATCTCCCATGGCTCTCTCCTCTACCTTTGTCCTGGTAGTAGCCATTGTTGCTACTGCCATTCTGAGCTGATGGCCTTCCTCTTACAAACAACCCTTCACCACTTGATGTCTCCTTCATCTTGGCTTTGAAATCATGTGCCCTTATGAAATTGATCACAATCTCCTTTATCAAAGTATCCCTTCCATACTCAATGGCATTAATCAAGTTATCAAAGCAATCAGGAAGAGAATTTAACAAAGTGACAGCCAATTGTTCATCTGGAAAAATAATGCTACAGCTATTCAAATCTTGAACTAGCTTATTAAAGACATCAAGATTATCTTGCAACTTTTTACTAGGATCCATTTTAAAAGCAAAGATTCTTTTAAGAAGATAAATCTTGTTAGGAAGAGTTTTGGTAAGAAACAACTCATCTAGTTTCTTTCATATGATAGCCAGATCTTCCGAGTCTGTGCACTCCCTTATGACACTATCCGACATGTGCAAGAAAATGGTGCTGTAAGCCATCTTCTTCATCTCGGTCCGCTAGTCCTCTGTGACACTTGCTGGAAAAGCATCATGTTGTGAGTTTTAAATTACTCGCAAGCGCACGAGTCGTTTGCAATATAGTGTTGTGCAAGTGCGAGGTCGAATCCACAGGGAATTGTGTTGTGAAAATATAATTTTATCTAAACTAATCTTATTTTAACCTAGTTCCGAGTTTTGTTTTATATGTTACAAAATAAATAAAAGCTAAACTAAATTGATTTTAAAACTAATAAAAAGACTAAGGTTTCTGAATCCACCCCGCCAAAGTTAAGCATATATCTCAATGTTCTAAAGATAGCCTATCAAAAAATTCCATGAATCCAACTTAAGACAAAAAACAAAGAATATCCCAATTAAACCAAAAGCATCCAATGTATCCACTCTCAACAAATCACAAAGGAAATCCAATTTAATCGAAAATAATTCGATGTATCCATCAGATAAAACACAAGGAATATCCAACAGAACAATTTAAACTTAATCAATCATAAGATTAACTCAAATAATTGACAGAACATTTATACTAAAAAAAATGTCAGATTTGTACAAGCAAATCTAAACTACTATGCCAAACAACGGCGATGCTTCATCTTCAACCTTAGCTGAAGATTCTAGCCACTCATAACTATGAAACTACAATTCATAATAAAAGTACTAAACATTAAACTAAAACAACTAAATAAAAAGAAATAAATAACTTTACATGGGAGAAATTCCACTCGCTGATGGGCAGCGCTTCCCCTCGTGGTAGCAAAGCCTTTGGGATCCACCAGAATGCTAACAGACGTCCACCGGTTAACACCAAAGTGTCCCAGGAATTGTACACTGAATGATGGAGTCAGATGGTGTTTATATAGGGGGAGTCTCGGAGCACTGTAGGTTTCAGATTCGATGTGGGATACTGGCCCGAGTGCGCTCGATCGCAGAATGGTGCTATCGATCGCATGTCTTGTGCGCACGATCACATGTGCACTCGCTCGCATGTCTGTTACGATCGATCACAGATGCACTGAACTACAAATATTTCGATGTGGGATGTTGACCTTGCGCTCATTCGTAGGCAAGTGCGCTCAATCGCATATCTCGTGTGATCGATCGCACTATGCATCCTCTTTGCTCTTGAAGCTTGATATCTCCGGAAATGCTTCATTTTCTCCACAAACCTATAAAAATACACAAAACACAAAAAAAGACATAAAATAAAGTGAAATAATACAAATTAAGAACCTAACAAATATAATTTAAAGGGCTTAAATATGAAATATTTAAGACTCATCAAATACCCCCAAACTTATATTTTGCTAGTCCCTTAGTAAAACAAAATAAAAACTAAATGAAAAACAAAGAACATAAGGATAAGTTCATCACTCATGTTATCCACAAATTTAAGGAGCGCATGCCACCATGATATTTAGTCATGAGCAAGCTTAAAGAGATAAACCCATCTTCACAATGAATAGAAATGTTAAAGTCTAATTACTTACAAAAGGCAGGTTAAGGCATCACAAGTTTGACACTGTGTAAAGTGAATTAGCATATAAAAACAAAGTTTCCAAATAACTCCAATGTGTAAGGTCTCAATGTCTCAAGATTCACCAAATTTCCCATTAGAATGAACGAAAATAGCATAGTTTTTATTTTTTTCTTTTTTTTATATATATATAAGGCTCTGCTATGTTTAATTCCCTTAAACTTTCTAATTGACCCATGTAGCGAGTGTTGAGTCAATGACTCCCAAACTAGATGGTTTTAGGGCATTAGGTGTAAAAACACCCCTAAGGACTTACTAACTCGAGTCAAAAAGGCTACAAAACTAAACTGACCTTAATACTACCAAATAAAATTTTCACCTTTTGACGTGAACACTCACTGCTTACTGAGGCAAGAGGTCCAGTTACGCAGCGAAAAATTTCGCAATGATCATTATGAATAAAATTCCCACCTTTTGACGTGAACACTCACTGCTTACTGAGGCAAGAGGTCCAGTTACTCAGTGGAAAGTTTATTGATGATGATCATTAGTAGTATTATTATTATATTTTTTTCTTTTTTTTATGCTTTTCTATGCCCAAGTGTTTATCCAACAAGTCATCCAGTTTCAGTTAAGACAAGGAAACGTACACATTAAAATCACATGTCATGCCTCACACAATTTGTGCTAATGTGCTCGTGTTAGATTCGAGATCAAACATGTGAATTCTCAAATGCCTCAAGTAAGTAACTAAATTTTAAAACTTTATCACCAGATCATGTGTTCAAAATTTTAAGCTCACTTATGACATCACATCACAAAAAATGTTAAAATCAACCAAAATTTCAAAATAACATGAGCATGCATTTATTTTTACGAGGAAAAGACGACAAATTAGGACAAAGTGTGTGATGTGTCTCCCATACCCCCAAACTTAAATTACACATTGACCCCAATGTGTGAATAATATGGAAAGAGCTGACCTAGGATATGGAGAACTATCTGGACTAGTATGGCTCGTAGCATACCCCCAAACTTGAACTGAAGTACACATTGTCCCTGAAAAATAAATACTGGAAAACAAAAAAAAATACTGGAAACAAACATTAAGCATAAATATATAAAATAATAAACAAATAAAAAGATAAGCTGTGGGGTGCCTCCCATGAGCGCTAAGTTTAAAGTCTTTAGCTAGACTCCCCTTAGTAGATGACACTCATTCAGAGTAACTAGGATCCTCCAATAATATCATCTCTATGTTTGGACTCCTCAACTCCAAGAATGGTTTTAGCCTTTGTCCATTTACCTTAAAAGTGTTACCATTCTTGGGATCCTCAATCTCGATGGCCCCATGAGGAAAAACTGACCGAATAATAAATGGGCCTGTCCAACGAGATTTGAGCTTGCCTGAAAAAAGATGCAAGCGTGAATTGTAAAGAAGAACTTTTTGACCCGGCTCAAAAGCTCGTCTTAAAATGTTTTGGTCATGAGTCTTCTTCATTTGTGCTTTGTATGATCGGGCACACTCATATGCATCATTCCGCAGCTCCTCTAATTCATTGAGTTTGAGTTTTCGTTGTGAGCCAGCCTTGGAAAGATTGAAATTCAGTTGCTAGATAGCCCAATACGCACGATGCTCTAATTCGACCGAAAGGTGACATGCCTTTCTGTACACAATATGATAGGGAGACATGCCAATTGGCGTCTTGAAGGTTGTCCGATATGCCCACAGTGCATCAGTCAATCACAGAGACCAATCCTTTCTACTAGGGTTCACAGTTTTCTCTAAAATGTGTTTGATCTCACGATTAGAAATTTCCACTTGTCCACTCGTCTGTGGGTGATATAGGGTGGCAACCTTGTGTGTGATGAAATACTTCTTCATCAACTTCTCAAAAATTCGATTGCAAAAGTGCTTACCTCCATCACTTATGATTGCTCGAGGCGTACCAAATCGAGCAAAAATAGTGTCCTTTAAAAATTGGACCACAACTCTATGGTCATTGGTCTTGCACGCAACGGCCTCCACCCACTTGGACAGATAATCCACAGCAACTAGAATGTACAAGTTGCCAAAGGAGTTTGGGAACGGTCCCATAAAATCAATGCCCCACACGTCAAAAATCTCAACAATCAGAATAGGATTGAGGGGCATCATATTCCTCCTAGAAAGACTCCCTAGCTTTTGGCAACGCTCACAAGATACACAGTAGGTGTGAGAGTCTCGGAACATGGTAGGCCAATAAAATCCACACTGCAAAATCTTTGCAGCGGTCTTTTTAGCACTGAAATGGCCTCCACAAGCATGATCATGACAAAAGGCGATGACGTTAGATTGGTCATGCTTAGGAATACACCTTCTAATGATCTGATCGGGACAATACTTAAACAGATAAGGATCATCCCAAAAAAAATGTTTTACAATGGCTAAAAACTTTGATTTATCTTGTCGCCTCCAATGCAAAGGCATGTGTCCGGTGACAAGATAGTTTACTATATCAGCAAACCATGGAGCGGGATTTTGAGAAATGAGCATTAACTGCTCATCAAGAAAGGTCTCAGAAATGGGAGTGGCGGCCTCAGTGAAATCCACAGTCAATCTAGATAAATGGTTCGCCACCACATTTTCTGAACCTTTCTTATCCTGAATCTCAATGTCAAACTCTTGAAGTAGCAAGATCTATCGGATAAGACGAGATTTAGCATTTTTTTTAGAGAAAAAATACTTCAAGGCTGCATGATCTAAGTAGATAATGACCTTAGATTCTAACAAGTAGGATCTGAACTTGTCTAATGTAAAAACGACTGCTAACAACTCCTTCTCAGTGGTAGAGTAATTAAGTTGTGCATCGTTTAGAGTTCGACTCGCATAATAGATAACATGGGGAAGTTTATCAACACGCTGCCCCAAAACAACTCCAACAGCATAATCTGATGCGTCACACATAATCTCAAAAAGCACACCCCAGTTGGGTGGCTGAATAATGGGTGTGGACGTCAGAATCTTCTTCAGATCCCCAAATGCTTTCTTACAATCCTCATCAAATATAAATGGGGCATCCTTTTGTAATAACTGGCACAATGGCCTGGCGATTTTGCTGAAATTCTAGATAAATCGCCTGTAGAAACCTGCATGGCCCAGAAAAGATCGAACCTCCTTCACTGTACGTGGGGGTGGAAGGTTGGAAATCAGGTCCACCTTCGCTTTGTCGACCTCAATCCCCTGATGAGTACGAAATGCCCCAGTACAATGCCTTGCTTAACCATAAAATGGCACTTCTCCCAATTAAGCACTAGGTTCTTCTCCTTGCACCGCACTAAAACCAAAGCGAGACAGTGCAGGCACTCCTCAAATGTTGAACCGATAATGGAGAAGTCGTCCATGAAAATCTCTAAGAATCGCTCTACCATGTCAGAAAATATACTGACCATGCACCGCTGAAAAGTAACGGATGCATTGCATAACCCAAAGGGCATGCGACGGTAGGCGAATGTCCCAAAAGGATAGGTAAACGTCGTCTTCTCCTGATCTTCGGGGTCCACGGGGACCTGGTTATATCCAGAATAACTATCCAAAAAACAATAATACTCGTGCCCAGCCAAACGCTCCACCATCTGATCAATAAATGGCAGTGGAAAGCGATCATTCCTTGTGGCTACGTTCAGCTTACGGTAGTCTATACACACTCTCCACCCTGACTGAACACGAGTTGGCACCAACTTGTCGTCCTTATTCTTTACTACCGTCAATCCCGCTCGCTTGGGCACGACATGAATTGGGCTCACCCACTTGCTATCAGAGATGAGATAAATGATCCCTGCATCTAACAGCTTAATTATTTCTGCCCTCACAACCTCTTGCATAGCTGGGTTGAGCCTCCTTTGTGGCTCCCTCGATGGCTTGGCATTCTTCTCCATATGTATCTTGTGCATCACCACCGAGGGGCTAATTCCCCTGATATCCTCAATGGTCCACCCGATAGCTTCCTTGTGCTCTCTTAAGACATCTAATAATTTCTCCTCTTGAGCTTCACCCAAATCTGAAGCTATAATCACAAGCAAACTATCAGCTGAACCTAGGAACTTATACTTAAGATTATCCGATAAAGGCTTAAGTTCCTTCTTGGGGGTTTCAGGTTCGGCGGTCTCCTCTATCTCATTGCTTTCTTGAGGATCAGACTCCAAAATGGAATTCACTTCCTCGAGTAGCTTATCTAAGCCCAAGTCCTCTCCAAAGTAAGCAAAACACGCCTCCAGGGGATCCTCAATGCTTGATTCGTCCAGTCTCCTCAAGAATCTCCTCTATCAAGCATACATTTCTCACTTCATCATACTCTAGTGGTTGCCTAGTGATATCAAAGATGTTTAACTCCACTGTCATATTTCTGAAGGAGATCTTCATCACCCCTATCCTACAATTGATTAGGGCTAGCCGTGGCTAAGAATGGTCGCCTTAGAATTACTAGTATTTGAATCCCTACATTCTGGACCGGCTCTGTGTCAAGCACAATAAAATCCACTGGAAAATAGAATTTATCCACTTTTATCAAGACGTCCTCAACTATTCCCCGTGGTCTTTTCACTGACCTATCAGCCAATTGAAGCATCGTGGATGTGGGCTTCAATTCTCCTAACCCCAACTACAAATAGACTGAGTAGGGTAGAAGATTCACACTCGCCCCTAGATCCAAAAGAGCCCTCTCAATATGGTTGACTCCTATCGTGCAAGAGATGGTAGGACACCCCAGGTCCTTATACTTGATGGGTAGCTTACACTGAAGGATTGAGCTGACCTGCTCGGTCAAAAATGCCTTCTTTAGGACATTCGTTCTCCTCTTGATAGTGACCAAGTCCTTTAAAAACTTGGCATATGATGGCACTTGATGGATGGCATCCAAAAATGGGATATTGATTTGGACTTGCTTAAATACCTCCAAAATTTCCTCATACTTCCCTCCTTTCTTGGCCGCCTGTAGTCTGTCAGGGTAAGGTGCTCTAGGTACAAACGACCTAGAAGGGTCTTTCTCAGTAGGTGTGGCTGTAGATGGCTCAGCATCTCTCTTCTCCTTGTTGCCAATCCCTTGCCCTTGTTGCATAGCAGGGCTCTCTTCCACTTGATTGTCCACTTGTCTCCTAGACCTCAGTGTGACAATCGATTGTACTTGTTCCTCCCTGTGCGTAGGAGTTGATGAACTCCCAACCATAAATTGTCCTTTCGGGTTGGTCACGGGCTGACTAGGAAACTTCCCCTTCTCTCTCTCACCCAAATGACTTGCAATTTGCCCTATTTGACTCTTCAGCTTGGCAATTGCTTGGGTGTTTACCATTGTTGCACTCCTCAGATCACTCATATTTTGGATAGTCGCCTTTATGAATTCCTTAAGGGTTTCCTTTAGCGACTCTGAAACTGGCACTGGTGTTTGAGTGGGTGCGTGGTAAGCAGGTGAAGGTGTTGGATGGGCAGAACGACCATGATTAGGAATTTGTGGGGAAAATCCGGGAGGATATTGATTTTGAGTATGATGAGGGGCTCCTCCCTGATTCATTGGATGGTTCTGCCTCCATGAAAAATTTGGGTGGTTCCGCCACCCTGAATTGTACGTCTCGGAGTATGATCCATTTGACTGCCTTCGAAAGTCATTGAAAGCATTTACTTGTTCCATAGGATACTCGGCACAAGCCGGCATTGATGGGCAATTTTGTGCTAGATGCATGAGACTAGTACAGATGGAACAACTTTCAACATTGAATGTGTAGGTAGCATTAATGGATTGGCTCACAGTGAGAGCGTCAATCTTCTTAGTGAGGGCATCTAACTTTATCCTCAAATCAGCGTCCTCTCTGACCTCATAGATGCCTTCCCTCTTAGGAGCACGAATGGACTTATCTCGACAGCTTGAAAAATCCCACTACTGTGAGTTGTCAGACAACTTGTCCAACGCCATATATGCTTCGTCTCCTGTCAGACTTAAGAATGCCCCCCTATTCATAGACTCGATCATGCTACGGTTGGGTTGAGTCAACCCTTGGTAGAAGAATTGAACGAGTCTCCACTTCTCATATCCATGTGGAGGGCATCTGATCAGTAACTCTTTAAAACGCTCCCAGCTCTCAGAGAACTTCTCATCCTCGTCCTGAGTGAAAGAGCTAATCTCCTTTCGGCACTCATTCACTCTAGACATTGGGAAAAACTTATGATAAAATTTGCTAAGCAGGTTTTCCCAAGATGTAATAGACCCGGACGTGTTGGAATCCAACCACACCCTAACTCTATCATGAAGAGAGAAAGGGAATAGTCGAAGATGGACTGACTCCTCAGAAAAGTTTTGGAATTTAAATGTGGCACAAATGTCTTTGAACTTCTTCACATGACTATAAGGATTTTCAAGATCTAAGCCATGGAATGAGGGTAAGAGTTGGATAACATGTGGCTTCAAGTCAAAATGTGTGGCATTGGTTGGTGGCAACACTATGCAAGGGGATGAGTTAGTCGCAATGGGTGCGAACAAATCCCTAAGGGATGTAGTGGAGTCCACATTCCAAGCTCTAGATTGCTCTACATGTTCAGGATGATTAAAATTCTCTCTCATCTCAACAGTCTCTCTCACAACTAGTGCTCTTCTCTGTCTCCTAAGAGTTCTTTCTAAGTCGGGATCTAAATGTGTCAAATCCATGTTCAAGGATCTCCGACCAAGCATACACCAACAGAAAACAATGAGATACTAACCAGCAGAAACAACAGAATAAAGCAAACACATAACTCAAAATTTTTTTTTTTAACTAACTAGTAGAAAAATAAAATTAATTCAGGTCAAAAATTTTCATAAACCAAAAACTCCCCGGCAACGGCGCCAAAAACTTGTTGTGAGTTTTAAATTACTCGCAAGTGCACGAGTCGTTTGCAATATACTGTTGTGCAAGCGCGAGGTCGAATCCACAGGGAATTGCGTTGTGAAAATATAATTTTATCTAAACTAATCTTATTTTAACCTAGTTCCGAGTTTTGTTTTATATGTTGCAAAATAAATAAAAGCTAAACTAAATTGATTTTAAAACTAATAAAAAGACTAAGGTTTCTGAATCCACCCCGCCAAAGTTAAGCATATATCTCAATGTTCTAAAGATAGCCTATCAAAAAATTCCATGAATCCAACTTAGGACAAAAAACAAAGAATATCCCAATTAAACCAAAAGCATCCAATGTATCCGCTCTCAACAAATCACAAAAGAAATCCAATTTAATCGAAAACAATTCGATGTATCCATCAGATGAAACACAAGGAATATCCAACAGAACAATTTAAACTTAATCAATCATAAGATTAACTCAAATAATTGATAGAACATTTATACTAAAAAAATGTCAGATTTGTACAAGCAAATCTGAACTACTATGCCAAACAACGGCGAGGCTTCATCTTCAACCTTAGCTGAAGATTCTAGCCACTCATAACTATGAAACTACAATTCATAATAAAAGTGCTAAACATTAAAATAAAACAACTAAATAAAAAGAAATAAATAACTTTACATGGGAGAAATTTCACTCGCTGATGGGCGGCGCTTCCCCTCATGGTAGCAAAGCCTTTGGGATCCACCAGAATGCTAGCAGACGTCCATCGGTTAACACCAAAGTGGCCTAGGAATTGTACACTGAATGATGGAGTCAGATGGTGTTTATATAGGGGGAGTCTCGGAGCACTGTAGGTTTCAGATTCGATGTGGGATACTGGCCCGAGTGCACTCGATCACAGAATGGTGCGATCGATCGCATATGCGCTCGATCGCACGTCTTGTGCGCACGATCGCATGTGCGCTCGCTCGCATGTCTGTTACGATCGATCACAGATGCACTGAACTGCAAATATTTCGATGTGGGATGTTGACCTTGCGCTCGTTCGTAGGTAAGTGCGCTCGATCGCATATCTCGTGTGATCGATCGCCCCATGCATCCTCTTTGCTCTTGAAGCTTGATATCTCCGGAAATGCTTCATTTTCTCCACAAACCTATAAAAATACACAAAACACAAAAAAAAGACATAAAATAAAGTGAAATAATACAAATTAAGAACCTAACAAATATAGTTTAAAGGGCTTAAATATGCAATATTTAAGACTCATCACAACATCTTCTCCAATAGCCAAGTCCACTTTCTGTTGTATTAGAACCGCCTTGATCTTTCGCTTCCAAAGGGCAAAGTCTCCCTTTCCATCAAACTTCTCTACATAGAAATTTGAAGCCATCTTTTGCAAACAAGATCCTAGATTTATGCACTACCCACAAATGCTTTTTTCAACCTCAAGAACACAGATCGAAGATGGATCTTAACACCGTTCTTGAATTAACCTTCAAGAACACGATCGGATCTTGATCTTTACACCGTTCTTGAATCACCCAATAAGTTGATATTTGATTCTTGGAGTCTTGGCTCCGTCACCTTCTACTTCTTGCTCCGATAACCAGCTATGCAGCTCTGATACCACTGTTGGAAATCACCTTGACAAGATGCCCAGGTGGCGATCTTCCAAACACCCAAGTCTAGAATGACTTGTAGAAAGAATTTCAGCAATCAAACACAAGAACAGAAAATCAAAGGAAGAAAGAAGACAAGCAATTTGTTATCGAGGTTCGGCAATGTGCCTACATCCCCATGAGTTCCTTCGTACTCTCTGCACTATCTCAAATAGTTCTTACAAGTTACAGCAATCCCCTTCAAGAAGCTCAAGTTCTTGAAGAAACCAAGAGAGAAGAAAGAAGATTACAATGCTCTCTCTCTATACTACTCTCTCTTCTTTACAACCAGCCCTCACTAAAAAGAGTCCCTCTTGTGTTTATATCTCTCACACAATTCTCTCTTGTATTACAATTGATCTCAAAGTGTGTCTTGTATGTGTTGTATTCTATATATGTGAAAAATGAGGCTTGGGAACCCCTTTTATAGCCTTTCACTTCTTGGACATTCTTGTGAATCAATTTCCACCCTTTGATCATGTTCTCCACTTAATCATAGCCCTTCATCACTTTCTAAGAGGTGCTGTGCATTTTAACCTTGCACTCATGCACTTAAAAGGTTCTTAAAATAGGCTGTTCATGTGTGCAGCACTTTGCCTAGCGCCTAGGCGCTCAACAAGGGGCGCTATGGTGCTGGGCAGGGCACCTTTGCACACCTTCTGGATGCCATGGTACTGGTGTTGGGTGCCATGGCGCTTATGTGGTCCTTCAGCACACCATTCTGGACGCCATGGTGCTGATGCTGGGCGCCATGGCGCATGCTGATGCTGCTGCTGTGCGTACAATTCCCTGATTGTGTGCAGAAGTGTGCACACTAGTGCGCATGGCCTTCCCTTGCTCCAAATTGATGCACACACATGTGTGCAGTCTTCTAACTTGATGAACTTTGATACTCAACCTTTGGTTTGGACTTTAACCATTTTTAAATCATAGTTGGACCTATTTGAACCTTAGACAAATAACAACACCCACTAACCAACAAGTTGGGTTGCCAATTGACTCCCACAGTCGACTGGTTCCTTGTTTCATACATTTCAAAAAATTTCCACTTTCTTCTTTGTAAAATTTCCAACTATTTTTTCTTCAAAAAAATGTTCAACTTTTTTCTTAAAAAAAATATTTAAAACTCAAGTTCAAATTTCATGAATGCATGATACATTATAACGTAACTTTAAAAGTTATGAAATTACCTTTTTTCATTAAGGGTACATGTCTTACAATTATACCCATCATATTAAAATTTCATTCTCGAAATTTTCTTACCTACATCATGGAAAAGTTGGGGATATTGTTTTCTCATGCTCGCTTCACATTCCCACGTGATTTTGTCAACATCTCGATTCCGCCACAATACTTGGACTAGAGGAATGACCTTATTGCGTAAGATCTATTCTTTTGTGTCTAAAATTTTGATTAGAACTTACACAAAAGTTATGTCTTCCTGAAGGTCTACAGATTGATATGGAATGTTATGTGATTCTTTAGGTAAATATTTTGTAAAACAGAAACATGAAAAACATTATGCAATTGTTTTAATTCTGGAGGTAACTCAAGTTAGTAAGCCACTAGTCAAACTTTCTCGATGATCTCATACGGTCCAATATACCTTGGACTCATCTTTCCTTTATGCCTAAATCTCAACACTTTTTTCCATGGAGATATTGTTAAATAAACCCAATCACTGACTTGGAAATCAAGATGTCTCATTCTGTTATCAACATAACTTTTCTACATATTTTGTGCTGCTTTAAGGTTTTCTTTAATCAATTTGTTCCTTTCAGTTGTTAAGTCTATTATTTTTGACAAATGATCTTTCTTTCTCCTACTTCTTCCCAACATATAGGAGTTCTACATCTCCTACCATACAAGGTCTCAAATGGTGTCATTCCAATACTAGTTTGAAATTGATTATTATATGCAAATTCTATCAAAGGTAAATAAGCATCCCAGCTTCATGAAAAAACTCATTACACTTTCCCTCAACGTATCCTCTAGTATTCGAATAACTCTCTTAGTCTATCCATCTATTTAAGGATGAAAAGCAGTACTAAACTGTAACTAAGTCCCCATGGTTTTCTAAAATCCTTCCAAAATCGAGATGCAAATCTAGCATCTCGATCTGACACTATGCTCAATGGTACTCCATAAAGTTTTACAATCTCTGTTATATACAGTTCAACCAACCTCTCTGGACTCCAAGTAGTTCTAATAGGAAGAAAATGAGAAGACTTAGATAGTCTATCTACAATTACCCATACAATATCGTGACCTTTCTGAGTACGGGGAAATCTAGTAAAAAAGTTCATACTCACATTTTCCATGGCCATTCAAACATAGGAAGAGGTCATAGTAATCCTACAGGATGTTTATTATCTGATTTCACTTACTGATAAACTAAACATCTAGAAATATAATCAGCTATTTCCCTCTTCAATCCTGACCACCAATAATTTTGTTTTAATCCCTTGTACATTTTATTATTAGCCTGGTGCATTTGAGTATATTGCATCATGTGCTTCTCTTAATATCTCATTTCTCAATTCAGCATCATTAGGAACACAAATCATATGTTTCAATACCACCAAATCACCATCTCTTATTCTAAGTTCTAATTGTTTCCCACTTAGTACTTCATGCTTAATTTTCTCTATTTCCCCATCTTTACCTTGAATTTTTAAAAGGTGTTCTACAATAGATGATTGCGCTATCATGTTTGCTAACAATCCTCATCTCTCATTTACATTCAAATCCATCCTCATATTTCTCAATTCTACCATCAAATTCATATTACGGGCCTCTATAATAGTAATCTTGTTGTGGATTTTCTATTTAATGCATCAGCAACTACATTTGCTTTTCCTTCCATCCATCGTTTCTGCCTCAAGTTCAACTCTTTCTAGATAGGTAAATATGTGAGACTCTTATGGTCAGTGCATATTTCACAAGTGGCTCCATACAGATGTTGTCTTCAAATATTCAATGCAAATACTATGACAGACAATTCTAAGTTATAGGTAGGGTAGTTTGTCTCATGATTCTTCAATTTCTTAGAGGCATATGATATTACTTTCCCATTTTGCATCAATATTCATCCCAACCCTTAATGCAAAGCATCATTATACACAAGAAATCCTTAATCTCCGTAAGGAAGTACTAATACAAAATTAGTAGTTAATTTCTCTTTTATCAATTGAAAACTCCTCTCACACTCACCAGATAGCGTTAACAATTGAACTCACCACGTAGCACTAACTCCTTCACTAGATTGCTCACCACCACCTAACCATAATATTCTCATCAATTTCACTATCTTATAACTTAATTTATACCATGTATTAGGTTAATTTAATTTTATGAATATGTATGCATGTTTATCTTACTCAAATTCAAAGTTTCGATGAAAATCCTTTTCTTTTAGTTTGAATCCATCTCAAATTATTTTTTAAGAAAAGTATAAGAACTGAACTTCTCAAATTTGAAATCTTATAATAAAATACTTAAAATTTACCTTTCTAAAGCTTTAACCTCAAATTTCCTGAAATCCTTCCGCGATTCAATCAGTTTTTAACACCAGATTGAGAAATCCTTAAGTTTTGTAGTGTTTGAGAGTTTTTCTAGAGATAAAGTAAGTTAGAGAGAGAGAAAACAAAGTTTAAATTGTACGAAAAGTGATTTTTGAATGTTTCAAAGCTATTTATATGAAAAAATTTAATTGATTGATTGACCACACAGCCAACCGGTTGATTACCAACAGATTTTCGAAAATTACCAATGGAAGCACTCAAAAAATGAACCAGTTGATCGACCAATCGACTGGTTAGGTCACCAACCAATCAATCGATCGACAGGTCAGCGGCTCACCAGCCAACCGGCTGATCGACCAGTTAGGTCACCAGTCGACTGGCCGATCGACTAGTTGGGCCACCAGTCGACCAGCTGATCGACCGATTCACCTGCTAGTCTACAGCCAATCACCTCAAAATTTCAAACCACAGGTCATTTAACCAATTAATCAGTCCACTCCTACCAATCGATTGGTTAACCGATCAGCTACCCTACCAACCGACTGACCAACCGATCGGTTACCCTACCAACCAGTTGACCAACTGACTGATTGGGTTGTTAGTCGACTACCATGGTCGACCGATTCCTTTCTTCATACATTTTCAAAAATTTTACACTTTCATCTTTGTAAAATTTCTAACTCATTTTCTTCACAAAAAAATGTTCAACTTTTTTCTTCAAAAAATATTTAAAACTCAAGTTCAAATTGCATGTATGCATGATATATTATAACGTAACTTTACAAGTTACTAAATTACCCTTTCATGAAGGGTACGAGTCTTATATGAGGATTAGAGTATGGACCGTAAAGACTTGAGAAAAGAAGTTGAGGTTCCACAAAGAGAAACCCTAACTTAAGCATAAAAATCCGAGAAATTTGAGGCTCCAAAAAGTGAAGCCTCAACTTGGGCGAAAAAGCATAAGACTTAGTGGGATACTCTTCCAAGCACTAAGTGTTAGTGCCCAAAAGCACACATTGGGTCATAAAGACCCAAGGAAAAATTTAGACTCCTAAATAGATAAATCTTAATGTGGGTATAAGACCCGAAAGAGTTTGAAACCCTAAAGAATGAGGTCTCAACACGGGTATAAAGATAAAAATGTTAAATGTAGAAGGAAGCTCAGCCTATATCCACACTGATAAAAGAAGCAAACACAAAAAGTTCATTCATTAAACATAACCAGTACAAAGAAGGGCTTTTAGGCCAAGTACAAAAAGAAAAACATCAAAATAAAGAAAGAAGTCCTATGTTTGCTCCTCCTGCTCACTACGATCGCCAGTATACTCTGCCACGACCTAGCCATCAGAACCAGTGATAGTGACTATAGCCTCCTAAAGGTATGACTGAGCACCATCATCCCTAGCAATAGTGTTTCTTGCATCGTGTCTCTCGATCTTTAAAGAGAATGTGATATCTGGCAGAGGGATGCACACCTGGTCCAGGTCTAATTGAGGATAGATCTTGGCCACCTCCACCTTAGCTAGATCGAAGCCCATAACATACTTCTTAGCATCCTTCTCATAAACCAAGTCATCGAAGGTCAAAAACCATCTAAACTCCTCTACAACTACCTCTTTAGAATTGGCCAGCTCAACCCTAAATCTCTTTATCTCAACCTCAGAAGACTTAAACTTCGCAGACAAAACCTGGACTTCCTCACGAAGACCGCGTTGCTTCTTCCTCAGCTTTGAAACCTGGTTAACCTAAGAGCACAATTGAGCCTTCAAGTCATCATTCTCTTTTGCGAGACAACCAACCTCTACCACAACCTTGGGTACAGCTTAGCTACTGTTGTGAGTTTTAAATTACTCGCAAGTGCACGAATCATTTGCAATATAGTGTTGTGCAAGTGCGAGGTCGAATCCACAGGGAATTGAATTGTGAAAATATTTTTATCTAAACTAAGCCTATTTTAACCTAGTTTCAAATTTTGGATTGTATCTTGCAAAGAAATATAAACTAAACTAAGTTGATTTAAAAAAAACTGATAAAAATACTAAAGTTTTCTGAATCCACCCCACCAAAGTAAAGCATATATCTTCATGTTCTATATAAAAATAATCTATCAAATCATTCCATGAATCCACCATTATACAAATCACGGCGAATACCCAAACTAAACCAAAACCATCTAATGTATCTGTTTAATTCACAAATCACAATCGATATCCAATCTAACTTGAAT
Source organism: Bretschneidera sinensis (assembly GCA_023935145.1). NCBI lineage: Eukaryota > Viridiplantae > Streptophyta > Magnoliopsida > Brassicales > Akaniaceae > Bretschneidera > Bretschneidera sinensis. The sequence continues at coordinate 72,986,023 of CM043701.1, read as the reverse complement.
GATCCGCCGTATCCGATAGATGAAACACAAAAAATATCCAATTTAACAATTTAAAAGTAATCAATCATAAGATTTTACTCAAATAATTGAACAGAACATTTATACTAAAAATATCAGAATTGTATGAACAAATCTGAAAATATTATGCCAAACAATGGTGAGGCTTCATCTTCAACCTTAGATGAAGATTTTAGACTCTCATAATTATGAAACTAAAGTTCACAATAAGAGTGCTAAAAATTAAACTTTAAAACTAAAAAAAATAAATTAAAACTGACTATACATTGGGAGAAATTTCACTCACTGTTGGGCAAAGTTTCCCTTCGTGGTAGCAAAGCCTACGAGATCTACTAGAATGCTAGCAGAAGTCCTCCGGATTGCATACCAATTGCTTCAGTGAGGTGGGACTTTTATAGGGAAACTCAAGAGTGCAATGTGTTTCAAATTCAATGTGAGATACTGCTCGAGTGCGCTCGATCACAGTCTTGTGCGCTAGAGCATAGCATGGTGCACTACCTGACCTTTGTCTACTAAAACTGCCATAACTTTCTCTAGAAAAATTATTTTTACGAGTCGTAAATTCCTCAAAAAATAGACAGCCGGATCTTTCCAAGCATATATGGCATATCTCTTAGTTCTTCATGAATCAATACAGTAAAATCCATAAAAAATGACTGATCTGCCACGCTGAAATCACACACAGCCTAACATTTGTCTACTAAAACTGCCATAACTTTCTCTAGAAAAATTATTTTTATGAGCCGTAAAATTCCTCCGAAAATAGACATCCGGATCTTTCCAAGCATATTTGGCTCATCTCCTGGTTCTTCCTGAATCAATACAGTAAAATCCACAAAATGACTGATCTGTACAGGCAATTCTAGCAATTTTAGTGAAACGTCTTTCCGAGTGCTTGTAAACAACGAAAACAACTCAAAGTAACAAATTCCTAAGCTAAAAAATATAAATTAAGGGGCCAAAATATGAAATATTGGGCATTCATCAACTACTATGAAGCAAAACATGCCCACATAAAGATACACAACAAGAAAGTCAAATGGAAACAAAAAAGCTGAAAATAATTATAAGTGTGGGAAGAAGTATACCTTCTACACCGACTGGCTAATGATCCTAGCCATGACCTCTAGAGGATAGCTAAATATCTTAGACTTATTCTTGGGATGGATAGACCCTCGGGTAAGCTGATGAGCAATCCTAAGATCAGAAAACGCCGAGTTAGAAAGAAGAACATACCAACTGCCTAGGAAAACCTATTGGGTCTAGTTGTTGTTTTTCTCACAATACGGAACAGTACTTGAAGGCCTAACCCCCTCCTAAACACTTGGTGCAGACGTATAGCTAGCAGCAAACTGAGGCTGGTTGTAACGACCCATCCTGGGTTGGCCATCCCTGAGACAGGGTTATCACATTTTGAAAATCCCAACATGACACATATATGCAACAATAAAAAAGAAATAACGCCAACTGAAATTTTTACTGTAACCCTTAACAGGGGAGGTACATCAATCTGATATAATTTAAACATAACATATAACTTAAAATGCATGAATATTTACAAATAATTTTTTTATATATATTTTATTTTCTCATTTGTCTGAGGATATAGACACGTCTGTGGCTTATAGAAAATGTTTTCATCTGACTTTCAACCCACCAGACTACTTGTCCCGACTACTACCTGAAATCATTGTACAATGAGGGGTGAGCTTCACAAGCTTAGTGAATTTAATTTACTAGAAGTATTATATCTACAGAATCAACCCATTTATATTTAAACATTAACTCTTATACAACTGGATAATAATATATAGTCTAACGTTTAAATAACTGCTATCATATCATACTTCTACTTTTTTTTCTCACTGAAACTGTCTCTCTCTGTGAGGCTCATTTATCCACAAATAATTACACAATATCCACAAAATTTCAGAAATAAAATAATAACATGTAAAATAGATGAAATGCATGAATTATTATTATGGGAACGTCTTTCCACATATCAACATGTTTTTATTATCTTAGACCGACCCCTTCCTGGTTCTTTTCTTTTACAGCTTATCCCGGCTATCACATTATTTATTTCTAGCATATACCGGTTGTCACATTGTCCCTTTTTATTTTTAACATATACCGGCTGTCACAGTTTTTCAATTAGACCGACCCCTTCCCGATTCTTTCGGTTCTCTTATTTAATGCATATGCATATGAGCAACGATATGCAATATGCCTATGAACAGTAATATAACAATAACATGCATAAAAATATTTAAATTAACTACCCTGACCATTTTCAATTTATCATTGCAATAAATTCCCCAAAATTTCTCTCTTCATATATCACATCCACTGATTAATCATAACTCATCAAGAATTTTACTTATCTTTTTTATTATTAAATCAGCTTATTATTTCACTAATTTTTTCTCCTCATATATCACATAAATTTATTTACCAAGACTCGTCACGAATTTTATTTATCCCCTTTACTATTAAATTAACTCATTATTCTAATAATATTTCTTTTCACATAATAATTTTCTACATGTCCAATATTTATATCATACACATCAATTTAATTTATCTACCTCCAAAACATAAGCTAATAATTTATTTTAATATTTTTACTATATATTTGATTTTTATTTAGATTACTTAAAGTAAATCCAACTCACCACGTAGCACTTAAAGCTACCAATGGATCACCTTATTGCCTTTCCCGTTCTTCTCAGCAATTTCCTCCGATTGCTGATCGTCAACACTTGATATAATATTTGTATTAAATTTTTAATTATTTCTTCATTTCTTTATAAAACCACACCCTTTGAAAATTTTCACTTTGAATTCGTAGAAATTTCATGAATGCTAAAAATTCAAAAATAAACACTACGTTATTACCTTCTGCTTTTCTAATAGTTATTCTTGACTCCCTATGAAATTCCAAAGGAAACCTCTCCAGAAAAAATTTATTTCAACCTTTCTTTGGGTCCCCAAGTGTTAAAGAAAATAGAGTATTTGAAAGAAAATTTAAACGAAAACGGTACATGATAAGTATGTTTACGTAATATATATATATATATGTAAAAGCTTGGTTTTGAAAAAGAAAAATCAACTTCAGTAGCCCTCCAAATGTCTTCCACAATTTTTCCTTGTTAGAGGGCATGCAAGGGCTCAAAGTTACACTTGTTCAACATGCAAAAATTTTGGCAGTAGGTGCTGCCACTTGCCGCTCCTGCTGCCACTTGCTGCCACATGTTGTGTTGTTTTTTTTTCTTTAAAAAAAATCTTTTTTTTTTCTTTTCTTCTTCTGCTGCTGACGTTTTAGACGGATTTTTCTTTTTTTGTCTTCTTCTGTCTGGGATATAAACGTCATTTTTTATATTTAAAACTTTGACTTTGGCATTTAAAATACATATGTATTATTTTTAACTCTATGCCATATTTATTAAAATACTTTTTTACTCTTACTTTACAATACAGGTATTACAATTCTACCCACCTTACAAAAATTTCATCCCCGAAATTTCCTTATCTAAAATCAAGAAAAGAGTTGGGAGAAATCCTTTCTTATTCTTGCTTCATACTCCCACGTGACTTCTTCGACATCTCTATTTCGCCATAATACTTGAATCAAAGGAATGACTTTGTTGCGCAAGACTTGTTCCTTTCTGTCTAGGATTTTGACCGGTACTTGCATAAAAGTCAAATCTTCCTGAAATTCTATCACCCAGTTCGAGATACTATAGGATTCATCGTATAAGTACTTTCTCAACAGTGACACGTGAAACATGTTATGTAATTGCTTTAATTCCGGAGGCAAATCCAAACGATATGCTACTGCCCCAATTATCTCAATCACCTCATATAGCCCCACAAATCTCAGGCTCAACTTTCCCTTCTTTTTAAATCTCAACACTCCATTCCATGGAGATATCTTCAAAAATACCCAATCACCAACTTGGAACTCAAGAGGTCGTCCTCTTTTATTAGCATATCCCTTCTGTCTGTTATGGGCTATTATGAGGTTCTCCCTAAACAGTTTGATCCTTTCAGTAGTCAAGTCTATCATTTCTAGACCATATATCTTTCTCTCTCCAACTTCTTCCCAGCATACAGGAGTTCTACACCTTCTACCATATAAAGCCTCGAAGGGTGCCATCTCAATACTAGTTTGATACTGATTATTGTACGCAAACTCGATCAAAGGCAAATAAGCATCCCAGCTCACTGAGAAACTCAATACACATGCCCTCAGCATATCTTCTAGTATTCTGATGATTCTCTACGTCTGTCCATCAGTTTGTGGATGAAAGGTTGTACTAAATTATAATTGCATACTTATAGCTTCTTGGAAACCCCTCCAGAATCTAGAGGTGAACCTAGAATCTCTATATGAAACAATGCTAAAGGGTACTCCATGTAATTTTACTATCTCAGCTACATACAAATCAGTCAACTTTTCTGGACTCCACATAGTTTTAATAGGAAAAAAATGTGAAGACTTAGAAAGTCTATCCACTATAACCCACACGGCGCCATGCCCTCTCTGGGTATGGAGAAAACCAGAGACAAAATCCATACTCATATTTTGCCATGGCCACTCAGATATTGGAAGAGGTTGTAATAAACCTACTGGATATCTATTCTCAGATTTCACCTGTTGACAAGTCAAACATCTAGAGATAAATTCTGCTACATTCTTCTTCATCCCTGACCACCAATAATTCTGTTTCAATCCCCTGTACATCTTATTATTACCTAGGTGCATGGAAGATACAGAATCATGAGCTTCCCTTAGTATCTCCTTTCTCATCTTCATACAATTGGGAATACAAGCTCTTTGTTCCAATACTACCATACCATATTCTCTAATTCTAAACTTGGTTGGCTTCCCACTCAACACTTCCTGCCTGATCTTATCTATCCCTTCATCTCTGCCCTGCATCTGTAATAAACAATCAATAATAGGAGATTGTATCACCATATTCGCGATTAATACTCCTCTATCATTGACACTCAATTGCATCCTAATCCTTCTTAATTCTATCATCAAACTAGTATTATGACTCCCAATAGCAGCTAATCTCCCTATAGTTTTTCTACTTAATGCATCAGCTATTACATTAGCCTTTCTTGGATGATAGTGAATCATACAATCATAATCACAGATCAACTCCATTCACCTCCTCTGCCTCAAATTCAACTCCTTCTGGGTCGGTAAATGTGTTAAGCTTTTATGATCAGTAAAAATTTCACAATTTGCTCCATATAGATGATGTCTCCAAATCTTCAAAGCAAAAACTATGGCAGCCAATTGTAAATCATAGGTCGGGTAATTTCTCTCATGGTTTTTAAGTTGCCTAGATGCATAAGTTGTAACTCTACCATGTTGCATCAATATACATCCCAACCCCTAATATGACGCATCACGATAAACCACAAATCCTTTATCACCGGAAGGAATCACTAATACTGGGGCAGTAGTCAGTTTCTCTTTTAACAATTGGAAACTTCTCTCACATTCCTCTTACCACCTAAACTTTACATCCTTCCTAGTCAATTTAGTCAAAGGTCCAGCAATCATAGAAAAATTATGGATAAATCTTCTATAATAACCAGCCAATCCTAAAAAGCTTCTAATTTTAGTTACACTCGTGGGTCTTTCCCAATTCAACACCGCTTCCACTTTTTATGGGCCAACTGCTATCCCCCTTTCCCGACACAACATGCCCCAAGAAAATTATCTCACTCAACCAAAACTTATGTTTAGAGAACTTCACATATAATTTCTCTCTTCTCAGAATCTCCAACACTTTCTCCAAATGTTGCATATGCTCCTCTTCATTCTTAGAATATACCAAAATATCATCAACAAATACAATCACAAATCTGTCTAAGAATAGTTTAAACACCTAATTCATAAGGTCTATAAATGCTGCAAGAGCATTGGTCAACCCAAAAGGCATCACCAAGAATTCATGATGGTCGTAACGTGTCCTAAAAGTAGTTTTAGGCACGTCCCCCTGCTTTATCCTCAATTGATGATAACTTGATCTCAGGTCTATCTTAGAAAACACTCTAGATCCCTGTAACTACTCGAAGAAATCATCTATCCTGGGCAAAAGATATCTATTTTTGATGGTGATCTTATTCAACTGTTTATAATCAATAAACAAGCTCATTGTCCCATTCTTCTTCTTGACAAATAACACAAGGGCTCCCTATGGTGACATACTAGGTCAAATAAACTGTTTATCTAGCAACTCCTGAAGCTGAACTTTCAACTCTCTCAATTCAGCTGGTGCCATTCTATAGGGTGCTATAAATATGGGTGCAGATCCTGGAATCACCTCAATAGAAAATTCAATCTCCCTATTGGGAGGCAACTGATGAGTCTTAAATATTGCATATTTTAGACCCTTAAATTATATTTGTTATGCTCTTAGTTAGTAGTATTTCACTTTATTTTACGTCTTTCTTGTGTTTTGTGTATTTTTATAGGTTTGTGGAGAAAATAAAGCATTTCAGGAGATGTGAAGCTTCTGGAGACATTGCGATCGATCGCACGAGATATGCGCTCGAGCGCACCTGCCTACGAACGAGTGCATGGTCAACATCCCACATCGAAATATTTGAAGTTCAGTGCATCTACGCTCGATCGTAGCAGACATGCGATCGAGCACACATGAGATCGTGCGCACAAGACATGCGATCGATCGTACCTGCGATCGATCGCACCATACTGCGATCGAGCGCACACGGGCAGTATCCCACATCGAATCTGTAACCCATATTGCTCCGGGTCTTCCCCTATATAAACACCATCTGGCTTCATAATTCAGTGTACAATTCCTGAGCCACTTTGGTGTTTACCGGTGGACTTCCGCCAGCATTTTGGTGGATCTCGAAGGCATTGCTACCACGAGGGGAAACGCCGCCCGTCAGCGAGTGGAATTTCTCCCATGTAAAGTTTTTTATTTATTTCTTTATATTCAGTTGTTTTAGTTTAAATGTTTAGCACTTTTTATTATAGTTTTATAGTTATGAGTGGCTAGACTCTTCAGCTAAGGTTGAAGATGAAGCCCCACCATTGTTTGGCGTAGTAGTTCAGATTTGCTTGTACAAATCTGACAATTTTTAGTATAAACGTTCTGTCAATTATTTGAGTTAATCTTATAATTGATTGAGTTTAAATTGTCTATTAGATTTTCTTTGTGTTTCATATGATGGATACATTGAATGCTTTTCGATTAAATTGGATTCCCTTTGTGATTTGTTAAAAGCGGATACATTGGGTGCTTTTGGTTTAGTTGGGATATTCTTTGTTTTTTGTCTTATAGTTGGATTCATTGAATGTTTTGATAGGCTATATTTTTAGAACATGTATGCTTAACTTTGGTGGGGTGGATTCGGAAACCTTAGTGCTTTTAATTATTAGTTTTTAAAATCAACTTAGTATAGTTTTAATTTATTTTGCAATATCATTCTGAAATTTGGAACTAGGTTAAGATAGAGTTAATTTAGATTAAAAATTATATTTTCACAACGCAATTCCCTGTGGATTCGACCTCGCACTTGCACAACGCTATATTGCAAACGACTCGTGCGCTTGCGAGTAAATTAAAACTCACAACAAGTTTTTGGCGCCGTTGCCAGGGAATTGTTTGGTTTGTGAAAATTTTTGGTCTGAATTGATTTTATTTTTCTACTAGTTAATTATCCAAAAAAAAAATATGTAGATGAATCCAGCACCGGTTTCACAGTCTTTAGAGGACACCATTAAGGAGTACATGAAAATGACTGGCCCGTCCCTCAATGCTGCTAACACATTCAATGTTGATAGCTGTTCCATCTGTGCTAGTCCCATGCATCTAGCACAGAATTGTACATCAATGTCGGCTTATGCCGAGTACCCCATGGAACAAATGAATGCTTTCAATGACTGTTGTTGGGAATCAAATGGATCTTTCTCCGAAACATACAATCCAGGGTGGTGGAACCACTCTAATTTTTCATGGGAGCAGAACCAACTGATGAATCATGGAGGAGCCCCTTATCATGCTCACAATCAATACCCTCTCGAATTTCCTCCACCAATTCCAAGTTACGCCTATCCAGCACCATCACCCGCTTACCAAGCTCCCATTCAAGCACCAGCATCGGTTTCACAGTCATTGGAGGACGCTCTCAATGATTTCATGAAAACGACTAGCCAATCTATGAGTGAAGTGATGAGTGCAACCATAGAAAACACCCAAGCGATTGCCAAGCTAGAAAGTCAAATTGATCAAATCGCAAGTTACGTGGGTGAAGAAGAGAATAGAGAGTTCCCCAGTCAACCTGAGCCTAACCCAAAGGAACAGTTTACGGTGGGAAATTCATCAACTCCTATGCATTGGCAGGAACAAGTGCAATCAACTGTCCCATACTTGTCTGGGAGACAAGTGGACAATCAAGTGGAGGAGAACCCTGCTATGCAACAAGGGCAAGAAAGTGGCAACAAGGAAAAGAGAGATGCTGAGCCATCTACAGCCACACCTATTATTAAGGATCTCTCTAGGTCGTTTTTACCTAAAGCGCCTTACCCTGAGAGACTACAAGCGCCCAAGAAAGAAGGGAAGTCTGAGGACATTATGGAGGCAGGCTTTGCTCAGTTTGGAGAGGATTTAGACTTAGATAAGTTACTTGAGCAAGCAAATACTATCTTGGAGTCTACTCCTCGGGAGAGTAGTAAGACAGAGGAGACTATGGATGAATCTCGCATTGAGGACCCCTTGGAGGCATGCTTTGCTCACTTTGGAGAGGATTTGGGCTTAGATAAGTTACTCGAGGAAGTGAATGCCATTTTGGAGTCTGATCCTCGAGAAAGTAATGAGACGGAGGAAACCACAACACCTGAACCCCCCAAGAAGGAACTCAAGTCTTTACCAGACAATCTTAAGTATAAGTTCCTAGGTCCAGCAGATTCTTTGCCTATAATTATAGCTTTAGATTTGGGTGATGCTCTAGAGGAGAAATTATTGGACGTCTTAAGAGAGCATAAGGAAGCTATAGGCTGGACTATTGAGGATGTCAAGGGAATCAACCCCTCGTTGGTAATACACACGATACAGTTGGAGGATAATGCTAAGCCATCGAGGGAGCCACAAAGAAGGCTTAACCCTGCTATGCAAGAGGTTGTGAGGGCAAAAGATATTAAGCTGTTAGAGGCAGGGATCATTTATCCCATCTCTGATAGCAAGGGGGTGAGCCTGATTAAAGTCTTGCCCAAACGTGCTAAATTGACGGTAGTAAATAAAGACGATGAGTTGGTTCCAACTCGAGTGCAGTCAAGATGGAGAAAGTGTCAAGACTACCGTAAATTGAATGCTGCCACTAGGCCTGATCATTTTCTATTCCCATTTATTGATCAGATGGTGGAGTGTTTAGTTGGGCATGTTTACTAATGTTGGGTTTGGCTGAAGACGTTAAACTTAGCGCTCATGGGAGGCACCCCACAGCTTATCTTTTCTTTTGTTTATTTATTATTTCGCATTTTTATGATTAATGTTTGTTTCCAGTATTTTTTGTTTTCTAGTTTTTACTTTTCAGGGACAAAGCGTACTTCAGTTCAAGTTTGGGGGTATGCTATGAGCCATACCAGTCCAGATAGTTCTCTATATCTCAGGTCAGCTCTTTCCATATTAGTCACACATTGGGGTCAATGTGTAATTTAAGTTTGGGGGTATGGGAGACACATCACACACTTTGTCCTAATTTGTTGTCTTTTCGTCATAGAGATAAATGCATGCTCATGTTATCGTGAAATTTTGGTTGATCTAAACATTTTCTGTGATGTGATGTCATTGGTGAGCTTAACATTTTGAACACATGATCTGGTATAAATTTTAAAATTTAGTTACTTACCTTAGGCATTTGAGAATTCACATGTTTGACATAATCTAACACGAGCACATTAGCACAAATTATGTGAGGTATGACATGTGATTTTAATGTGTATTTTTCCTTATCTTAACTGAAACTGGATGACTTGTTGGATGAACTCTTGGGCATAGGAAAATATTAAAAAAAAAATTATCAATAAACTTTTCGCTGAGTAACTGGACCTCTTGCCTCAGTAAGCAGTGAGTGTTCACGTCAAAAGGTGGAATTTTGCTTGGTAATATTAAGGTCGGTTTAATTTCGTAGCCTTTTTGACTCGAGTTAGTAAGTCCTTAGGGGTGTCTTTACACCTAATGCCCTAAAACCACCTGGTTTAGGAGTCATTGACTCAACACTCGCTACATGGGTCAATAAGAAAGCTTAAGGGAACTAAACATAGTCGTGCCTTATTATTGTTAAAAAAATAAAAAGAAAAAAGAATAAAATAAAAACTATGCCTTTTTGTTCATTCTGATGGGAAATTTGGTGAATCTTGAGACATGGAGACCTTACACATTGGAGTTATTTGGAAGCTTCATTTTTATATGCTAATTCACTTTACACAGTGTCAAGCTTGTGATGCCTTATCCTGCCTTTTGTAAGTAATTAGATTTTAACATTTCTATTCATTGCGAAGATGGGTTTACCTTTTTAAGCTTGCTTATGAATGAATATCATGGTGATGTGTGCTCCTTAAATTTTTGGATACCATGAATGATGACTTTATCTTTATGTTCTTTGTTTTTCATTGAGTCTTTTATTTTGTTTTGCTAAGGGACTAGCAAAATATAAGTTTGGGGGTATTTGATGAGTCTTAAATATTACATATTTTAGACCCTTAACTTATATTTGTTATGCTCTTAGTTAGTAGTATTTCACTTTATTTTACGTCTTTCTTGTGTTTTGTGTATTTTTACAGGTTTGTGGAGAAAATAAAGCATTTCAGGAGATGTGAAGCTTCTGGAGACATTGCGATCGATCGCACGAGATATGCACTCAAGCGCACCTGCCTACGAACGAGCGCATGGTCAACATCCCACATCGAAATATTTGAAGTTCAGTGCATCTGCGCTCGATCGTAGCAGACATGCGATCGAGCGCACATGAGATCATGCGCACAAGACATGCGATCGATCATACCTGCGATCGATCGCACCACACTGCGATCGAGCGCACACGGGCAGTATCCCACATCAAATCTGTAACCCATATTGCTCCGGGTCTTCCCCTATATAAACACCATCTGGCTTCATAATTCAGTGTACAATTCCTGAGCCACTTTGGTGTTTACCAAGGGACTTCCGCCAGCATTTTGGTGGATCCCGAAGGCATTGCTACCACGAGGGGAAGCGCCGCCCGTCAGCGAGTGGAATTTCTCCCATGTAAAGTTTTTTATTTATTTCTTTATATTCAGTTGTTTTAGTTTAAATGTTTAGCACTTTTTATTATAGTTTTATAGTTATGAGTGGCTAGACTCTTCAGCTAAGGTTGAAGATGAAGCCCCGCCGTTGTTTGGCGTAGTAGTTCGGATTTGCTTGTACAAATCTGACAATTTTTAGTATAAATGTTCTGTCAATTATTTGAGTTAATCTTATAATTGATTGAGTTTAAAATTGTCTGTTGGATTTTCTTTGTGTTTCATCTGATGGATACATTGAATGCTTTTCGATTAAATTGGATTCCCTTTGTGATTTGTTAAAAGCGGATACATTGGGTGCTTTTGGTTTAGTTGGGATATTCTTTGTTTTTTGTCTTATAGTTGGATTCATTGAATGTTTTGATAGGCTATATTTTTAGAACATGTATGCTTAACTTTGGTGGGGTGGATTCGGAAACCTTAGTGCTTTTAATTATTAGTTTTTAAAATCAACTTAGTATAGTTTTAATTTATTTTGCAATATCATTCTGAAATTTGGAACTAGGTTAAAATAGAGTTAATTTAGATTAAAAATTATATTTTCACAACGCAATTCCCTGTGGATTCGACCTCGCACTTGCACAACACTATATTGCAAACGACTCGTGCGCTTGCGAGTAAATTAAAACTCACAACAAGTTTTTGGCCCAATCAACTCTTTAGGGAAAACATCCAAAAAATATTTTACTATCAAGATTTCTTCTAACTTTTTACTCTCTTTATTAGAATCCACCACATATGCCAAATACCCCTCATAACCCTTCTTCAACCATTTACTAGTAGTTAAGGCAGAAATAAGACAATTTGAAAGTATCTTACGTTCTCCCTGAAAATTAAACTCCTCCTGCCTAGGTATCTTGAACACCACATTTTTCCTAAAACAATCTACCCAAGCATGATATGCAGATAACCAATTCATCCCCAGAATTAAATCAAAATCTGTCATATCTAAAGGCAATAAATCAACTTCAAATTCTCTATCAGTAATATTAATCACACAACCTCGATAGATTGTCCTGACAATAACTCTATCTCTAGTAGGAACCTCCACAACAATATCATGCATCAATGGACTAGCACTAACATCAATAGATTTCATATAAATACTAGATGCAAAGGAATGGGTTATACCAGGATCAATCAATAGCAGGCCTACCAAGGATAGATATCATACCCATAACAACATCAGGAGTGGTTTGTGCATCCTGTTGGGTCATTGCATAGACTCTGCTATCTCTGGACTGAAACTGGCTGCCACATCCTCGTTCTGCTATTGATCATCGACCTATGCCCCATATGTTCCCTGATCCACCGTCTCTCTCCATCGGTCTTCTCCCGACATTTCAAACACTTATGTCAGCAGATTTCCCCGCTTGATAATCTACAATAACATATCCTCCCCCACCACATACAAAGCATATCTGTGTAGGGCAATTTCGAGACAGATGCTCCGTCTGATTACATTTAAAGCAAACTCTTATCTCTCGACCATATATCAGATTCATATTTCTCCCTGGTGGCATACTTACTTCTCTACCATAACTCCCAAATCTAGGGGTCCCACTAGTATTACTTCGAGCTACAGAAGCAACATTTCATGCTTGCCTCTGAATCTGAACTACATTTCCCTGTGATAAGGAATGCCCCCTCTAGGGTGGTCTTCCACCCTGTATCCCTATACTGCTACCACCTCTAGGTCCCTCAAATCTAGACCTCTTCAGCCAATCTTTCTTACCCCTAAACTCCATCAAATTTTTCTTAATCTGTAATGCTTTATCCACCAATATAGCATAATTCCCTATGCCTATATAAGAGAGTTTTGTCTGAATATTATAGTGCAATCCATCTAAAAATCTCTTACACTTTCTCTCCTCTGTATTCACCAATTCAGGTAAAAAACCTTGATAGGGCTATGAATCTACTATCATATTCAGCCACCGATAAACTTCTCTGTCTTAGATGGATAAAATCTCTCTCTTGTTGTACCCGAAAGGTATCTGGGAAATACTTCGCAAAGAACTCATCCTTAAACTTACTCCAAGTTAAAGGTTGTTCTACTTGTGTGCTTACCTTGGCAAAGTATCCTCCCACCATTGAGAAGCCTCACCCTCCAACATAAATGAAGCAAAAGTAACCTTTTGTCTATCTGATACTAGTAAGACTTTAAAATATTTCTCCACATGTCTAATCCACTGCTCAGCTTCCACAGGATTTACAAATCCCCTAAAAGACTGAGGTTTAAACTTAAGAAATCTCACAAAACAATCCCCTTGCATCTCATGTTCAAATAAACCTTTTCCCTCATGAACCTCTTGCCTTATCATATCAGGTTCTCTTCTACCCTTTTACTCTAACCTTCTCTATAGATTATCAGCCATTTCTTCAGCTGCATCCATCCTCTCTATAGCACGATCAAGAGCTTCTCTCAATTCATCCCTTCTATCCTCAGATTCTCTCCTAGCTCTACTAGTACCAGCTGCACTATCAGCATGTTCCCTCTCGGGAACCACATACTCAACTTCCTCTTTTACTTCAGTTCTCCTAAAAATTGGGGGTCTACCACATCCCCTCTGATTCAGAACTCTACCTCTAGCTCTAGCCCGACCATGTGTCATCCTCAGACTCTGTATTTAAAATATAGTTTATTTAGATCTTTCACTTTTTAAATTCTCATGCAGTCCACAAAATCTTAAAACCTAATGCTCTGATACCAAAATTGTAACGACCCATCCCGGGTTAGCTACCCCCAAGATGGTGTCATCACATTTTGAAAATCCCCATACGACACATATATGCAACAACAAAAGAGAAATAACACAAATCGAAATTTTTACTATAACCCTCAACAGAGAAGGTACATCAATCTGATATAATATAAACATTGTTGACCCTCACCTTTATTTTAATGATGACAAAACGCAACTCCTTTTCTACTAACGATACTATCTAAGTGTATTAAGCAATAAGAGCATTCAACCAAGGATCAAAGTGCAAGAACTTAATCCGAATCAAACATCAAGTGAAGACAGAAGAACTAGAATAGGTCTGTGGTATTAAAATAAGTTGTAGTCTCACTTGTTCAGGTAATTAGCTTGTCCAATGGCTCTTTTTGAAAAAGCATTTTAACATAACCTTTTTAAACAAATGTTTTTAAAGTTAAAATCTATTCAAACACATAAAAATTGGGATGTTAAAGCAACCCAGTCGACTAGATACTTATACCAGTCTTCTGGTATAAAGGTCAGAATGTTCCCAGTCGACTGGATGCTTCATACCAGTCAACTGCTGTTTTGGTCAGAGACTTCCTAGTCGACTAGTAAGAACTACCCAGTTGACTGGTAATCTGGGCAGAAGATTTCCAGTCAACTGGTAAGTCATACCTAGTCGACTGGTACCTTCAACAGCCTTAAAAATGTGATTTTTAAAGAGGACCCAGTCGACTAGTACTAAAACCCAGTCGACTAGTAGTTCAAAAAAATATGACCGTTGGGACGAGATTTCAGCACAAATTGTACCTAAATGGAAAAAATCAGTTACCAAACTGGCATATTACATCAAGGCTATATAAACCCACTCTATTAAGCATTTAAAAAAAGAGCTTTACACATTAAAACAAGTTTTTACTTATTGATACTCAAAAAAGCTTTGAAAAATTGATTGTTGATCCATTCTTCAAGCTTTGCCTAGAAAGAGAGATATTATTCAGTTGTATAAGCTTCCATTGTTGTCTCTCTACTGTTTTCTTTACAGTATTTATTGTAAAGGGATTTGCTTCCGAAATGAAGGGATTTGCTTTCGAAATGAAGGGGTTTTTGCTTCTGAGAGGAAGGGGTTTGCTTCCTAGAGGAAGAGATTGTAAGGTTTGTGCAACACCCATGAAGTTGCATGACTAAGTTTCTCAGTGGAGTACTTCAAGGAGGTTCCTTGAAGAGAGTAGATATAGGGTTGGAACAATTTTGATATTGCTGAACCACTATAAACTGAGTTTGCATCCTCTATTCTTTAAACTCTTTATTTACAGCACATATTACTTGTTATATGCTTATTGTGTTATCTGTTTTAATAAACTTGTGTTTCAATTCGCAAGAAGTTTTTAAAACCCAATTCTCCCCCCCTCTTGGGTTGAAACCTTAGTCTATAATTGGTATCAGAGCCTCGTTCTCAATTTTAGGCTTAATATCCTTGAGTTGATCCGATGGCAGCAAATAGCTATTTTGAGGGACACTCATATACTAGACCTCCCTTGTTCAATGGCTCCAACTATAACTATTGGAAAAACATGATGAAAATCTTTGTCGAAGGACAAGATTATAATCTGTGGAGAGTCATTGAAGAGGGACCTAGAATTCCATCAAAGGAAATCACTATTGGAGATACCATTCATACAATGCCTAAACTCAAAACTAAGTACAATGAGGAGGATTGTAGAATGATGTCTTTTAATAGTAGAGCAACAAGTATTTTACATTGTTCTTTAGATATATCTGAATATAATAAAATCTCTACAGGTGTTTCAGCTAAGGAAATATGGGATAAATTGCAAGTGACATATGAAGGAACTAGTGAGGTTAAAAAATCAAAAATCTATATGCTAGTGTCTGAATATGAATCTTTTAGAATATCTCCTAATGAAACAATTTCTCAAATGCACTCACATTTCATAACTATTGTTAATGGTCTGAAGCTTCTTGGTAGGAATATTGAGGAATTTGAATTAACAAGAAAAATCTTAAGGTCTTTGCCATCCACATGGAAAGCAAAGAATATTGCTATCACGGAAGCCAAAGATCTCGACAAACTTGATGTTCAGACACTTCTTGGGTTATTGTTAACATATGAGATGGAGGAAATGAATCCCATTGTCAATGATGATGAGAAGAAGAAAAATGTAATAGCTCTCAAAGCCTCTACATACAACAGAGAAGAGGAATCGAAAGAAGAAGCAGTGAGCAGAGAAAAAGATGGCGATATGGCTCTAATCACCAAGCGGTTTCATAAATTCTTGAAGAAAAGCAATAAACCTTACACAAAGGATCCTACCTCAAAAAAAGAACCACTTGTGTGCTATGGATGCAAGAAGCCCGATCACATCAAGACCGATTGTATGGCTACAAAAAAACCATATAAGAGCTTCAAGAAGAAGGCTATGATTGTAACCACTTAGAGTGATGATGAAGAAGAAGAAGAATCCTCGGATAAAGAAGTCAGATATGAGGAAATTGCCAACCTATGCCTTATGGCAATTGATGATGAAATGAGGTATTATCTTCTCACTCTTCTAAAAATAACATTGTGAGTAGTAGTGAAGAATTGTTAGAAGTTATAAATGAAATGCATGATGAATTGAAGAAATTCGATTCTAGGAACTCTACTCTCAAGAAAGAGGTGTCAACCCTTTCTAAAGAGATGATAAGTCTAAGAGAAGAGAAAGAAAAATTATCTTCATTGCTGTATGATACTTCTCAAGACTTCCTCAAAGATGAAAATGAGAATTTAAAGAAGAATATATTAGAATTAAATGGTACTATATCTTGATGAAGTGTTTTCTTGCCAAAGATTAAGTGGAGGAAAATCTAGTTTTGGATACTCTCCATTAGGCAAGCAAAAATCAGAAGATGGCTTATTCATGAAAGCTTCATATGTGAATGAAGCCTCTACTTCTAAGGTTAAAATCACACCCCCATTGAATGATAGCACATCTAGAATACTAATTCTAATGCTAATATAAGATTGAAGAATCCTAGAAATACTCATGATTATATGCATGCTCATTCAAGGAATGCTTATGCACATGTTAGGAATAATCATCATGTGCATCCTAGGAACAATTTGTATACCTAAGACTTACACATTGCACAAGTATATCCTAGAAATTACTATCATAATTATTCTAGAAATAATATGCATACTCATGATAATGCAAGCATGTATCCTAGGAATCATCATCATACATTTTCTGGAAATGATATGTATATTCATATTCCTTATAATAGAAACATGTATCCTTGGAACTTATATCCTAATCATTATAGGCATGCACAACTAAGAAATCCTAGAAATTTCAATAACTATTATCCTAGGATTGTGCATCATCAACATGTCTATAGATCACCATATGCTATTAAGAAAGTATGGGTCCCAAAAGGAACCGTATTTTCAAGGACTAACCCCAAAGGACCCAATAAATTTTAGGTACCTAAAAATGCCATTGTGTATCATTGTGTGATGTAGATATGTCTCCACACCAAGGAAAATGGTAACTATTGGTACCTTGATAGTGGATGCTCAAAACACATGACCAGTGATAAAAGTGTATTCAATGAGCTAACTCTAAAAGATGGTGGACTTGTCACCATTGGAGACAACACAAAAATAAAGATCATCGAGCATGGAAAAGTTGGTAATGATTTCTCAACCATAGATAATGTATTGCTAGTATAAGGCCTTAAGCCAAATTTACTAAGTATTAGTCAACTTTGTGACAAAGGCAACAAAGTCACCTTTGAGATCTCTCATTGTCTAGTTATAGATATCAAGAGTAACAAGATTAAATTTGTTAGCCATAGACATGAAAATGTCTATATAGTTGATTTGAAATCTTTGCATTCCGAAAATGAAAAATGTTTTCCTGCCATTAGTTAAAATCCATGGTTATGGCATAGAAGGCTTGGTCATGTGAACATGAACTTGCTGAAAATCATTTCAAGAAAAGATTTAGTCATTAGACTTCCCAAAATCAATTTTGAAAAAGACAAAGTATGTGATGCTTGTCAAATGGGAAAACAAACTAGGATTTCTTTTAAATCAAAGAATGTAGTCTCAACTAATAGACCTTTGGAACTTTTACATATGGACTTATTTGGTCCAATTAGTACCATTAGTCTAGGTGGCCATCAATATACTCTTGTTATTATTAATGACTATTCAAGATATACCTTTGTTATTTTTATTGCTTACAAAGATGAAGCTTTTAAAGGATTTGAAAACTTTTGCAAAAAGGTTCAAAATGAAAAAGGAATTTGTATTTCAAGCATTAGAAGTGATCATGGAAAAGAATTTGAAAACCAAAATTTTTCAAAATTTTGTGATGAAAATGGAATTGATCACAACTTTTCAGCCCCTAGAACTTCTCAACAAAATGGAGTTGTTGAGAGGGAAAATAGAGTTCTAGAAGAATTTTCAAGAACAATGCATTGTGAAAATAATTTACCAAAATACTTTTGGGCTGAAGTAGTAAACACCTCTTGCTATATCTTAAATAGAATTTTAATTAGGCCTATGCTTGACAAAACTCCATATGAATTATGGAAAAGTAGAAAGCCTAATATCTCTTATTTTCATACCTTTGGTTGTAAATGCTTCATACTAAATAACAATAAAACTAACTTGGGTAAATTTGATTCTAGGACCGATGAAGGAATATTTTTAGGATATTCAACCTTTAGTAAGGCTTATAGAGTTTTCAATAAGAGAACTCTAGTAGTAGAAGAATCTGTACATGTAACTCTTGATGAGTCTAACCCAATTAGAAGTAGAGAAGTTTCTTTTGATGATGATGCAGATTTTATTCCAAGAACAGAAACTCCTACTCCCATTATTGACCCAAAGGAGAGTCCACCTCAAACAAATGGAGAGATGGAAACTCTCAAAGTAGACCAACCATCTATAAGTCGACAAGATGATAGTCTTCCCAAAGATTAGAAGTATGTAAATTATCACCCGATTGATCAAGTGATTGGTGATCCTTCACAAGGGTAAGAACTTGTTCCTCTATTAGAAGTATTTGCAATTATGTAGCTTATTTGTCTCAAGTAGAACCTAAGACATTTATAGAACCTGAAAAGGATAATGATTGGATAATTGCAATGCAAGAAGAAATAAATCAATTTGAAAGGAACAATGTATGGAATCTAGTTCCTAGACCTAAGAATCATTCAATAATTGGAAATAAATGGGTATTTAGAAATAAGATGGATGAAAATAGAATAGTAACTAGAAACAAGGCTAGACTAGTTGTTAAGGGATATAATCAAGAAGAAGGAATAGACTTTGATAAGACCTATGCTCCTGTAGCTAGATTGGAAGCTATTCGAATGTTATTAGCCTTTGTATGCTTTAATAAGTTTAAGTTATTTCAAATGGATGTAAAAAGTGCATTTTTAAATGGCTTCATAGAAGAAGAGGTTTATGTTGAGCAACCTCTTAGATTTGAGAATCTTAGTCTTCCAAATCATGTCTACAAGCTTTCTAAGGCTCTATATAGGTTGAAACAAGCTCCAAGGGCATGGTATGAAAGACTAAGTAATTTTTTATTTGACAATGACTTTGTAAGAGGTAAGATAGACACAACATTTTTTACAAAAACTCACAAAAATGACACTTTACTAGTTCAAATATATGTTGATGATATTATATTTGGTGCTACTAATGAATCTATGTGTCAAGAGTTTGCCAACTTCATGCAAGGTGAGTTTGAAATGAGCATGATGGGAGAACTTACCTACTTCCTTGGTCTTCAAATCAAACAACTAAAAGGAGGCATCTTCATCAATCAATCAAAGTATACTAAGGACCTACTAAAGAGGTTCTGGATGGAAAGCTCAAAGCCACTTGGAACTCCTATGAGCACAACGACAAAACTTAATCATGATGAAAGAGGTAAATGCGTAGATACTAAATATTATAGAAGCATGATAGGAGCTTTGCTTTATTTGACTGCAAGTAGACATGATATAATGTTCAGTGTATGCATGTGTGCTAGATTTCAGGCTAATCCTAAGGAATCACATATAATTGCAGTAAAAAGGATCCTTAGATATCTACAAGGAACTCAAACCATACGATTATGGTACTCTAGAGATTCATCTTTTAAGCTTGTAGGATATTCAAATGCTGATTTTGCTGGATGTAGGTTAGATAGAAAAAGCACAAATGGAACATGCCAATTCTTAGGTGCAATGTTAACCTCGTGGTTTTCCAAGAAACAAAACTCAATTGCACTATCAACCGCCGAGGCAGAATATGTAGCAGTTGGAAGTTGTTGTGCTCAAGTATTATGGATGAAACAACAACTAGAAGACTATGACATGATCTTTAAAAGTATCCAAATTCATTGTGATAATACTAGTGCTATCAATCTAACTAAGAAACCTATTCAACACTCTAGAACTAAACACATAGAAATTAGACACCATTTCTTAAAAGACCATGCTAAAAAAGGTGATATAAGACTAGAATTCATACCTTCAGAAGATCAAATAGCTGACATTCTTACAAAACCCCTAAGTGAAGCTAGCTTCTGTAAAATTAGACTATTAATGGGATTGTTGGATTATGATAAACTGAATGTCTAATTGCTTCATCATTCATCATTATGCATATTTGACATCTAGTGAATGAGTATTAATCCTTGTTTAATATCTCTCTCACACAAGATGGCATAGATAAACAAATTTCGTGCTAAGACTCAAAATTGAAAATTTCCTCAAGAGTCCAGTCGACTGGTAAGTCTATCCCAGTTGACTGGAAAGTCACTGTCCAATTTCCCAGTCGATTGGTAAGTCAATACCAGTCGATTAGTTCAACTAGACCTTGTTTAGAGCTAAAATTTTGAAATTCAGTTATCACCCCCAGTCGACTGGTATGCAAAACTGTTCATCGTTGCAAAGGACCCAATCGACTGGTATCCTTACCCCAGTTGACTAGTATCATGATTCTATAAATAATCTCTTCATTTTTTCCAGATTTTCACGTCATTTTCAAAAACTATAGCTTTCTCTCTCTACAAAATCTCGTCATTTTGATCCAAAAACCATCAAAACACTAACAAAACACATCGATCTACTCTTCCCAAACATTTATTTCAACTTTATACAGTTGAAATCTCTCATTTCCACTCAAAACTCTTTTATACCAAAACTCACATTTCTACCAAAATGACCGATAGAATTTGTGTAAAATACACCACTGGGGGACCAAATGCGCCTACAAGGCCAAGGTCCACCAAATCAACCGTTCCAGATTCGAGGGGTAAGGGAGTGGCGGGCTCATCCAGCAAAAAGCCTAGAACAGAGCTTTACGACACTTTGTTCTCCAGCCCAGCGATAAAGGCCAAGTATAATTCCGTTATCCGTCACAAGAAAATCATGACGAGTAGAGTTGTCGATTTTGACTCTATTCGTCATGGTAATTTTGACATATTACCTGCCTTCGAGGCCATACACTTAACCCCACTGGTCAAGGTACATGAGAAGTACTACCCTAGACTGATTCACCAGTTCTATACGAACTTGGTGAAACCCAGTCCACTAGCTCTGAGGTTCAGAACCAGTGTTATAGGTGTGTAGTTTGAGGTCAATACTGACCTCTTGATGAGCATTTTGAGGATCCCTGTGGGAGGGATCCAATAGAGTCTGGATGGATGGCCAGACAATTTCGAGGTTGATGAGGCATGTCAGATAGTTAGGGGCGACCCTAACTATGTGTACTGACCCACTATATTTCATACATGTAGTGACATGCCCTTAGACTCGAAATTGTTCAACCTCATCGTGAATTGGACCATCCACTCGAGACTAGGGAATCGGGGGTATCTATCTAAAATAGATACAGTATTGATTTGGTGCCTTAAAACTGGGCACCACTTCAGTATATACCCCCTACTTCCTGCCAACATGATAAATGGCCAAGCGAGCGACTCCAGGTGCCTTCCCTACGGGATGCTCATCACGTTCATACTCTAGCACTTTCGAGTGCCTCTCCCCGCCTTCGAGGCTCAGGATATCGAGCCAAAGGACATCATCAATGTCTCATTGCTGAAGAAGATGGGACACACGGTCCGCAACTACTTCATCTACTAAAAGGTTGAGAAGCACATTCGGATTGGACAGGATGACAGTAGTGATGATGAGGATGTTACTACTGCTACTGCTGCTAATATGGATACGGATGCCCGAGCACCTTCTCTAGGTGACTCGAGTGCTGGTCAGGTTGGGTATGGCGATCTACTTCAGGCTATCATGAGCCTCCAGCTGACCATGCAATCCGGATTCCAGACTTTGAGCTCCTCCATAGAGATTTTCGGGATGACTTTGAGCTGCATCGGGAGCGCACCAAGAGTTCCTTGGTTGAGATTCAGGATTATTTGTGATGGCTCGGACTCTCCCACTCCATGAGTCGCTTTCCTATTTTTATTTTAATGTACTTGATATAGTCCTTTTCATTGTTCTTAGCACAAACATATCTTCATGTAGTTTCTTTATTTTGTACTTCTGTTTTGGCTCTACGAAGCCTACCTTGTACAGACTTTTACTCTATGTATATGATTATGACTTATGTTTAGACTTTGATCTACCTCATGTACTTGTTTTACATATGTTTGCATGCTTTATAATTCCTTAAATTCAGATATATGAATTAAAACTGCTTCTGCTTGTATGGAAACTTCTGGTTTTTCCCGAGAAGGCTTCCAAACTCCGAATGATGTCAATTTTTTTGGTAAAAGCTTGTTTATACATGTTCTTGATGACTGTAGTAGCTATATAACTTATTTTTTAGTTTCCTACTCCCTTTTCTGCTGTTGTCAAAACGGGGGAGAAAAATAAGAAAATGTGAAAATTAAGTGTAAACTCAAGATAATGCATAGATTTAGGGGGAGCATTGCTCCAAAGATATTGGAATATGATTATATATGTTATCTTGGTTGGTTAAGTTGTATATGAACTGCATTTGATCCTTTTTCAGGTTGGTTTTATTCAAAAAACAGAGAAGACTCTGCCCGATTTTCCAAAAAATCCAACACTTAGTTTCTTAACTGTTTTTATTTCTCATAAGTTTTGTCATCATCAAAAATGGGGAGATTGTTACCTTCACTTTTATTTTAATGATGACAAAACACAACTCCTTTTATACTAACAATGTTATCTAAGTGTATTAAGCAATAAGAGCATTCAACCAAGGATCAAAGTGCAAGAACTCAACCCGAATCAAACATCAAGTGAGGACAGAAGAACTAGAATAGGTATGTGGTATTAAAACAAGTTGTAGTCTCACTTGTTTAGGTAATTAGCTTGTCCAATGGCTCTTTTTGAAAAAGTATTTTAACATAACCTTTTTAAAAAAATGTTTTTAAAGTTAAAATCTATTCAAACACATGAAAGCTGGGTTGTTAAGGCAACCCAGTCGACTGGATACTTATACCAGTCTTCTAGTATAAAGGTCAGTATGCTCCCAGTCGACTAGATGCTTCATACCAATTGACTGGTGTTTTGGTCAGAGACTTCCCAATCGACTGGTAAGTCATACCCAGTCGACTGGTACCTTCAACAACCTCAAAAATGCGATTTTTAAAAAGGACCCAGACGACTGGTACTAAGACCCAATCGATTGGTAGTTAAAAAAATATGATCATTGGGACGCGAGATTTCACCAGAAATTGTACCTAAATGGACAAAATCAGTTACAAACTGGCATATTACATCAAAGCTATATAAACCCATTCTATTAAGCATTTAAAAAAAAGAGCTTTACACATTAAAACAAGTTTTTACTCATTGATACTCAAAAAAGCTTTGAAAAATTGATTGTTGAGCCATTCTTCAAGTTTTGCCTAGAAAGAGATATATTATTCAGTTGTATAAGCTTCCATTGTTGTCACTCTACTGTTTTCTTTACAGTATTTATTGTAAATGGATTTGCTTCCGAAAGGAAAGGATTCGCTTCCGAAAGGAAAGGGTTTTTGGTTCCGAGAGGAAGGGGTTTGCTTCCTAGAGGAAGGGATTTTAAGGTTTGTGCAACACCTGTGAAGTTGCATGTCTAAGTTTCTTAGTGGAGTACTTCAAGGAGGTTCCTTGAAGAGAGTGGACGTAGGGTCGAAACGATTTCGATATTACTGAACCACTATAAATTGAGTTTGCATTCTCTATTCCTTAAACTCTTTATTTACAGCACATATTACTTGTTATATGCTTGTTGTGTTATTTGTTCTAATAAACTTGTGTGTCAATCCGCAAAAAGTTTTTAAAACCCAATTCACCCCCCTCTTGGGTTGAAACCTCAGTCTACAAACATAATATACAACTTAAAATGCATGAATATTTACAAATAATTTTTTTTATATTTCATTTTCTCATTTGTCTGAGGATATTGACACGTACGTGGCTTACAGAAAATGTTTTCGTCTGACTTTCAACCCACCAAACTACTTGTCCCAACTGCTACCTAAAATCATTGTACAATGAGGGGTGAGTTTCACAAGCTCAGTGAATTTAATTTACTAAAAATATTCTATCTGTATAATCAACCTATTTATATTAAACCATTTATCTCTTATACAACTGGATAATAATATATAGTCTAACGTTTAAATAACTACTATCACATCATACTTCTACTTCTTTTTCTCATTGAAACTGTCTCTCTCTGTGAGACTCATTTGTCCACAAATAATTACACAATATCCACATCATTTCAGAAATAAAATAATAACATGTAACACAGATGAAATGCACGTATTATTATTATGGGAACATCTTCCCACATGTCGACATGTTTTTATTATTTTAAACCGACCCTCTCCTGGTTCTTTTCTTTACAGCTTATCCCGGCTGTCACAGCATTTATTTCCAGCATATACCGATTGTTACAGTGTCCCTTTTTATTTCCAGCATATACCGACTATCACAGTTTTTCAATTAGACTGGCCCCCTCCCGGTTCTTTCGATTCTCTTATTTAATGCACATGCATAGGAGCAATGATATGCAATATGCCTATAAACAGTAATATAACAATAACATGCATAAAAATATTTAAATTGACTACCCTGACCATTTTCAATTTATCATTGAAATAAATTCCCCAAAATTTCTTTCCTCATATATTACATCCACTGATTAATCATAACTCATCAAGAATTTTACTTTTCTCTTTTATTATTAAATCAGCTTATTATTTCACTAATTTCTTCTCCTTATATATCACATAAATTTATTACCAAGACTCGTCACAAATTTTATTTATCCCCTTTACTATTAAATTAACTCATTATTCTAATAATATTTCTTTTCACATAATAATTTTCTACGTGTCCAATATTTATATCACACACATCAATTTAATTTATCTACCACCAAAACATAAGCTAATAATTTATTTTAATATTTTTACTATATATTTGATTTTTATTTAGATTACTTAAAGTAAATCTAACTCACCACGTAGCACTTAAAGCTACCTGTGGATCACATCCTTGCCTTTCCTGTTTTTCTCAGCAATTTCCCCCAGTTGCTGATCGTCAACACCTTGACATAATATTTGTATTAAATTTCTAATTATTTCTTCATTTCTTCATAAACCACACCTTTTGAAAATTCTCACTTTGAATTCGGGGAAATTTCATGAACACTAAAAATTCAAAAATAAACACCTCATTATTACCTTCTGCTTTTCTTATAGTTATTCGTGACTCCCTATGAAATTCCATAGTATACATCTTCAAAATTTTGTTATTTCCACCGTACTTTGGGTCCTCAAGTGTTTAAGGAAATAGAGTATTTGAAAGAAAATTTAAACGAAAATGGTACGTGATAAATATGTTTACGTAATATATATATAATCTTGGTTTTGAAAAAAAATCAACTTCAGCAGCCCTCCAAATGTCTTCCACGAATTTCCCTTACTGGAGGGCTTGCAAGGGCTTAAAGTTACACTTGTTCAACATGCAAAAATTTTGCCAGCAGGTGCTACAACATGTTGTGTTGTTTTTTTTTCTTTAAAAAAAAACCTTTTTTTTTCTTTTCTTCTTCTGTTGCTGATGTTCCGGACGGATTTTTTTTTTGTCTTCTTCTGTCTGGGACATAAACATCCGTTTTTATATTTAAAACTTTGACTTTTGCATTTAAAATACATATGTATTATTTTTAACTCTATGCCATATTTATTAAAATACTTCTTTACTCTTACTTTACAATACAGGTATTACACTGGTCCTCCAGATCTGAAGTGCCATCTTTTATAGGCCTTTTCCTTCTACTAGAAGGAGGAGGGAGAGGAGGAGCTTGGGAACTCGATTGAGGAGAGTTGGCCGAAGAATAAGCCCTCTGCTTCGCAACTGCATGTTAGAGAAGACAATTTTTGTCTACAACCATTTGTGCAAGAGGAATAAGACATATTAGTACTAAAAAAACTGAAGGAACCAAGATATAAAGTAACTAAAAAATTCAAAAGCAATTTTTTTTTTAAGTATAAAGTGACTGCCAAGAGTAGCCCAACCTATACCATACTTAATGAGGACATGCTCATTCAACAACTTAGAGGCATAAATTGGGTTCGCGAACATAGTGTTGATCATATCCCCCTCAGCCTCAATCACTGGAGAAAGATCCCTCTTAGAGTCAAAGATGTCATATTCTCAGTCCCTCTTGATAGAAAAAAGGCTTCTTGTATCGAACATAGAAATACCTCATCTTCAACCTATGGATAAACGAATGGTTCTTGATGAGAGTCATAAAATGCATCTTTACAGTACTTAATTGTTAGCATTTTAGGGTTGATCTAGGTTTGAATTGAACTTTTATACCTTAACAACTCTAAAGAGTCATTCGTGGATCATTGATCTATTTCGATGCATTTTCAGGTACTTTAAGTTCAAAAGAGATGGAAAAGTTATCATTGCTAAAAAGCACAATGACTCGATGAACACCAGAGTGAAGGTTCACAAGCACTTGGAAAGGAGTTTCACTAAATTTCCATAATTGCTCGTACAGATCAAACATTTTTGCAAATTAAACTGTATTGATACAAGAAGAACTAGGAGATGAGTCATATATGCTTAGAAAGATCCAGAAGTCAATGTTTTGGAGAATTTTATGGATCATAAAAATGATTTTTCTAGAGAAAGTTATGGTAGTTTTAGTAGACAAAGGTTAGGCCTCCAGAACAGCACCAGCCAGCACCGCAGTGCCCAGAAGCACACCCAACCAAGCTGAAGCCAGCACTACAGTGCCCATAAAGGAGCACCGTAATGCGCACACAATGTTATATCTCCGAGTTAGAACTTAATTTAAAATAGATTAAACTCGAAAACACCCTTGGACCTTTGTACTATAAATAGATCACTTAGGGTTTATTCAAAACATCTTTTGAAGAGGTCGGAGGCCGGGGAAAACATCATGAAGGCTGCCACACTCTCCCCTATGGCCAACTAATCTCCAAGCAAGGCGAAGAGATGAATCTTTAGGTGTAGTTGTTCTTATTTTCTAGTCTTGATTCATTGTAGTTCGGATTTATTATCATTAAACATTGTTATGATTTACTTTTTAATCTAATTAGAAGATTTCCCCTTAATCTGGTGATTGCATCTTTCTCCCCCATATAAGTTTAGTCGTGCTCTTTTTATGTGATGTTGTTGAGGTGTGATTGAGTTTGGTAGATTTCTCTTATAGATTTTTCCATTACTGCGGTATTGTCATGATGATATATTGTCGTTTCTTGATAATCTATAAGTTAGGTCATGTGTGCTTGAAAGCAAAGAGTATTTCATAACAATTACATTAGGGTTTATATATGTACTTTAATTGAATATTTGCCGATTGCTTATTTGGGATGTGAAACTTGCAATCGAGATAAAACAACTGAATCAAGAATAGAATAAAGCAATGAACCTAGGGAGGATTCCCGGACCCTTGTTGCTCTCTATTATATTTACACAATTATTTCACACTACTTCAAACTCAGATTTTCTCGTTTAACTTTTATTGTTCGTTAACTTGTTTCCATGTGGAATCGACACCCCAAAGCTGTGCTACAACTACCGCGTTATACTTTGGGCGTAATCAGTTCTCGATCACTATCTTCCTGCCAACTCTCAGAGACAATGTATACTAACCAGTTTCCTGAAGCTTCTTAATAATATAAAAGTTCTCAAACAAGTTCATCGAAAAATGTAAATTCCTACCATTCCTCTGATGACAAATAAAGAAGCCAACAAACATCCTCATGGAATTCGAAAGTAGTTGGTTAGGAATGATGCTGAAGAAATGTAATACTTGGGCTACCTCCAGATCGATAGGAAGAAGAAGCCTTCCCTTGAATAAATCCTCTTAAAAACACATTTCATAAGTAAACCCACCACGGATTGGGCTAAGTTCCCTCTCCTTAGAGGTAGAAAGCTAGATTTTATACCCACTAAGAATATAGTGTTTACGACAAAAAGTAGAAAAAAGACTTCTCTAATACAAAACACATAAAAGACTGGACTGCATAATTGAAATGATCATGGTAGCGTGACATCTCAATACATACCACTTTCACAAGAGGGGTATTAACCCCAATTTCTAAATGATTAAGATCTATGTGATCCTCCTTTTCTACAAGAGACCTATGACTAAGATCCTCACTAGATGATGTCCTATCAGAAGAAGATACCTAGGTATCAGAAAGTTGATGAACCTCCCTATCCTCATTAGAATTAACACACATAATGAAAAAGAAGAATAACAGAGCTTTTACTGAAAAAAAAAATCAAAGTGAAGGACAACATCCGACGAGAATAATCTGAGGTGGCTCGACCGAGGTGATTTAGTCGAAGCAAATATTACCGAGGAGAAAAGAAATTGAGGCTGAAGTGAATAGGCCGAAGTGGATTGGCTAATGTCGATGCGGTTAGGATGAAGAGCTCAAGGAAGGGTCGAGGACGAGAATATTAGAAGGAGAAAGGTCGAGGACAAGGAGATTAGAAGAAGAAAGACTGAAGACAAGAAGGTTAAGAGGAAGTAGCCAAGGATGATGAGGCTCTCGGAGTTTATATAGTTGAAGAAATGAAGTTGTGAGGGTTAAGCCCCCTACTTATATAGAGTCTCATTTGCCTCGAAGAACGTAAAAGACACTTTGAGCAGTGTAACAATCATATCGAGTAGTGCAAAGGTCGCGTGAGGAAGTGTAAATAACTTCTCGAGTAGTGCAAAGGTCACATCACAATTAATGTGTATACATGATAAGAAAAAACCCCAAAAGAATACACAAGACCAAGTGCGCAAGCACCTCGCACCTTGACTAGGTCCAAGGTACAAGGTGGACCGTACAAGGTAAAAGCCACCTCAGATTCAACTCAATCGAGGTATAAGGCTATTAACCAAACAAAAGTTCACCTCAGAATCTACCAAGCTAAGGATCGAGGTGGGCAATCACAAAAAATGCATAAGTTAAAATCAAGTCCACGTCGTACGCTTGAGGTTCGAAGTCCAAGGTGGGTGAGCAAAATTGAAGACTACCTTGGACCCAAGCAATCCGAGGACCAAGGTGGATTACCACATCTCAAGACCAGCTCATACCCTTGAGGTTTGAGATCCGAGGTGGGTGAGTAAAATTAAAGACCACGTTGGACCCAAGCAATCATAGGACTGAGGTGGAAAGCTAAGTCTGAAGTCCACCTCATACTCTTGAAGTCCAAGATCCGAGGTGGTTGAGTAAATTTGAAGACCACCTCGGACCCAAACAATCCAAGGACTGAGGTGGAAAGCCAAGTCTTAAGTCTACCTTGTACCCTTGAGGTCTGAGATCTAAGGTAGGTGAGGTAAATTGAAGACCACCTCGGACCCAAACAAGCCAAGGTTTGAGGTTGAAGACAGTCTCAAGGCCACTTTGGACCCAAGCAAACCGAAGTTTGAGGTAAATAGCCAAGTCTTAAGACTATCCCGAACCCAAGCAAGTCAAGGACCGAGGTGGACATCCAAGTTTGGCCAAGTTCCAAGACAACCTCGGACCCAAAACAAGCCAAGGTTCAAGGTGGGTTACCAAGTCTCAAGACTACTTCAGACCCAAGCAAGCTGAGGACCGAGGTGGATACCCAAATTTGGCTAAGTTCCAAGATCACCTCTATTGGGAAACCACCCTCGAGATGCCCAGGTGGTGATCTTCCAAACACCCAACTCTAAAATGACTTGTAATGATCAGAAACAAAAACAAAAATCAAAGAAAAGAAAGAACACAACAATTTGTTATCGAGGTTCGGCAATAGCCTACGTCCCTGCGAGTTCCTCTGAACTCTCTGTACTAAACAAATGGTTCTTTACAGATACAGAAACCCTTCTTCAAGAATCTCAAGTTCTTGAAGAACGAAAAAAAGAGAAAACAGAAAGTGATAAGGAACTATTACAAAGCTCTTCTCCCTAATCAATACTACTCTCTCTTTAAACAACCAGCCTCTCTTGTTGAGATCTATTCTAGTGCCTCTCCTGTGTTTTGTATCTTTGCACTCTTACACTTGCACTTGAATTCTCTTGTATGATGATGATGATGTTGATAATCTCTCTTGATATCTTGTGATTAAGGCTAGGTGACCCCTTATATAGTGCACTAACTTCTTCATCCAATCTTTGAGATCAATCTCAACCCTTAGATCTCAAGAACCAAAGACTTATGGCTCTCTATGAATATGAGTGAATCTGTGCGTTTTAAGTATGTCCCACACACCACTCAAAAAGGCTGAAACATGAGTGCATTAGTGTGCCTGGCGCCGCAGCCCAGAACAGGGCTGGCTGCGGTGCACATAGTGCTAAAATGCACCATTCTTCTTCAGTTGCTGGGCACCGCGGCCTGGGGAGGCTGAGCCCCGGCTCGGCCTGGAGGCTGGACTTCTTGGTCTTTCTGTGGGCCGCGGCGCCCACCCATGACCTGATAAACTCCAATCCGTTTAATCTTTTGACAAACTCCAACAACCTCGAACCTAAGTAAGCTGAGGTTCGAGGTGAATGGCCAATTCTCAAGGCCACCTCGAGCCCAAGAAAGTTGAGGACTTAGTGGATGGCCAAGTCTCAAGGCTACGTCGACCCCAAGCAACCTGAGGTTCGAGGTGGATTACCAAAATCGAAGACTGCCTCGAACCCGAGTAAGCCAATAACCGAGGTGGATTGTCAAAGTTAAAGGTTAGGTTCGAGGTCCGATGTGAATCAATTTTTCTAAAGACCACCTCAGACCTACCCAGACTGAGGACTAAAATGGATCACCCGGAACGACACCCACTGCAAAGTGTCCAAACACTCATTCCTCTACTCTTTTAGACCTGAATCCAACTATAAAGGAACGAGGGGCATATAATATGGGTCAAATATACCCTCATACTAGAAAGTGACACTTGGCAACCGCAAAGGTAAAATAGTAATCTTATCCATCTCAAGCCTTATAAATAAGGGTCCTATTAATGGTAACTCATTTATAACCACTTTTCATTACTTTTTCTTTCTCTACCACGTACTCTGACTTAAGCATCGGAGGATCTCCTCGGAGAAAAACATTTCAAGTCGGCTTGCTTTTCAAGTGCCTCAGACCCAACTCAGATCAAACCAACCCGAACCAGTATACGCCCAAATGAATCAAACCAGATCCGACTCCAGTAGCTAGTCTGATTGGACTTAGACAAACTCGACCTATTTTTAGCATCAACACCTAAGAAACATAAGTGTGCATTACCCAATTCCATTGATACATGGTTATTCTTTCACTCAACCAAGTGAACAAAAGAAAACACTATTTCTCATTCAAATTAAAAAGAAAAGTTTCTTAAAATTAATTTTTTTTGTTCCATAATAATTATTATGTTCATTATTTATTTAATTAAATAATTATTATTATTTTTTATATTTAATCACTAAAGTAATTAAATTTAGAGGTTTTTAAATATAATTTTTCTCATATTTTTAAAATTATAAAAAAGAATATAAAGGTTTCAATATATTCACGTTCCAATTTAAAAAAAAAGTGTCAATATAATCATTATTCCGTTACACACGTGTACATAGGAATACAGGTGGCTCTATTGCAGAAGTGGTTGGTACGTATAACAGTGACTGGTCGTTGAGCTCATTTCTCTGAACTTTCTCTGGAACAAAGCAAACGAACGTTCTCTCTCTTTGATGTATCTTCTCTTTCTATACCGTAGCAGCCATGGAAGACCCATCAAAGGAAGAGAACCCGCGAGTTCTCAAGGTCCTAGAAGCTCTAAAGCAAGCCTCTCACGAGTTGCAAGCCCACCCGAGTCCCGACTCGGACGACTGTAATTCCTCCACCATTAAAGCTCTGCTAGAGCTCGAGCTGGAGTCAGACACGATTCTCTCAAAAGACCCACATCTCTCTACTCTCTCTCAACACCTCTCCAAACTCAAAACCCTGGTCGAGACCCTCCAGAGATCGCGCGGCCACAGCGTCAAGAACTTCCTGACTCGCCGAGTCTCGACCCACTCCATCTCCCGAGTTGCCGGGTCTATCGAGTCAGAGATTCAAGCCTGGATTGATCGCAAGAGCATTGAAACGCTAACCAAAGCCTTTAAAGAACAACTATTTAAGATAAACGAGGACGAGTTGATTCAGCTCTTGACTCAGTTTGAGAACCGAGTTTTGAAGGGGTTTAATCGCGAGTTGCAAGATCTAGTGCTCAAATCGAAGATGTTCTCTTCGCTGGAGTCGATTCTTTGCGACCCGAATTGTTTTAAGAGAATCAGAGAACACGCTGCGTTTTGCATAGCGTCCTTGATTCGATTCAACAAGGATGTTTTTGTGGGTCAAGTTTTGATGGGTGCCACAATTCACGCCTTGTTAACAATGGGTTGTACACATTCGATGAAAGTCCTCTGCGCATTGATCAAATCAATAAAATCCCCACTTGTTGACGAGATAGAATCAAATGGAGAAATGCCCAAAATCATAAGTTTCTTGGATGCCAAGGAAGTGGAAATGCGCGTCCTGGCGATGGACTGTATCCTCGAAATAGGGTATTTCGGGAGAAAAGAAGCCATAGAAGCAATCCTTAAAGAAGGGTTGATAGAGAAGCTAGTGGCGATGCAAAGATCCGACTTGGGTGGGGATTTGGTTGAAATAGGGAGGTTTGAGGAGAAGGAGAAGAACAGAGGGGCAGTTGAACAAGTGAATGATGAGAGGAGCAGTAGGTTCTTGGAGAGGCACCCATTTGCAAGCTCTGTGGCAAGATTTGCAGTGCAATTGGAGGTTGGGGAAGGATTGAGGCAGAGAGAGAAGAGAGCATTCAAGCAGGAGATTTTGGTGAGAGTGAGGGAGGAATCTGTCTCTGATGCAGAGGCTGCCACCATCTTTGCTGAAGTTTTGTGGGGGTCTTCCCCTTGAAATTGTAATTTAAAATGGGAAAATTTAATTTATTTTCTTCTTATTAATTTATAGTTGAACCTTTTTGTTCGTCTAAGAAATTGTATATGTACATGCAGTTTTTTTTTTCAGAGTGTGTATACATGTAGTTGGGTGTAAAGATATTGCTGAATGAAATTGAATTATTTGATTAAGATTAGATGATTGTCTTTGTGCAAGATTGAGAGATATGGAAAGGATTATTTTCTTTTTTGGCATATCTTTGGTCTAGTGAAAAGAATGTTGGAACTTGGAAGTTGCAATCTTTTTTGGGTACTATATTTTTTTTTAAGTAAAATCGATTTTTGGATACTATATCTTTGGTGTAGCGAAAAGATTGGTGTATCTTTGGTGTAGTGAAAAGATTGGTGAATCAATGGAGTATTTCTTGAAGATACCCTTTGGCGGCTCAGGAATCAGGATGTCATCGCCTGGCATATGCTGTTTAGAAAAGGAGAATATTTCTGTTGTTTAAATTAAAATACGTGTCCATCGGAAGAAGTTTACAGTAATATAAGGAGGGGAAAACGGCTAGTAGAACCAATTAAAAATATAAAAATTAAGGAATTTATGGCTAGTTTGATTTACGAAATTGAATTGATATGAAAAAAAAAAATTAGAATGGATCCAAAATGAAAGTTGCATATCTTTGGTGTGATATAGTTTTTTTTAATATATAAACATACAGTTTTATCACTAACTCATAATATTAATACAATCTTATTTATAATTAAAGAAATAATCAATATACAAATTAAACAAATATCCACACTATGCTGAGAATCAAACTTGAGACCTAACCTCAACCTTAATCATTTTTACCATTGTACCAAGGCATTATTGACAAATGTAATATAGAGATTGTTCTATATAAATATAAAATGCTAACTTGTCCCAGTTAAGCATTGTGCCCTAATTATCTAGGCCTAAAATGTCTCTAGGTAGTCATTTTCTGTAAAACAATTGTAAGGGTAACAAAGTAACTCAATAAAACATATTTTTAATCTTTGGAGACCTTTTGTGATATTAGGTCAATCAGAGGTCGGAAAAATGCATCCCTTGTACCATTTGAATCAGGTTCACAAAATCTACATTTTGACACTAGGTTTATCTCTCTCCATCGACCGAACCATCCTCAAGCATCGCTCATGTGGCCAAAGGACACAAACCCTTTTATATTTGGCATATTTCGATGATATTTGGCTGAAACTAACTACACAGTTGTTTGGGAAGAAATTTTCATTGATAACCACGTATGCATCCCTCAGCTAATCAATAAGGAACATGTGACCATTATTCATTGAACGTCATCAATCTAACATTGATCGTCATGTGATCACACCAATGGAAGGAAGTGACTGCACAAGGAGACTTGCGCAACCCTATAGCTTAGTGTCGTATCCTTTCAAAGCATTATCGCAACCCAGCAACTGGTAACACCACAGTCATGTGGAAGGAAGCAAGGATGCCAAGGGGACATGCACATCTCTATAACATGTCATCTCATCCTTTGTTCACATTCTTGCGCATCAATCTCTCATAAACAGTGGATAACTTCGAGGGAAACCTAAAGGGCTGACTAAGATGGCTCCTTTTGGGATAGGTCAGACCCCTGTTGCATACCCTCAAAGCCCAAGCAACTCATGGGGATGCCCAAACATAGTTGAGCTCGAGGAAAGGAGGGTGGCACACAGTGCCAGGGAGTTCCGATACGTTCATGTTGTTAAGGTACCTGTTGAAACCCTCCAGGCCATCCTCGCAACCCTTTATTTGGAACACTTGGGGATCTTGGATTGGTTGCTAGAACAAAAGCTCGTCGAAGGTGCTTAAGCTTGGCCTTGAATATATTCTTAGAGGCAGAGAGGTTAGTAAAGGAAACACATCTCATAGAGTGACCTTCATCTGCCATAGCGCGTGGCGCTGCGATACCCTTGCTATATGGTAACGACCATTGTGTGACTGACACGCCAGAAAAAAGGTCATGACATGTGTGACCGCCATTCTAACTTTATAAATACCCCCAACTCTTCTCACACTATATAGTGGTGA
The DNA here is from genome assembly GCA_023935145.1 of Bretschneidera sinensis. Taxonomy (NCBI): domain Eukaryota; kingdom Viridiplantae; phylum Streptophyta; class Magnoliopsida; order Brassicales; family Akaniaceae; genus Bretschneidera; species Bretschneidera sinensis. The sequence goes on along the minus strand of CM043701.1, from coordinate 72,950,471 downwards.
CAATTGGCAAGTAACACACAAAACATGTCACATCTCTCTTGATAATTACTCTATTATTTCCCTTTTACACGACTTCGTGCGGACCCTTTACACCTTCTACTGTCACCTAGTAGAATACCTCACCACTTGTAATATTTGAACCTCGAAACAGCAGTGGAACTTAAAATTCATATTTTGGCCGATCTACAAAGTCCAACGACGAACTATAGCCTCACTTGACTGCACCCCTACCACTCCACATGTGGGCTTCTTGATTCTTCTTTTTATAAATTTGCAAAAAGGTCTTTATTTTATTGATGTTTTAGGAGATAATTAAGAAATATTCAACAATATGCTTGAGGTCATCAAAAATATAAATTAAATATAGAAAGATGATATTGAAATTCCAAAATTAGCTTTTAACACTCCAAAATTTAGACTATTATATCTCCAATAGAAAAAAAAAAAGTATTAAAAATTGATTTTAAAGTGTTAAAAATTGAGTTTGAAGTGCTCATATCATTTCTTTAAACAAAAGCTCCAAGTTTCACTTTGCTACTATTTCTTTGTTGTTTTGTGTCTTTTTCCAATTTATTATTGTGAAGATTGTTACTATAGATTTTTTTTTTCCCATACATTGCCAAGTTGAAAGATTGAATCCAATTGTCTTCAATGGAAGACTCGAGGTGAAGAATACCATTAAGCCAAAAATTCGGTGTTAGTTTCTTGTTATTGTTAGGTCCCACTTAAGAATTATACCCTAATTATTTACGTCTAAAATGTCTCTAGGTATTCATTTTGTGTAAAAAAATTATAAGGGTAATAGAGTAACTCAATAAATATACTTTTTAATCTTTGAAGACTTTTTGTGATATTAGGCCAATGGATAGTAAAAATAGTGTACTTCATGTACCGTTGGAATCAAGTCGAATAGATTTATATTTCGACATCAAATTTACCTCTCTCCGTTAATTGGGCCACCCTCACACATCATCCGAGTGACCGGAGGGTACAACCATTTTTTGTTGGGCTTATTTTGATGATATTTAGTTGAAACTAACTACGCAAGGGAGCCGAAAAAATTCAATACTTTGTCGGTCAACAAAATCCAAGGACGAACCGTGCCTTACTTAGCTATACACCTCCACTACCCTGCATGTGGATGTGGTTTTCCAATTTTGACTTCTATAATCTTCTTTTTGTAAAATTGCAAAAAATTACACAAATATTCAACAGTGTGCTTGAGGCCATAAAAAAATATGAATTAAATATAAAAATATGATATTGGAAATCTAAAATTAACTTTTAATAATCCAAAATTTAGAATTTTATATCTCACCTAAAAAAAGTATTAAAAACTTATTTTAATGTGTATGATTTTGAAGTGCTCATATCATTGTGTTGATGCCAAAAATGTGTTTGCTGAGTTGGAGGTCGGGCCTCGTGGAAACCTGCACAGGGGAGAAGAGATAAGCTAGGGGGTTACCAGAGGGGATGTCTCCGAGGATGCTCTGAAGCTTTTGTCAGGGTGAGGTATTAAGAAATATTGGAGTGACGGTGTTCCCCTTTTTGGTTAAAAAGAATATGTCCTTTTGGAGAGCGCACCCGAGTTTTTTTATAGGGTTTTGAGGCGGTCTTTCATCCAGGATGGTAGTGACATGGAAGCACAGCTGGGAGGGCAATGATGCCCAGGAGGCCCAACTGTGTGATTGGGTCTAGCTGTTTGAGCCTGGGTCGTCCGCATGTTTCCCTGCTGTCAAACCTTAGGATGGTCCACGTGTCATCTTCTTACTGAGTGTGTTTTTTAGCAGTATCAGAGGCCTCCCACTTCCTTGAGCATACTTATGTGCTTAAGGAAGTATCGCAGGGTCTGAACTTTAGTAAGTGGGGTGCTCTGCCGAGCTTTTAACAGTGCCGAGCCGAGCATGGGTCCGAGCATATGTGGAGGAATCCATCTGCTCGACCTTGGAGATATAAGTCCAAGCATATGTGGAGCAATCCATATGCTTAGACTTGAAGCAAGTGGGCCAAGCATATATGGAGCAATCCATCTACTCAGCCTTGGAAACATGGGTTCGAGCATGTGTGGAGCAATCCATATGCTCGGACTTAGAGCAAGTGGGCCAAACATATGTGGAGCAATCCATATGCTCAACCTTGGAGACATGGGTCCTAGCATGTGTGTAGCAATCCATATGCTCGGCCTTAGAGATATTGGTCTGAGCATGTATGTAGCAATCTACATGCTTGGACTTGGAGCAAGTGGGCCGAGCATATGTGGAGCAATCCATATGCTCAGACTTGGAGCAAGTAGACCAAGCATGTGTAGAGCAATCCATCTGTTCGGCCTTTGAAACATGGGTCCGAGCATGTATAGAGCAATCCATATGCTTGGACTTGGAGCAAGTGGACTGAGCATTTGTGGAGCAATCCATTTGCTCGGCCTTGGAGACATGGGTCTAAGCATGTGTGGAGCAATCCATAAGCTCAAACTTGGAGCAAGTGGGTTGAGCATGTGTGGAGCAATCCATCTGCTCGGCCTTGGAGACATGGGTCTGAGCATGTGTGGAGCAATCTATATGCTCGGACTTAGAGTAAGCGGGTCGAGCATGTGTGGAGCAATCCATCTGCTCAGCCTTGGAGACACGGGTCTAAGCATGTATGGAGTAATCCATATGCTCGGACTTGGAGCAAGTGGGCCGAGCATGTGTGGAGCAATCCATCTGTTCGGCCTTGGAGATATGGGTCCGAGCATGTGTGGAGAAATTCATATGCTCGGACTTGGAGTAAGTGGGTCGAGCATATGTGGAGCAATTGCTCAACCTTTGAGACATAGATCCGAGCATGTATGGAGCAATCCATATGTTCGGACTTGGAGCAAGTGGGTCGAGCATGTGTGGAGCAATCCATCTGCTCGGCCTTGGAGACATGGGTCCGAGCATGTGTGGAGTAATCCATCTACTCGTCCTTGGAGACATGGGTTTGCTCCACATGTTCGGTCTTGGAGACATGGGTCTGAGCATGTATGGAGCAATCCATATGCTCGAACTTGGAGCTAGTGGGCCAAGCATGTGTGGAGCAATACATCTGCTCGGTGTTGGAGACATGGATCCTACCATGTGTGGAGCAATCCATATGCTCTGACTTGGAGCGAGTGGACCGAGCATGTGTGGAGCAATCCATCTGCTCGACTTTGGAGACATAGGTCCAAGCATGTGTGGAGCAATCTATATGCTCGGACTTAGAACGAATGGGCCAAGCATGTGTGGAGCAATCCATCCATTCGATCTTGGAGAAATGGGTCCGAGCATGTGTGGAGCAATCCATATACTCGAACTTTGAGCAAGTAGGTCGAGCATGTGTAGAGAAATCCATCTGCTCGACCTTGGAGACATGGGTCTGAGCATGTATGGAGCAATCCATATGCTCAGACTTGGAGCAAGTGGGCCGAGCATGTGTGGAGCAATCCATCTGCTCGGCTTTGGAGATAATGGTTCGAGCATTGTGGAGCAATCCATCTGCTCGACCTTGGAGACATGGGTCCGAGCATGTGTAGAGCAATCCATATGCTCGGACTTGGAACGAGTGGGCCGAGCATGTGTCGAGCAATCCATCTGCTCGGCCTTGGAGACATGGGTCCGCGCATGTGTGGAGCAATCCATATGCTCGGACTTAGAGCAATTTTGAATTCCAGGGAGACTTTTGGGCTTCTTATTTTTTGAGCCCATAAGAAATGTTTCTTGGGCTTCTTTGTGTTGCTAGAGAACCTGGGGCTCAATTCCCTTGGGTTCCTTTGACACGTGGCAGGCGTCAGCTTTCATTAAATGTGTGCAGCCGGTTTTGTAAGGTTGACTATGCTTGCGTAATGATTGAATCCTTTGGGAAATTAAACGGTGTTTTTTGCGCCTAAAACGACGTCTAGGGGAGAGGGACGGTGCCTAGGGGAATGGAGTGACCCCTAGATTTTAATCATGGGCCGCCTAGTTTCTGGCGGTGGGCTTGTTGTGTGTTTATCTACCTAAATTATTAAGCAAATAATCAAACTTTTTTACTTGCAAGTGCACAAGGTCAACAGTAGCATAGTGTGCAAATGCGAGATCATCTCCATAGGGTTTGGTGAATTTCGATTTAGAATTAGTTTCGCAATATAAAAAGATAGAAATAAATGTTTAGTGTGAGATAATAATAATAAGAACATAGGGCTTTGATTTCCACCACTAATCATACTTTCCCAATATGTAATGTGCCAATGCTCTAGCCCTACTATGAATACCTAATGGTTGTCAACCTAAGGGCTTGGTCCACTTCTTAAGCTATTGATCTCCCTAAGCAACGAGTTTGGCATGGTGTATACTCTAACTCTTTTCTCTCTTAAGTGATTCAGCATGGTGTATACTGAGTTGTTCCTTAAGAGAGCATAAGGTCTGCGAAAATTGACAACCACATGAGACCTAGGGCATGTTGTATACTCCCGGTTTTCCATGTTGATTAACCCAAGAATTCGGCATGGATTTCTTTTGTTACTATTGTCAGACACAGGACTTGGTCATCCAAATTGATCTAACTAACTGATCCATACCACATGCATACGTTGATCAGACACACACATATGAGGAATTTAATGAAACTGGCATTAATCAATTAAAGCATCATAACATGGCTATTTGCAAAGGCAATTAATAATTACATATATGGAAAAGCGTAATTAGGGCTTCAATCGAGCCCTATTAAGAAGTTAGTTACATATGCTGTTTAAACTAAACTAAGTAGAAAGATAAAACCCGAAGACTACTGTGGAGACGAGTCGTCAATTCCTCTCCAATGCTTACAACTTCAAGCCAAAATCAAAAGTATGTTTTCTGTGTTTTACAAGCCTATATATAGGGTCCTAAGGGTGCCTTAAAACCCTAATTTCCAAAATAAGTCTGGAAGAAATCTTTCCAAAACTGACTCTGCCACCTCTCTGTGCGTATGCGCTCGATCGCACTCTTTTGCGCTTGAGCCTTCTAGGTGTGCGAACGAGTGCTTGTGTGCTCAATCGTGGCAATGTTGTGCTCGATCGCACTAACTGGTTTCCAGATCTTCAATTTTCTTCCTTTAAAGCTTCAAAATACTTTCTTTTCTTCACAAGCCTATAAAAAACGTAGAGAACACAAAAATGAAGTTGAATATACTAAAATATATAAACAAAGAGCCTAACAACTGTAAATTAAGGGGCTTAAATATGAATATTTAAGCACTTATCACACTCCCAAATTTACATATTGCTAGTCCCTTAGCAATATAAAACGAAAACTAATTGAAAAGCAAAATCAAAGATAAATTCATCATTCATGATTTTTGAAATTTGGGTTGCATATAAAACTATGATGTTCGTTCATGAGTAGGTGTTGTGAGTTTTAAATTACTCGCAAGTGCACGAGTCGTTTCTAATATAGTGTTGTGCAAGTGCGAGGTCAAATCCATAGAGAATTGCATTGTGAAAATATATTTTTATCTAAACTAACCTTATTTTAACCTAGTTCCGAATTTTGGATTGTATCTTGCAAAGAAATATAAACTAAACTAAATTGATTTAAAACAACTAATAAAAACACTAAGGTTTTCTGAATCCACCCCACCAAAGTAAAGCATATATCTTCATGTTCTATATAAAAATAATCTATCAAATCATTCCATGAATCCACCATTATACAAATCACGACGAATACCCAAACTAAACCAAAACCATCCAATGTATCCGTTTAATTCACAAATCACAATGGATATCCAATCTAATTTGAATGATCCGTCGTATCCAACAGATTAAACATAAGGAATATCCAATTTAATCATTTAAAAGCAATCAATCATAAGATTTTACTCAAATAATTGAACAGAACTCTATACTAAAAATATCAGAATTGTATGAACAAATCTGAAAAATATTATGCTAAACAATGGCGATGCTTCATCTTCAACCTTAGATGAAGATTTTAGCCTCTCATAACTATGAAAGTAAAGTTCACAATAAAAGTGCTAAAAATTAAGCTTTAAAACTAAAAAAAGAAATAAATTAAAACTGACTATACATTGGGAGAAATTCCACTCGTTGTTGGGCGGTGCTTCCCTTCGTGGTAGCAAAGCCTTCGAGATCCACCAAAATGCTAGCAGAAGTCCTCCGGATTGCACACCAATTGCTTCAGTGAGGTGGGGATTTTATAGGGAAACTCAAGAGTACAATGTGTTTCAAATTCAATGTGGGATACTGCCCGAGTGCGCTCGATCACAGTCTTGTGCGCTCGAGCGCAGCATGGTGCACCGCCTGACCTTTGTCTACTAAAACTGCCATAATGTTCTCTAGAAAAATCATTTTTATGAGCCGTAAAATTCCTTAGAAAATGGACATCTGTATATTTCAAAGCATATATGGCTCATCTCCTGTTTTTTCGTAAATCAATACAGTAAAATCCACAAAAATGACTGATCTACCACGCTGAAATCACACACAGCCTGACCTTTGTCTACTAAAACTGCCATAACTTTCTCTAGAAAAATTATTTTTATGAGTCGTAAAATTCCTCAGAAAATAGTCATCCGGATCTTTCCAAGAATATTGGCTCATCTCCTGGTTCTTCCTGAATCGATATAGTAAAATCCACAAAAATGATTGATCTGTATAGGCAATTCTGGCAATTTTAGTGAAACTCCTTCCGAGTGCTTGTAAACCTGTAAAACAACGAAAACAACTCAAAGTAACAAATTTCTAAGCTAACAAATGTAAATTAAGGGGCCGAAATACGCAATATTTTGCACTCATAAAATACCCCCAAACTTACATTTTGCTAGTCCCTTAGCAAAACAAAATGAAAACTAAATGAAAAACAAAGAACATAAAGATAAGTTCATCACTTATGGTATCCAAAAATTTAAGTATCACACAAAACAATGATATTCATTCATGAGTAAGCTTAAAAATATAACCTATCTTCACAATGAATAGGAATTTTAAAACCTAATTACTTACAAGAGGCAGGCTAAGACATCACAAGCTTGAATCAGTGTAACGTGAATTAGTACATACAGATGAGGCTTCCAAATAACTTCAATGTACAATGTCTCCATGTCTCAAGATTCACAGAATTTCTCATCATAATGAACAACGATGACATAGTTTTATTTTCTTTTATTATAAGGCTCTGCTATGTTTAGTTCCCTTAAACTTTTTAATTGACTCATGTAGCAAGTGTTGAGTCAATGACTCCCAAACCAGATGGTTTTAAGGCATTAGGTGTAAAGACACCCCTAAGGACTTACTAACTTGAGTCAAAAAGGCTACGAAACTAAACTAGCCTTAATGCTACCAAGCAAAATTTTCACCTTTTGACGTGAACACTCACTGCTTACTGAGGCAAGAGGACCAGTTACTCAGTAGAAAGTTTATTAATGATAATCATTATAAATATCAGTAGTATTATTTGTTTTGTTTTTATGATTTTCTATGCCCAAGTGTTTATCCAACAAGTCATTTAGTTTCAGTTAAGACAAGGAAACATACACATTAAAATCACATATCATATCTCACACAATTTTGTGCTAATGTGCTCGTGTCAGATTAGCTCAAACATGTGAATTCTTAAATGCCTAAAGTAAGTAACAAAGTTTTAAAACTCTATCATCAAATCATGTGTTCACGATTTTAAGCTCACCAATGACATCACATCACAGTACTTGTTTAGATCAACCAAAATTTCAAAATAACATAAGCATGCATTTATCTTCACGAAAAAAAAAACAACAACGAATTAGGACAAAGTATGTGTAACGTGTCTCCCTTACCCCTAAACTTAATTTACACATAGTCCCCAATGTGTGAATAATATGGAAAGAGCTAACCTGGGAGATAAAGAACTAGCTGGACTGGTATTTCTCATAGCATACCCCCAAACTTGATCTGAAGTACATGTTGTCCCTAAAAAAAAAAGACTGGAAAACAAAAGAAACACTAGAAATAAACAGCAACAAGAAATATGTAAAATAATAAACAAACATAAAGGATATGTTGTGGGGTGCCTCCTATGAGAGCTAAGTTTTACGTCTTCAGCCAGATTCGGCACTTCTCCCAATTAAGCACCAGGTTCTTCTCATTGCAACGCACTAAAATCAAAGTGAGACGGTGCAAACACTCCTCAAATGATGAACCGAACACGGAGAAGTCGTCCATGAAAATCTCTAAGAAACACTCTACCATGTCAGAGAATATGCTGACCATGCACCGCTGAAAAGTAGTGGGTGCATTGTATAACTCAAAGGGCATGCGACGGTAGGTGAATGTCCCAAAAAGACATGTAAACATCATATTCTCCTGATCTTCGGGGTCAACGGGGACCTGGTTATATCCAGAATAACCATCCAAAAAGCAATAGTAATTGTGCCCAGCCAAGTACTCCACCATCTTATCAATAAATGGGAGTGAAAAATGACCATTCCTTCCGGTAGCATTCAACTTACGGTAGTCTATACTCAATCTCCATCCTGACTACACACGAGTTGAAACCAACTCATCATCCTTATTTTTCATTACCGTCAATCCAGCTCGCTTGGGCACAACATGAATAGGGCTCACCCATTTGCAATCAGAGATTTGATAAATGATCCCTGCATCCAACAGCTTTATCACTTCAGTCCTCACAACCTCTTGCATAGCTGGGTTGAGTCTTCTTTGTGGCTCCCTCGATGGCTTGGCATTCTCCTCCAAATGTATCTTGTGCATCACCACTGAGGGGCTAATCCCCTTGATATCCTTACTAGTCCAGCTGATAGCTTTCTTGTGCTCTATTAAAACATTCAATAATTTCTCCTCTTGAGCATCAACCAAATCTGAAGCTATAATCACAGGCAAAGAATCTGCTGGACCTAGGAGCTTATACTTAAGATTGTTCGGTAACGGCTTAAGTTCCTTCTTGGGGAGTTCAGGTGCTGCGATCTCCTCTGTCTCACTACTTTCCCGAGGAGCAAACTCCAAATTAGCATTCGCTTGCTCAAGTAACTTATCCAAATCCAAGTCCTCTCCAAATTGAGCAAAGCATGCCTCCAAGGGGTCCTCAATACTTGATTCATCCATAGTCTCCTCAATAATCTCTTCTATCAAGCATACATTTCTCACTTTATCATATTCCAGTGGTCACTTACTAATATCAAAGATATTCAGCTCCGTTGTCATATTTTCGAAGGAAATCTTCATCACCCCTATCCTACAATTTATCAGGGCATTAGCCGTGGCTAAGAATGGTTGCCCTAGAATCACTGGTATTTGAATCCCCACATTCTAAGCCGGCTCTGTGTCAAGCACAATAAAATCCATAAGGAAATAAAATTAATCCACATTTATCAAAACATCCTTAATTATTCCTCGTGGTATCTTCACTGACCTCTCAGCTAATTGAAGCGTCGTGGATGTGGGCTTCAATTCTCTTAACCCCAATTACAAATAGACTGAGTAAGTTAGAAGATTCACACTCGCTCCTAGATCCAAAAGAGCCATCTCAATCTGGTTGACTCCTTTCGTGCAAGAGATGGTAGGATACCCCAGGTCCTTATACTTGATGGGCAGCTTGCACCGACGGATTAAGCTAACCCGCTCAGTCAAAAATGCCTTCTTTGGGAAATTCGTCCTCCTCTTGACAGTGATCAAGTCCTTTAAGAACTTGGCATATGACGGTACTAGCTGGATGGCGTCCAAAAATGGGATATTGATTTGGACCTGCTTGAACACCTTCATAATGTCCTCATACTTCCCTCATTTCTTGGGCGCTTGTAATCTCTCAAGGAAATGTGCTTTAGGTACAAATGACCTAGGAGGATTCTTAACAGTAGGAGTGGCTATAGATGGCTCAACATATCTCTTCTTCTTGTTGCCACTTTCTTGCCCTTATTGCATAGATGGTTCTCTTCCACTCGATTGTCCACTTGTCTCCCAGACCTTAATATGACAATCGATTGCACTTGTTCTTCCCCGTGCGTAGGAGTTGATGAATTTCTAACCATAAACTATCCCTTTAGGTTGGGCACGGGTTGACTGGGGAACTTTCCCTTCTCTCTTTCACCCAAATGACTTGCGATTTGACTTATTTGACTCTCTAGCTTGGCAATCGCTTGGGTGTTTACTATTGTCGCACTCTTCGCTTCGTTGATGGATTGGCCAGTCATCTTCATAAAATCCTTCAGGGTGTCCTCTAGAGATTGTGAAACCAGCGCTGGCGCTTGAGTGGGAGCATGTTGAGCGGGTAATGGTACTGGATGGGCTGAATGACCATGACTTGGAACTGGTGGAGGAAATCCAGGAGGGTATTGATTGTGAGCACGATGAAGGGCTCCTCTCTGATTCATCGATTGGTTCTACTCCCATGAAAAATTAGGGTGGTTTCGCCACCCTAGATTGTAAGGCTCGGAGTAAGATCCATTTGATTACCTCCGATAGTCATTGAAAGTGTTCACTTGTTCCATGGGATACTTGGCGAAAGCAGACATAGATGAACAATTCTGTGCTAAATGTATAGGACTAGCACAGATAGAATAGCTATCAACATTGAATGTATTGGTTGCATTGATGGACTGGCCCACAGTGAGAGCATCAACCTTCTTGATAAGAGCATCTATCTTCATCCTCAAGTCAGTGTCCTCCTTAATCTCATAGATGCCTTATTTCTTAGGAGCACGAATGGACTTGTCCCAACAGCTTGAAAAATCCCACTACTACGAGTTGTAGGATAACTTGTCCAATGCTTTGTATGCTTCATCCCCCGTCAGACTTAAGAATGCCCCCCCATTCATAGACTCGATCATGCTACGGTTGGGTTGAGTTAACCTTTGGTAGAGAAAACTTCTCATCCTTCTCTTGAGTGAAAGAACTAATCTCCTTTCGGCACTCATTCGCTCTAGACATTGGGAAAAACTTGTTATAAAAATTACTCAACAAGCTCTCCCAAGATGTAATAGACCCGGGCGTGTTGGAATCTAATAATGACCTAGCTCTATCATGAAGAGAAAAAGGGAAAATTCTAAGATGGACCGAATCATCAGAGAAGTTCTGGAACTTGAATGTGGTAGAAATATCTTTGAACTTCTTCATATGACTGTAAAGATTTTCAAGATCCAAGCCATGAATGAGGGTAGAAGTTGGATAAGTGTGGCTTTAAATTAAAATGGGTAGCACTAGTTGGTGGCAACACTATACATGAAGGGGAGTTATCACAACAGGTGCGAACAAATCCCTAAAGGATGTAGTGAAGTCCACGTTCCAAGCTCTAGGTTGCTCTCCATTCTCCGGTTGATTGGCATTCCTCAAATTGTCCCCCATCTCAATTATCTCTTTTTCAACTAGTGCTCTCTTCTGTCTCCTAAGAGTTCTTTCTATTTCAAGATCTAAAGGTATCGATTCTAAGTTCATGGATCTCTGACCAAGCATACACCAAACAAAAAACAATGAAATAAACTAACTATATGCAAAAACAGCAAACACAATACCCACAAAATGAGCCAACAAAAATTGGTAAATTGTTATTATTTTTATATATTAATATATTTTTTTAATTTTTTCTATAGGCAATTGCAAATAGAAACAAATAAACAAAAATAAAATTGTAGAAAGAAAAATAAAACAAAAATGCTAACTAAATTAGTAGAAAAATAAAATCAATTTAGACAAAAAATTTAATTTTCACAAACATAAACAACTCCCCAGCAATGGCGCCATAAACTTGTTGTGAGTTTTAAATTACTCGCAAGCGCATGAGTCGTTTGCAATATAGTGTTGTGCAAGTGCGAGGTCAAATTCACAGGGAATTGCGTTGTGAAAATATATTTTTATCTAAACTAACCCTATTTTAACCTAGTTTCGAATTTTGGATTGTATCTTGCAAAAAAAATATAAACTAAGCTAAATTGATTTTGTTGGAAATCACCTTAGAGATGCCCAGGTGGTGATCTTCCAAACACCCAAGTCTAGAATGACTTGTAAAGGTGAATAGGAAACAGAAACAGAAATCAAAGAAAGGAAATGACACAACAATTGTTATCGAGGTTCGGCAATAGCCTACATCACTGTGAGTTCCTCTGAACTCTCTGCACTAAATCAATGGTTCTTTACAAATACAGCAACCCTCTCCAAGAAACTCAAGTTCTTTAAGAACCAAAGAAGAAGAAGTAAAAGAAAGTGATAAGAACTAACCTTGGAATTTTCCCAAGAAAATTCCTCTTACAAGCCCTTGAATCCCCTTTCTATTATACTCTCTCTTTCTAAACAGCCATCCTTTACAATGTGTCTCTCTTGTTTTATGTCTTTGCACTCTTACAATTGATCTCACTTTCAATCACAAGTTATTCGTCACACTGATGGAGATTGAAGCTAGGTGACCCTTTATATAGTGCACCAACTTCTTGACCCATCTTGAGGATCAATATCTACCCTTAGATCTTAAGGACCAATTAATCTTAGCCTTCAATTAATTCTAAGTGATCCTGTGCGTTTTGTTCATGCCTTATGCACCATTTGAAATGCTAAAACATAAGCATCAAGTATGCCTCGTGCTGAGGCTTGGAACAGGGCGTGCTGAGGCTTGGAACAGGGCGTGCAGAGGCTTGGATTGGGCTAGGTCGTGGCGCGGACCAGGACACCCTCTTTATCCTTTCTGGGTGCCGTGGCGTGGGGGAGGTTGAGCCATGGCGCACACCTCCTCCAGGTCTTCTCCTTTGCTGGTGGCCGCAGCGCACAGCTTGACCTGATGATTAATTTCAACTCTCGTTTAATCGTTACACAAATACCAACAAATTTAAAAACAACAGATAAAAACACTAAGGTTTTCTGAATCCACCCCACCAAAGTAAAACATATATCTTCATGTTCTATATAAAAATAATCTATCAAATCATTCCATGAATCCACCATTATACAAATCATGACGAATACCCAAACTAAACCAAAACCATCCAATGTATCCGTTTAATTCACAAATCACAATGGATATCCAATCTAATTTGAATGATTTGTCGTATCCGGCAGATGAAACACAAAGAATATCCAATTTAACAATTTAAAAGCAATCAATCGTAACATTTTAATCAAATAATTGAACAGAACATTTATACTAAAAATATCATAATTGTATGAACAAATCTGAAAAATATTATGCCAAATAATAGCGAAGCTTCATCTTCAACCTTAGATGAAGATTTTAGCCTCTCATAATTATAAATTAAAGTTCACAATAAAAGTTCTAAACTTGAAAATTTAAAACTAAAAAAAGAAATAAATTAAAACTGATTATACATTGGGAGAAATTCCACTCATTGTTGGGCGGCGCTTCCCCTCGTGGTAGCAAAGCCTTCGAGATCCACCAGAATGCTAGCAGAAGTCCTCCGGATTGCACACCAATTACTTCAGTGAGGTGGGGATTTTACAGAGAAACTCAAGAGTGCAATGTGTTTCAAATTCAATGTGGCATACTGCCCGAGTGTGCTCGATCACAGTCTTGTGCGCTCGAGCGCAACATGGTGCACTACCTGACCTTTGTCTACTAAAACCGCCATTACTTTCTCTAGAAAAATCATTTTTATAAGCCATAAAATTTGTCAGAAAATAGACATCCGGATCTTTCAAACATATATGGCTCATCTCCTAGTTATGTTGGTGTTTGTCTAAGGTTTAAACAAGGAAAAATCAGCATCAAGTGTACACCAGTGTGCGCCGCGGCCTGGCTCTTCCAAAGTGTGTCACCCAGCAAGGGAGAAGACCTAGAGGAGGTGTGCACCATGGCTTAGCCTCCCTTAGGCTGCGGTGCCTAGAATGGATGCAACATGGTGAAGTTTCAGCACACTCCAGGCTGTGGCATGCCCTGTTCTAGGCCGCGGCCTGAAGGCACACTGATGCCTTTTGGTTCAGCCTTTTGTTAAGTGCGTGAGGCATGTTCAAAATGCATAGGATCACTTAGAATTGATTGAGGGCTAAGGTTGATTGGTCCTCAAGATCTAGGGGTAGATATTGATCATCTAGATGGGTCAAGAAGTTGGTGCACTATATAAAGGGTCACATAGCTTCAATCTCCATAAGTGTGAGGAATAACTTGTGATTGAAAGTGAGATCAATTGTAAGAGTGCAAAGGCACAAAACAAGAGAGACTCATTGTAAAGGCTAGTTGTTTAGAAAGAGATAGTAGAATAGAAATGGGATTCAAGGGCTTGTGAGGGGAATTTTCTTGGGAAAATTCCAGGGTTAATTCTTGATAAGAGTCATAAAATGCATCTTAACAATACTTAATTGTTATCATTTTAGAGTTGATCTAGGTTTTAATTGCACTTTTATACGTTAACAACTCTAAAGTATCATTCTTGGATCTTTGATCTATTTCGGTGCATTTTCAGGTACTTTAAGCTCAAAAGAGGAGGAAAATTTATCATTGCTTGAGGCACAAAGACTCGAGGCATACTAGAGTGAAGGAATCCTTTTGGAAGAACAAGATGTAGGGCTTAAAAGAGCAACAGCTGCTACCCACACTGGAAAGGAGTTTCACTAAATTGCCAAAATTATCCATATAGATAAATCATATTTTCAAATTAAACTGTATTGATACAAGAAGAACCAGGAGATGAGCCATATATTCTTAGAAAGATCCGGAAGTCTATTTTCTGGAGAATTTTACAGTTCGTAAAAATGATTTTTCTAGAAAACATTATGGCAGTTTAAGTAGACAAATGTCAAGCTGTGTGAGCTGTGCGGGATTTCAGCGTGAAGGGCATGTGAAGGCTTAAATCCCACATCCCACATCAGTTAGAAACACATTTCTATATCCCACATCCCACATTAGATTGGAAACAAATTGCACTCGTGGTATTTGACTATATAAGACCTACTCCACTTCAACTTTAAGGACAATCGGAGAATATGAGATCATCTGAAAGTGAATCCAGAGTGCCTTTAGGAACAATCGAGATGGCCTTTAGGAGGAATTCGGAAAACTTTTGGAGGGCAAACTGAGGAATCACCAAAGTTTTCGCTACCAAGGGGGAGATGATTGTTGAGATGCCGGAGGCAACTCGATGATACATGAGCCCTATGGCTGGCTAGTCTCCAAGCAAGGCGAAGAGATGAATCCCTAGGTGTAGTTGTTCTTATTTTCCTTTATTTGATTCAGTTGTAGTTTAGTATTATTTTCATTAAACATTGTTATGATTTATTGTTTAATTTAATTTCCTATTAGTCCGGTGATTGTATGCTTCTTTTCCATATAAGTCTAGTCATGCTCTTCTTATGTGTATTTGTTTGGGTATGATTGAGTCCGGTAGATCTCTTTTATAGATTTTTCCATTGCTGCGATATTGTCATTTAGATATATCATCGTCTCTTGATAATCTATAAGTTAGGTTATGTGTGCTTGAAAGTAAGGAATGTTTCATAACAATTACATTTAGGTTTTATATATGCTTTTATTGAATATTTTTCGATTCCCTGTTTGGGATGAGAAACTTGCAATCGAGATAAAAACAACTGAATCAAGTTAGAATTAGGGCAACGAACCTAGGGAGGATTCCTGGAACCATGTTGTTTCTCCATTATATTCTTCTTTACAATTACTCAATTATTTCACATTTCTCAATTCAGATTCTTTCAATCAATCTTTTATCGTTTGTGTTGAGGTTCACACCTTCTTTTGTAGTTAACTTGTTTTCCTGTGGAATCAACATCCTAAAACTGTACTACAACTACTGCGTTATGTTTTGGTTGTTATTTCTCCAGGAGGATACACATTTCTTATTGCATACCGTTGAATTGTTGGGTGTCACTTTCCCTTTTTGTTTGTTTTTAGCATGCTTTGTGTTAGCCTTAGAGTTAATTCACATGTCAATGATATAAACTTAATTGAGATAGCATATAGCATTTAGAAGAAGTTAAATCTTGCTTCGGTTTGAAATTAATTTAAGCATCAATCTTCATTTGGTTTGAGACTCTAGTTTGTGGTAAGATTGTATGATTAGTCTTAAATATTTAGAAAAATTTTATGTGATTGTTTTATGAATACTTTTGCAGTCTTGACAAGCTCTAGACGAACTTAATAATCACTTGAGGCGAATTCCTAGAATGCACACTACTTAGGATATGTTATAGGCCATTTTTGAACCGTTTGGGCCTTTCAAACCTACCATTGTTATATTTATCGCTAGTCACCTATTGAGCTTTTTCTTGAAAAAGAATTTGAGACTTGTTTCTTTCAATAGCCCATTCACTCACCTTCATGAGCCTAAAAATATTTATCCTTACCTTTCTTTTAAAAGAACTTAGTTATACACATTTGTTGAGAAGTACTTAAAAGGAGTAAGGATGGAAATAAGAAAAAAAAAAAAAAAAAATATATATATATATATATATATCACTACCGACTCTACCACAACCCAAGTACATTAAAGGAGATGGGGGTTGTGGAAAAGAAAAGAAAAGAAAAAAAAATGAAAAATGAGGTGAATGGTCTTATGCCAAAATACAAAAGAAAAGAAAAAGAGAAGTGAATTATGGCAAAGAAGAAGAAAAGAAAAGAAAAATGGTGACTTATTGAGAGATATACTCTTATAAAAAATGGTTGAAAGAGTTGGGTGTTGAAGTAAGGTTATCAAGTGCTTAAAGTGATTGTGTTTAAAACTAAGAGATTGAGTTCTTTTACTTGTGAATCCTTCCCGTTCTTTCTTAACCTTTACCTTAGCCTAACGTTACAAGCTTATTAAAGACCTATTGATCCAATGTAATGTGATTTTTCTACAATAGTGGAGAATGGTTTGAAATATAAGCATATGGAGCTTGTTTTTGTGATTGACGTCACAAAATTTATCATGTTTGAGAGGCCAAGACTTGTATTCAAGAATGTTATGCATAAAATCATCCGGGTGTTCAGATTAATGGTTTGTGGTAAGATGGATGTTAAGAGTCAATAACAATTTTAAGATTGATGTTTGGATTACTTTTGGATTTGGGTAAAATTTAATGATTCTTTGTGCCGTGTGTTATGTGCAATTTTTGAGACAAAATGTGAATTACTCTTGGTTAATACTAATATTGCTTTTCATTTACTTTGATTCCCACCGTAGAATTCATCTCTTGTTTTCACTTGAATTGCTAGGGACTAGCAATAAGCTAGTTGGGGGTTGTGATGAGAGTCATAAAATGCATCTTAACAATACTTAATTGTTATCATTTTAGGGTTGATCTAGGTTTTAATTGCACTTTTATACGTTAACAACTCTAAAGTATCATTCTTGGATCATTGATCTATTTCGGTGCATTTTTCAGGTACTTTAAGCTCAAAAGAGGAGGAAAATTTATCATTTCTTGAGGCACAAAGACTCGAGGCATACTGGAGTGAAGGAATGCTTCCGGAAGGACAAGATTAAGGGCTTAATAGAGCAACAGCTGCTGCCCGCACTGGAAAAGAGTTTCACTAAATTGCCAGAATTGCCCGTATAGATCAATCATCTTTGCAAATTAAACTTTATTGATAAAAGAAGAATCAGGAGATGAACCATATATACTTAGAAAGATCCAGAAGTCTATTTTCTGGAGAATTTTACGGTTCGTAAAAATGATTTTTCTAGAAAAAGTTATGGCAGTTTAAGTAGACAAAGGTCAGGCTATGCGGGCTGTGCGGGATTTCAGCGTGAAGGGCATGTGAAGGCTTAAATCCCACATCCCACATCAGTTAGAAACACATTTTTATATCCCACATCCCACATCGGATTGAAAACACATTGCACTCATGGTATTTACTTATATAAGACCCACTCCACTTTAGCTTTAAGGACAATCGAAGAATCTGAGATCATCTAAGATCATCAGAAAGTGAATCTAGAGGGCCTTTAGGAGTAATCCAAAGGGCATTTAGGAGGAATCCGTAAAACTTTTGGAGGGCAAGTTGAGGAATCACCGAATCTTTCGCTACCAAGGGGGAGATGATCGTTGAGAGGCCGGAGGCAACTCGAGGACGCATGAGCCCCATGGCCGGCTAGTCTCCAAGCAAGGCGAAGGGATGAATCCCTAGGTGTAGTTGTTCTTATTTTCTTTTATTTGATTCAGTTGTAGTTTGGTATTATTTTCATTAAACATCGTTATGATTTATTATTTAATTTAATTTCCTATTAGTCCGGTGATTGTATGGTTCTTTTCCATATAAGTCTAGTCATGCTCTTCTTATGTGTATTTGTTTGGGTATGATTGAGTCCGATAGATCTCTTTTATAAATTGTCCATTGCTGTGATATTGTCATTTAGATATATCATCGTCTCTTGATAATCTATAAGTTAGGTCATGTTTGCTTGAAAGTAAGGAATATTTCATAACAATTACATTTAGGTTTTATATATGCTTTTATTGAATATTTTTTGATTACCTATTTGGGATGAGAAACTTGCAATCGAGATAAAAACAACTGAATCAAGTTAGGATTAGGGCAACGAACCTAGGGAGGATTCCTGGATCCATGTTGTTTCTCCATTATATTCTTCTTTACAATTACTCAATTATTTCACATTTCTCAATTCATATTCTTTCAATCAATCTTTTATCGTTTGTGTTGAGGTTCACACCTTCTTTTGTAGTTAACTTGTTTCCTTGTGGAATCGACACCCCAAAACTGTACTACAACTACCGCGTTATGTTTTGGGTGTAATCAGTTCTTATCACTTTCTTTTACTTCTTCTTTTTTGGTTCTTCAAGAACTTGAGTTTCTTGGAGAGGGTTGCTGTATTTGTAAAGAACCATTGATTTAGTGCAGAGAGTTCAGAGGAACTCATGGGGACGTAGGCTATTGCTGAACCTCGATAACAATTTATGTGTCATTTCCTTTCTTTGATTTATGTTTCTATTTTCGATTCATCTTTACAAGTCATTCTAGACTTGGGTTTTTGGAAGATCACCACCTGGGCATCTCCAAAGGGATTTCCAACAGTGGTATCAGAGCCGGAGGAGCTTTGGAGAGCGGGTATCAGAGCTGGAACAGAAGGTATCGGAGTCAAGACTCCAAGAATCAAATATCAACTTCTTGGGTGATTCAAGAACGGAGTAAAGATCAAGATCAGATCGTGTTCTTGAGGGTGATTTAAGAATGGTATTGAGATCAATCTTCGATCATGTTCTTGAGGTTTAGAAGAAGTTGGAAAGCAATTGTGGGTGCTGCATAAATCTAGGATTTTCTCCGCAAGGTGGCTTCAAATTTCATTGTTGAGAAGTTTGATGGAAATGGAGACTTTGCCCTTTGGAAGCGGAAGATCAAGGTTGTTTATGCAACATAAGGTGGACGATGAAGAAGATGGCATACAACACCATTTTCTTGCACATGTCGGATAGTGTCACAAGGGAGTGCGGAGACTCGAAAGATCCAGCTATCATATGGAAGAAACTAGATGAGTTGTTTCTTACCAAAACTCTCCCTAATAAAATTTATCTTCTTAAAAGAATCTTTGCTTTTAAAATAGATCCTAATAAAGAGTTGCAAGATAATCTTGATGTGTTTAACAAACTAGTTCAAGATTTGGCTAGTTGTAGTATAAAGTTCCCGGATGAACAATTGGCTGTTATTTTGTTAAATTCTCTTCCTGATTGTTTTGAAAGTTTAATTAATGTAATTGAATATAGAAGAGATACACTAACTAAGGAAATCGTGATTAATGCTATAAGGGCTCATGATTTCAAAGCCAAGATGAGGGAAACATCAAGTGAAGAAGGGTTGTTCGTTAGAGGAAGGCTAGCAACTCGGAATGGCAGTAGCATTCATGGCAACTACCGGGAGAAATCAAGAGATAGAACGTAGAGCCATGGGAGATCGCATTCCAAATCGAAGTTTGGGGGGAAATGATGCTTTTACTGCAATAAAGAGGGTCACTTCAAGAAAGATTGCAAGAAGAAGATGTGGGATAAGAGAGGAGGAAGCCATACCAAGAATGGAGAGGCTTCGGTTGCCAAGGGAGAACAACAAAATGATGTTCTTGTTGTGTGCTCAAATGTGAGCAGGAGGTAAGGCAGCGAGAAATGGATCTTAGATATGGGGTGCACTTATCACATATGCCCTCACAAGGATTGGTTCAAGAATTTCAAGGAAATCAACGATGGAAAGGGTTTTATTGGGGAATGACACTTCTTGCCAAGTGAGGGGGATAGGAGACATCCAATTGAGGATTTTTGATGGAGTCATAAGGCTGCTGCGAAATGTGAGGTATCTTCCGGATTTGAAGAGGAATTTGATCTCATTGGGGCAGTTGGATTCCATGGGGTATTCATACAAAGCAGATGGAGGAAAGATCAAGGTGACCAAGGGATCTTTGATAGTGATCAAAGTAGAAATAAAAGATGGACTCTATGAGATGATCGGAGAGACAGAAATCAAGGATCAAGTAGTAAGCTTGATGGCTAAGATGGATAAGGTAACCCTTTGGCACACTCGCTTGGGATATATGAGTGAAAAGGGCCTGCAAGTTCTCAGCAAGAATGGTCTACTTGGTAGTGACAAAGTAGAGAAATTGGATTTCTGCGAGTGTTGCGTTCTTAGGAAGCAACACTGGGTCAGCTTCAACACCAGAGTGCACAAGTCTAAGGGCATTCTAGACTATATTCATTCGAACCTTTGGGGACTAGCAAGAACACCAACACAGGGAGGTAACTTTTACTTTCTGTCTTTAATTGATGATTATTCAAGAAAGGTTTGGGTTTATTTGCTTAAAAATAAATCAGATGCTTTGAATAAATTTGTGGTGTTGAAAAAGTTGCTGGAGACTCAAACGAGTAGAGTAATTAAGGCTTTACGAACCGATAATGGCTTAGAATTTTGCAATAAAGATTTTGATAAATTTTCCTTATTGCAAAATTCTATGAGTTAAATGGCATTCTAAGACATAGAACGGTTGTAAAAACACCTCAGCAAAATGGAGTTGCTGAGAGGATGAATAGAACCCTTATGGAAAAGGTTAGGTGTATGTTAATTGGGTCCGATTTACCAAAATATTTTTGGGGGGAAGCTGTGTCTACTGCTGCATACTTGGTAAATAGATCACCCTCTAGAGCTTTAGAGCTCAAGACTCCCATGGAGATGTGGAGTGGGAAACCCCCTGAGTTGAGCAACCTTAGGACTTTTGGGTGTGTTGTATTTGCACATCAAAATGATGATAAACTTAACCCAAGGTCTAGAAAATGTGTATTTCTAGGGTATGGTGATAGGGTTAAGGGGTATAGGTTGTGCTCCTTAGAACCAAAAGGAATGAAACTCATAATAAGTAGGGATGTTATTTTTAATGAATTGTTATTTCCCTATTTGGATAAAACTAACCCCGCAGGGGCTAGTGAGCAAACCAATTCGGAATTTGTGGAGCATCGCATCAAGGAAAATTGAGTTTAGGTAGAGCAAGAAAGGCAAGAGGGTTCGGACCAGGTAGAGCCCATTAATGAAGGCCATGCTCAGGATACTCAAGAGGAGGCTGAACTAGAAGAGGTTGATGTAGTAAGTCAGAATGACTACCAGATCACAAGGGATCGAGAAATGAGGGTGGTCATACCACTTTTGAGATATGGGTTTGCGGATGCTAATGTAGCAGCTCCTTGGACAGAAGGAGAGGTTGAACCAAAAACTTCCATGGATGCCATGGAATGTAAGGAGTCGCCAAAGTGGCAGCTAGCTAAGGAGCAAGAAATGGATTCTTTGAGGAAGAACAACTCTTAGGAATTGGTGCCCAAACCAGAAAAACAGAGACTTGTGGATTGCAGGTGGATCTACAAGATCAAAGAAGGAAAACTCTAGGGGATGAAGTCCAGTATAAAGCTTGGCTGGTGGCGAAGAGGTTCACACAAAGAGAATGCATAGATTTTACCAAAATATTCTCACTGGTTGTGAAATACAAAATGATACGGATAGTATTGGCTATGGTGGTCCAATTTGATTGGGAGATCGAGCAAATGGATGTGAAGACAGTGTTCTTTCATGGAGAGCTTGATGAGACCATCTACATGAGGCAACCCAAAGGCTATAAGGAAAGAAGGCAGGGAGAGTTGGTGTGCAAATTGAAGAAATCTCTCTATGGCCTGAAGCAATCACCTTGGCAATGGAATAAGAGGTTCGATTCCTTTGTAACCAGCCTGGGTTTCATAAGGAGTTACTATGATTCGTGTATGTATTACAAAGGGCATAAGGTGGAGGAAGTGGTGATCATCCTCATCGATGTTGATGACATGTTGTTGTTTGGGAACAACAGGGAGAGGATAGAAGAATTGATGTCTCAACTCGATTCGGAGTTTGAGATGAAGGATCTTGGCCATGCACAGAAGATCCTTGGGATGAATATAATCCGGGAAAATGAGAGAAACAAATTGAAGATTTCTTAGACTTCCTACATAGAGAAGATGATATCTAAGTTCTCTACGGAAGATAGCAAACCAGTGAAGGTTCCCCTTGCTGGCCATTTCAAGTTATCTAGTGATCAATGTCCGAGATCGGAGGCAGAGAAGAAGGAAATGGAAAAGGTCACTTACTCTAGTGCGGTTGGTTCAGTTATGTTCACCATGGTAAGCACTAGACCTGATATTGCTCATTCAATAAGTGTCCTCAGTAGGTTTACAAGTAATCCCGGAAAGGAGCATTGGCTTGGGATGAAGTGGTTGCTGAGGTACTTGAAGGGAAGCCCAGAAGTAGGGATGATTTATGAGAAGAGAGGTAAGTCCATCTGTCTTGAGGGTTATGCAGATTTGGACTATGGAGCAGACCAGGATAAAAGAAGATCGATTACCTCCTACTTATTCAACTTAAATGAATGTTGTATAAGTTGGAAGGCTCAGTTGCAGCCAGTGGTAGCACTCTCAATAACTGAGGCTGAGTACATAGCGGCAACGGAAGCCATTAAGGAGGCTATGTGGTGCAAAGGGTTGTTGAAAGAGTTGAAGGTCCTGAAAGAGCAGGTGGTGGTGTATTCGGATAGTCAAAGTGCATTGCACTTGTGTAAGAATCTGGTGTTCCATAAGAGGACAAAGCACATGGATATTCAGTATCATTTATTTCGGGAAAATGTTACGGAATGATGCATTCATGTGGACAAGGTAGCCACGGAGGAAAATCCTGCAGATTTAGGCACCAAAGTTCTACCTCTAAGTAAGTTTAATCATTGCCTTGGAGTCAGTTGATATAATGACTCAAGATGAGTTTGGATCCTGAGTTCTTT
This sequence comes from Bretschneidera sinensis, assembly GCA_023935145.1. NCBI lineage: Eukaryota > Viridiplantae > Streptophyta > Magnoliopsida > Brassicales > Akaniaceae > Bretschneidera > Bretschneidera sinensis. The sequence goes on along the minus strand of CM043701.1, from coordinate 72,927,281 downwards.
GCACAATGGGTTCGGGTTTAAGCACTTAGACAAATGTAGAGATTGTTGGTGTTTATCTAAGGTTTAAACAAGGAAAAATTAGCATCAAGTGTACACCAGTGTACATCGCGGCTTAGCTCTTCCAAGGTGCGGTGCCTAGTAAGGGAGAAGACCTAGAGGAGGTGTGCACCATGGCTCAGCCTCCCCTAGGCTACGGCACCCAGAATGGATGCAACATAGTGAAGTTTCAGCACACTCCAGGCCACGACATGCCCTGTTCTAAGCCACGGCCTAAAGGCACACTAATACCTTTGTTTACTAAAACTGCCATAACTTTCTCTAAAAAAATCATTTTTTATGAGCCGTAAAATTCCTCAAAAAATAGATATCTGGATCTTTCCAAGCATATATGGCTCATATCCTGGTTCTTCCTGAATGAATACAATAAAATCCACAAAATGACTGATTTATACAAGCAATTCTGACAATTTTAGTGAAACTTCTTTCCGAGTGCTTGTAAACCTGTAAAACAACAAAAACAACTCAAAGTAACAAATTCCTAAGCTAACAAATGTAAATTAAGGGGCCAAAATATGCAATATTTGGCACTCATCAGTAGGCTTAAAATATAAACACATCTTTGCAATGAATAAGGGTTTAAAATTCTAATTACTTACACAAGGCTGGTTTAAGGCATCACAAGTTCGTCTTAGTGTGTGTGAATTAGCATATAAAAGATGAACCTTCCAAATAATTTTTAATGTATAGTGTTTCGATGTCTTAACATTCATCGAATTTTCAATCAGAATGAACACTAATGGCATAGTTTTATTTCTTTTCTTTTTCTTTTTATCATGAGATTTTTGCCATGTTAAGTTCCATTAAGCTTTCTAATTGACCCGTGTAGCGAGTGTTTAGCCAATGACTCCCAAACCAAATGGTTTTAGGGCAGTAGGTGTAAAGACACCCTTAAGGACTTACTAACTCGAGTAAAAAATGCTACGAAACTAACTGGTCTTAATGCTACCACGTAAAAATCCCCACCTTTTGACATGAACACTCACTGCTTACTGAGGCAAGAGGTCCAGTTACTTAGTGGAAAATTTATTTAATGATCATTCTATGTAAAAATCCTCACCTTTTGATGTGAATACTCATTGCTTACTGAGGCAAGAGGTCCAGTTACTTAGTGGAAAGTTTATTTAATGATCATTAGGAGCATTTTTTTCTCTCTTTTTGCATGATAAACATTTTTCTTTATTTTTCAATGCCAAAGTGTTCTTCTAACAAGTTATTCGATTGCAGTTAGGTCGTGGAAACATATGCATAAAAATCATATGTCATACCCCACACAATTGTGTGCTAATATGCTCGTGTCAGATTTAGATCAAACTTTTGAATTCTTATGTGCCTTGAGGTAGGTAATTAAACTTTTAAAACTCTTATTACTAAACTATGTGTTATAGATTTTAAGCTTACTAATGAAGTTTTATCATAATATTTATTTTAAATCAACCAAAATTTTCAAAATAAAATGAACATGCTTTTATCTTTTTAAAAAATAAAAAAAAATTGGGACATAGTATGTGAATATGTCTCCCCCTACCCCCAAACTTAATATACACATTGTCCCCAATGTGTGAGTGATACGGAAAGATCTAACCTGGGAGATGGAAATCTAGATAGCTGGCATGGCTCTTAGCACGCCCCCAAACTTGAACTTGATGCACGCACTATATTCTTGAAAAAGAAAAACAAACATTGTGCCGGAAAACAAGAAATATTAATAGTAAACAGTTAAATAAAAATAAATATTAATGATAAATAAAAAGAAAATGCTAAAATGAAAGGATATGCTGTGGGGTGCCTCCCATGAGCGCTAAGTTTTATGTCTCCAGCTAGATGGGGTATCCTCTCACTGCTTCTCATTAGATGGTGTAATCAAAGAGGTATCGGGTGCGGGAGGTAGGCGATCAAGGATGGCCTGGAGCGTCGCCTTCTGTCGTGCAAACTATGCCTCCAACCCATTTATCCGTTGATGGATCAATAGGGTCGCCTCCTTGTCCTCTCGATGTCGGAGAGCTCACAACAAAAGGAGGACAACTCCTCTAGACGGTGTTGGTACTTTGTGGACCCTATGTCTGGCTGGTCCTCCTCTCTGTTGGGTGCTCGATGTCCATAGGATCATCCGCCATAGGCTCATCAGCAAAAAAATGCTCCCGGGGTCCTCGAGGTATATGGGACTGGCTCAAGCTCTACTAGCTCCTCGACGCATATGGGACTGGCTCAAGCTCCACTAGTTCCTCTCAAAGAAAGGGTGGTCACTCACTGGTCCATCTAGAGATGAGTCCTTGATCCCCATTTTCTTGAAGATATGGCTGAGTAGGAAAGGGAAGGGGAGCTCCCATGCATTAGCCATGGTGGTCTGATGACCAAGTATGTGGTCCCAAAACTTGTGTATCTAGCTCCATATGACTGATGGAATGGAGTACCAGTGTCCCCGATGAAATGCGTACAGGGCTTGTATGAACTGGTCCCTCCTTTGAGTCTTGTGCCCCAAGGGGCACACATTGCGCTGGAGGATGGAGTCCACTAGCTATAGTCGGGCAGGCAACTTCGACTAACTCCCCTCATTGTTGTGCCGATCAACGTACTGGCCCGCACACATATCCTCAATGATGTAGGGCAGGAGAAACGGGTATGGCTGCTCCTCAATATGGGTGTCCTCCAGAGGGGACTCATCGTAAAAGTGGAGGGCAATGGCGATGTCAGAGGTGGTTAGCTCGATGAACTTGCCCTGGACTGAGGAGGATAGGATCTTTGGTCTGGTGCAGTCATAGGACAGGTTCTCATAAAAGCTGAGTACAAATCGAGTATAGGCCGTCTAGCAAGTAGGCTTGAATAGTTGCTTGAGTCCCCGGGCCTTGAATTCTTGGACCGCCCATCGAGTGGCATCTAAGCTCTTGAAGTCCACATCAATATTGAATGTAGTCTCGAACAAGATTTCTCATTGTTCGAAACTAGGCCGGGAGGATTGGGAACGGTTGTTGGGGGCTCGGGAACTGGAAGCTACTTGTTTAGGCATTGTGGTGTAGCTTCTAGTGTAAATGCGTTCAATCACAAGTTTAGATGCTCTCGATCATAGGCGCTTGGCGCTCGATCGCTATGGTTCAGGCAATGTGTCGAACATGTTATGTGCAACAGAAGCTGAAAGCTGTGGAAATCACATGAACTCTATCTCAACCTCCTGTAAACATGAAAGAAAATAACCAAAACACAAGGTAAATACATAATAAGAGTAAATTATAAATAAAAAAAACCGTGTGTGATGGTGTACAACAAATTAGAAAAACATGGGTATGGGCCTATCGTGTGTATTTGTGAAAGTGAGTGGGTGTGATGAGGGAAGGAGGAGGAGGGTGCTGGTGGTAGGGTGGTTTATGGTGGTAGGGTAGGGTGGTGATTGGTGTGGAGTGCTGGTGGTGAGAGGGAAGCTTGAGGCGAATATTGTGCAGGATGAGGGCGAGTGCGACAGACAAGAAGAGGGAGTGCGCTAGAGCGTAAGCAGAGATAAATGGGCATTGTGAGCTAAGTGTTTAAAAACATCACGTGTCTTCTCTGCCCCGAGTGCACTCGAGTGCATGGTGAAGTGTGCTCGATCGCACTCATGCACAAGTGTGTGGTGTGGTGCGCTCGCACGCTATATAGCGCAGTGCGAGAGTGCACTCGATCACACTAAGTGGTGCACTTAAGCGCAAGGCATCATGTATATCAAAACTAAATCTTACCAGGACTAAGAAGATAAAATAATGAGCATGAGTTCAGAACAATACAATCATATCGTACTTTAGTGGCCTTAGTACCACTAACCTTAATAGAGGCGCTTGAGCTATATAGTTATCAAAGTGGGGATTGCTCAAGCGCTCTCTATAGTAGCTTCAGTTCTAGTCTCTTTGTAGGGCACTTAGAGACCACCTTATGTGGTTCAAGTGCCCTTGGATCAGCTGCATATTGAACAGTTTGAAGTGCCAAGTCCTCGTCTCTAGGAGGCATGTTGAGATCAAGGTATGGTTTGACTCTATGTCTATTAACTGTGAATGTCTGATTGTTATTGGGACTATGAATCTCCAAAGCACCATGAGAAAAGACCTTCATGACCATGTAAGACAAGACCATTGGGACTTTAGCTTGCCTGGGAATAGTTTTAATCTTGAGTTTTAGTGCAGCACCCTTTGTCCAACATGAAACTCTTTCCTTACTAGTTGTTTATCATGATAGGCTTTTGTCCTTTCTTTGTAGAGCTTGGCATTCTCATACGCATCATACCTTAATTCTTCTAGCTCATTTAAGTGCATCTTCCTTTTCTCACTCTTGTTTCATATCAAAATTGATCCGTTTAATGGCCCAATATACTCGATGTTCTAGCTCCACTGGCAAATGGAATGCTTTACCAAAAAACTAAGTAGTATGGGGACATCCTAATTGGTGTCTTGTAAGCTGTCCTATATGCCCATAGAGCATCATTTAGTCGCAAAGACCAATCCTTCCGATTAAGATTCACGGTCCTCTCCAGGATGCTTTTGATTTCTCGATTATTTATTTCCACTTGGCCACTAGTCTGAGGGTGATATGGAGTGCCCACCTTATGGGTGATCCCATATTTTCTTATGAGTGCGGCAAAAGAATGATGATGAAAGTGGCTGCCACTATCACTGATGATCGCTCTTGGGATCCCAAACCGGGTAAAGATGTTATCCTGTAGAAACTTCACAACCACTTTATGATCATTAGTCCTTGAAAGGACAGCCTCAACCCATTTGGACACATAATCAACACCCACAAGAATATACAAGTAACCAAAGGAATTAGGGAATGGACCCATGAAATTGATGCCCCATACATCAAAAAAGTTCTACTATATGAATATTTTATAGGGGCATCTGATTCCGGGAAGAGATGTTACTTGTCCGCTGGCATCTATCACATGAGTTGCAAAAGGAGAAGGCATCTTTAAACAGATTAGGCTAATAAAAACCAGATTGTAATACCTTAAGTGTTGTTCGTTTGGCTCCAAAATGTCCTCCATAAGCAAATTGATGGCAATGTTAAAATAAGCTCAAATGTTCCTCTTTCGAGACATACCTTCTGATGATTTGATCGCGACAGAATTTGAAGAGATAGGGGTCATCCCAATGGTAGTGTCTAGACATAGATATCAACTGCTTCTTTCCTTGAATGGTCATACCTGGAGGAAAAACCTTAGCAGTTAGATAATTGACAATATCAGCATACCATGGAAGTGTTACCTCTAGTGCGAACAATTTTTCATCAGGGAAGTTCTCATTCAAAGGTAACTCATTTTGGTCATTCTCATAGGGTAGCCTTGATAAATGATTTGCAACCATATTCTCACTGCCTTTCTTTTCTTTGATCTCCAAATCGAATTCTTGCAATAGGAGTACCCATATGATTAACCTAGGCTTTGCATCTTTCTTAAAAAATAAATATCTCAAAGCAGCATGATCAGTAAATACAATAACCTTAGAACCAATCAGATATGACCTAAACTTCTATAAAGCAAAAATAATAGCTAACAATTCCTTTTCAGTGGTAGAATAGTTAAGTTGAGCATCATTTAAGGTTCTAGAAGCATAGTAAATAGCATGAGGTACCTTATTGACTCTTTGGCCTAAAACAACTCCCAAGGTGAAATCACTAGCATCGCACATCAATTCTAATGGAAGATTCCAATTTGGTGCCATCATTATTGGGGCGGAGGTGAGCACATCCTTCAACGTGTTGAAAGCTTTCATACAATCATTAGTCCACTTATACTTAGTATCTTTAGCTAACAATGCACATAGAGGTCTAGAAACCTTGGAGAAATCTTTGATGAATCGTCTATAGAATCCAACATGTCCAAGGAAACTTCTGACTCCCTTGACTGACAAAAGAGGGGGCAACTTTGAAATGATGTCTATTTTGGCTTTGTCTACCTCAATACCTTTGTTGGAGATGGAATGACCTAAAACAATGCCTTGTTGAACCATAAAGTGACATTTCTCCCAATTCAGTACTAAGTTGCTCTCTTCACATCTCCTTAGGACATTCTCTAGATGATTCAGGCATTCATCGAAATTGGAACCAAAAACATTGAAATCATCCATGAATACCTCAATAAATTTCTCCACCATATCGGAAAATATGCTCATCATACATCTTTGAAAGGTGGCTGGTGCGTTGCATAAATCGAATGGTATCCTTCGATAAGCAAAGGTACCGAAAGGACATGTGAAGGTAGTCTTTTCTTGATCCTCATGTGCTATGGTAATCTAGTTATACCCACTATACCCATCCAAGAAGCAATAATAGCTATGGCCAGCTAATCTCTCTAACATCTTATCAATGAATGGCAAGGGAAAGTGATCTTTTCTGGTCACCTTGTTTAATCTTCGGTAATAAATACATACTCTCCAACCAGTTGTTTTTCTTGTAGGTATGAGCTCCTCATTCTCATTCTTCACCACTGTGATCCCACTCTTTTTAGGAACAACTTGGACCAGACTTACCCATTTATTGTCTGAGATGGGGTAGATAATGCCAACATCTAATAGTTTTAATACCTCGGCCTTTACTACCTCTTTCATGTGTGGGTTAAGCCATCTTTGAGCATTTCGAGTGGGCTTTGCTTTATCTCAAGGTAGATATGATGCATGCACTTGGCAGGACTTATCCCTTTGATGTCAGCAATGGTCCATCCAATGGCAGATCTATACTCCCTAAGAACTCTTAATAGTTTCTCTTCTTCTTCAACACTCAAATTAGCAGCCACAATCATAGGTAATGTCTTCTTCTCTCCCAAATAGGCATAAGTTAAATGTTTTGGCATCTGCTTCAATTCCAAGGTTGGTACCTGGACAATAGAAGGGAGAAGAGTGGTATTAGTAGGTATGAGAGATTCAAATGGAGGAGCATACTTACTTGGATGTTTTGGAGAAGCCTCAAGGAGGTGCACAGCTTTAATGATGTCCTTAGTAACATCTTCAGGTTCTTGCTCAATATCCACTTTTGTGAAGCTATGGGTAATAATGGCCTCCAATGGATCAACGTGCTGGACCTAAAAAGCTTGCTCAACAAAACTTTGCATCATACATACATTAAAGCATTCCATGTCATCTTGAGGTAGTTTTAATGCATCAAATATTTTAAACTCTATTTTCTCACCATTTATCTTCATTCTTACTATACCCTTTTTCACACAAATCTTCGTATCGATAGTTCTCATGAAAGGTCTTCCTAATACGATGGGCAAAGGCAATGGCATAGGGCATTCTTCCATATCTAACACAATAAAGTTAGCAGGCAAAATAAACTCACCTACCTTTACTAGGACATCCTCGAGAATACCTCTAGGTAGTTTGATGCTTATATCTGCTAACTGCAAAGTGATGGAAGTCGGTTGAAGCTCCCCCAAACCTAGGGTTTCGAATACTATGTATGTGAGCAAATGTACACCCGCTCCCAAATCTAGTAATGCCCGTTCAAACAGCTGGTCACCTATCCTGCAGGGAAAAGTGAAACTACCTGGATCTTTCAGTTTTGGTGGTAGTTTTCTTAATAGCACAACATTTACCTCTTCAGTTAAGGCTACCGTCTCATGTTCCTGAAACTTTCTCTTATAAGTGCAACAATCTTTTAAAAACTTAGCATAAGCAGGTATTTGTTGAATTGCATATCATAAAGGAATGTTTATTTCAACTTTTCGCAAGGTTTCAAAGATACCAAACAGTTTATTTTCTTTCTTTTGTTTAACTAACCTTTGCGGGAAGGGTGGTGCATTCACCTTCTCCGTCTCACATACCTTTGATGCTAATAGTTTCTCTATAGATGCTTTTGCAGACTCATCGGTTCCTATGACCTTACCATTTCTGAGGGTGGTGACAGCCTTCAGTTGCTGGTGTCCCCCGGGGTTAGGTAGTGTTTGAGCCGGAAGCTCACCTTGCTTTCTACCACTCAGTTCTTTGGCCAATTGTCCATTGCTGAGTTGCCAATTGCCTCACAAGACTTTCGAGGTCATTTTTCTTTGTTTCGGGAGCTAAGTGAGCAGCTGGCTAGGAGTTTCTTTGCTACCCTTGATGGTTAAGGGCATTCTGATTGTTACTCCATGGGAAATTTGGATGGTTCCACCATCTAGGATTGTAAGTGTTTGCATAAGGGTTGTTCTTAGGTAGATAGTTGCTTGGCCCCATATAGTTTGCTTGTTATGGGTTTGCAGATGAATATAAAGGACATGTCTTAGTATTATGATCATATTAAGAACATATAACACATACCTAGAGTGGTGTAACTGGTGGATTAGGTGAGGCATTCTGACCAGTCATAGCTTTAACAAGCAAATCTAGTTTCCTCTCCATAGCAGCTATTTGGGTTGAGGATCCCCCATTTAGGGTTACCTCATACATCTCTTTGCTTTTGGATCCATGTCTACCTCAAGAGGAGAACTACTGGGTGTGTTCACTTAAGGTCTCGAATAGCTCAATGGCTTCTTTGCTCCTCTTCTCTATCAGCACTCCACCATAACCTGAATCCACAATACTTTTATTATAATCACTTAAACTTTCATAAAAAGCTTGTACCAGTTCATCCTGAGGTAGATTGTGATGTGGGCATTTGAGTAGCAGCTCGTTAAAGTGTCCCCATACCTCAAAGAATAAGTCTCCATCCTTTTGTTGGAAGGACTTAATCTCCTTCCTCATTTGCCTCGTCTTCTGGGCTAGGAAAAACTTTCTTAGGAACTTACTAGCCAATTCCTCCCAAGTATGGATAGAAACTATAGGCAATTAATTGTACCACAGTTTAGCATTATCTTTTAAGGAAAAAGAAAAAAGAATTAACCTGATTCCTTCTTAGTCTAGGCCCCGGATGTGCTGGAACTTGCAGAGATCGAAAAATTCCCGAAGGTGCAAGTGTGGATCCTCATTAGGTGTACCTCTAAAGTGAGTCAATGCACTGAGTATCTGCGAAGATATGTAATAATTGCCTTCCGTCTCAGGTTGATACACAATGCATGATGGCTGGTCGATGTTCCTTGGGATGAAGGATTGTTTCATCGGTATCCTCTCATGTGGTTGTTGGTTTTCTAACTGTTCCGCCATTGATGCTTCTTCCTCAAATTCCTCTTCTATCTCCTCAAAGTTATCTCTAAGTCTTCATCGAATGGTCCGCTCAAGCTCTGTATCGAGGGAAAAGAAAGTTGGATGCCTGGATCGAAGCCCTTGCATGAATCAGTGAAAACCGCTTCAGTGTAGCAGTTCAGTACTGCTGTTTGGGTAGCCTCTGCCTCAAATGCACTCGATCGCAGAGGAGATACGCTTGATCGCACAGTATTGCGCTCGATTGCAGAAGGTATTGCACTCAAGCGCAGTGTCACAGAGAGCTTCTGCTGTAGTGCTTGAAACAGAAACGAAAAGAAAATAGATTAGGTTTTTGATGAGGCAAAATAAAAGTAAAAAAAAAACATAAACTTAAAATTTTTAGATTTTTGATAAAATAAAACAAAATAAAATGAACAAAAAAAATTGATTAAATTAAACAAAAATAATTCTAAAAGGAAGTTTAACACAATCCCCAACAACGGCGCCAAAAAATTATTGTGTGTTAATCTGCCTAAATTATTAAGCAAATAATCGAACTTGTTTTACTTGCAAGTGCACAAGGTCAACAGTAGCATAGTGTGCAAATGCAAGATCATCTCCACAGGGATTGGTGAATTTCGATTTAGAATTAGTTTTGCAATATAAAAAGATAGAAATAAATGTTAAGTGTGAATTAATAATAATAAGAATATAAGGCTTTGATTTCCACCACTAATCATACTTTCCCAATAAGTAATGTGCCAATGCTCTAGGCCTACTATGAATACCTAATGGTTGTCAACCTAAGGGCTTGGTCCACTCCTTAAGCTATTGATCTCCCTAAGAAATGAGTTAGACATGGTGTATGCTCTAACTCTTTTCTCTTTCAAGGGATTCAGCATGGTGTATACTGAGTTGTTCCTTAAGAGAGCATAAGGTCTGCGGAAATCGACAACCACATGAGACCTAGGGCATGTTGTATACTCCCGGTTTCCCATATTGATTAACCTAAGAATCCGATGTGGATTTCTTTTGCTACTATTGTCAGACCCAGAACTCAGTCATCCAAATTGATCCATACCACATGCATACGTTGATCAGACACACACATGTGAGGAATTCAATAAAATAGGAATTAATCAATTAAAGCATCATAACATGGCTGTTTGCAAAGGCAATCAATAATTATATATATGGAAAAACATAATTATGGCTTCAATCGAGCCCTATTAAGAAGTTAGTTACACATGTTGTTTAAACTAAACTAAGTAGAAAGATAAAACCCGAAGAATACTGTGGAGACGAGTCGTCAAGTCCTCTCCAAAGCTTACAAATTCAAGCCAAAATCAAAAGTATGTTTTCCGTGTTTTACAAGCCTATATATAGGGTTCTAAGGGTGCCTTGAAACCTTAATTTCCAAAATAAGTCCGGAAGAAATCTTTCCAAAATTGGCTCTGCCGCCTCTCTGTGTGTGCGCGCTCGATCGTGCTCTTTCGCACTTGAGCGCAGGGTTGGGCTCAAGCCTTCTAGGTGTGGGCATGAGTGCTTATGCGCTTGATAGCAGCAATGTTGCACTTGATCACACTAGCTGGTTTCCAGATCTTTAGTTTTCTTCTTTTAAAGCTTCAAAATGCTTTCTTTTCTTCATAAGCCTATAAAAAACACAAAGAACACAAAAATGAAGTAGAATATACTAAAATATATAAACAAAGAGCCTAACAACTGTAAATTAAGGGGCTTAAATATGAATATTTAAGCACTTATCAGGGTTCCTTGGGGAGAGGTAATGTAACCTCGAGTTTCTGAGGGGTCACTCCCTCATCCGTTTCTTCATTTAATGCCCTTACTCATTGTGCCTTATTTTCCTATATAAAGAGGCCTTTGCTTCCTTCCTTCTTCACTTCAAATCATAGTGAGCTTTGTAAATAAACAAAGACATCTTTGAGAGCCTTCGTCCTCATCCCCTATTTTTCGAGAGCTTCCATCATCGTCTCAATTTCCTGAGAGTTTGCCACCCCAATCTTAAGAGGTTTCCACCCTGATCTTTAGAGTTTTCCACCTTGATCTTGAGAGCCTTCATCCTGAATCTTTTGGAGTCTCGGTGTTCGCTCTTTGTTAGTGGTCCGGGCTTGATTAGTGATGCGGGTGTTCGATTACCATGACGTTCGGAGGGTTACTGAGGAGCTTCATTTCTCTATAGGAGTTATAGTCCGAATCCCTCGGACTTCTAGTGAGTTACGTCTACCCTCCTTTTAAATATGTTTGCATTTGATGAATATCAAGATCTGCCTAGTAGTAATAGTGGTAGCAGTAGGAGTAGCGATAAGGGTAGTGGTAGTGGTAGTGGTAGTGGTAGCAGTAGGAGTAGTGATAAGGGTAGTGGTAGTGGTAGTAGTGGCAGCACCAAGGAGACGGGGTCGTCCACGTCCCTCTCTAGGAGTTTGACCCCGAAAAGGGCCATAGTGAGGGAGAGGCCTTTGGCAATGGTGCCATACATCCTCGTTGTGAAGGAGTATGAAGAGGACTCCTCTTCCGGGGATGAGTCGGACGAGGTCATGGCCGACATCAGGGGGGCCTCGGTCACGGATGAAAGAGGGAAGTGGAATTTCACTGCCAACGAGGTTCCTAGCCACTTGAAGGAGGAGGATCTGGAGGTAATCAGAAAAGTGTACTGCATTCCATGCTGGTACGCCCTCCGGTTTGCTGGGGTAGGGGAGAAGGCTTGCGACACCCTTCCGAACCATGCGCCCTATGAATTGTGCTTGCATAAACACCACATGAGGGTCGGGCTTCGGTTCCCCTTTCACCCTTTTTTCTATGCCATTTTACGGTATTTTGATATTGCACTATGTCAGCTAGTGCCGAACTCGGTACGGCTGATAATGGCCTTTATCATTGTCTACTCAGAAGTAGACAGGCTGATGAATATGGATGTGTTTAAAGCCCACTTCTAGATTAGCAGACATGGCCAGGTCGGGTGGGTGGTTATCAACACTCAGGCCAAGAGTAAGACTTTTGAAGAAGACTATGTCCTTGATCAAGAGGTGGAAGAAGAATTTTTTCTTTATCTGTTCTACGAAGAGCTTCGGCCTTTCGCTCTCTTTGAGCCTGGACCAAGTGGGGAAATGTAAAAAGCCAAGCTTCTTCCTCGCGAGCAGGAGACCGTGGAAGCCATAGTGGCCTTGCCGTTATATGTTGAAGTCCTCTATAACAACAAGGAGCTGGTGAGGCATGGCTTGTGCCCTCCATGCCCCGAGTCTTCGCTCAAGAGCAGCAAAAACCCGAGCTTTCTTTACTTCTGCTTTACTTGTGCTATAGATTTTTACTTATGTATTTTTCTCTCTTTCATGTTGAGTAAAGATGGATGCCACGACTTGTGCTAGAGAGCAGGTGAAGAAGCTCGCCATGGAGAGAAAGAAGGTCGCCGTGGCCGAGAAGCAGCAAGCCTCAGGCTCGGTGTTGTTCGTTTATCTACCTAAAGAAATAAGCAAATAATCGTACAATTTTACTTGCGAGTGCACAAGGTCTACAGTAACATAGTGTGCAAGTGCGAGATCATTTCCACAGGGAATGGTGAATTTTGATATAGAATTAATTTCACAAAGTAAAAATAGATAGAAATAAATATTGACTCTAGATTAATAATAATGATAGAGGAGTAAGGACTTGGTATCCACCACTAATCATGCTACCCCAATAAAACAATATGCCAATGCTCTACTCATGCTATGAATACCTACTGGTTGTCAACCTAAGGGCTTGGTCCGCTCCTTAGGCTATTGATTTCCCTATGTAATGAGTTAGGTATGGTGTATACTTTAACTATTTTCTCTCTTAAGGGATTCAGCATGGTGTATACCGAGTTGTTCCTTAAGAGAGCGTATTGTTCGTGGAAATCGACAACCACACGAGACTTAGGGCTTGGTCCGCTCTTGGTTTCCCATGTTGATTAACCCAAGAATCTGGCGTGGATATCTTTTGTTACTATTGTTGAACCCAGGACTCGGTCATCCAAATTGATTCAACTAACTAATCCATACCACATGAATATGTTGATCAGGCACACACATATGAGGAATTTAAATAAAAACAAGCATTAATCAAATCAAGAATTACAGCATAAATATTGCAAAGGCATCAATACTGAATTATTGGTTAAACATAATTAGGGCTTCAACCAAGCCTTTACTAAGGTTTAGTTACACATGGTTGTGATGCTAAACATATTTATAAAATAAAAATAAAGGGGAAGGAATAAACCCGAGAGAAGAGTCGTCAATTCTCCTCCAAAGCTTACAACTTCAAGTAAAATCAAAAGTAAAATCCAAAGTATGTTTTCTGCACTTTACAAGTCTATATATAGGGCTCTAAGGGTTCCTTGAAACCCTAATTTCAAATTTAAGGTCCGAAGACTTCTTTCCAAATCTGGCTCTGCCGCCTCTGGTGCTTGTGCGCTTAAGCCTTCTAAGTGTGCGCACGAGTGCTTCTGTGCTCGATCACAAGAGAGGTGCGCTCGAGCGCACCTCTGCTGGTTTGCAGATCTTCACTTTTTGTTCCTTAGAGCTCCAAAATGTCTTCTTTTCTCCAAAGACCTATGAAAAACACAGAAAACACTAAAATGAAGTAGAATCTACTAAAACATATAAACAAAGAGTCTAACAAGTGTAAATTAAGGGGCTTAAATATGACTATTTAAGCACTTATCACACCCCCAAACTTATATATTGCTAGTCCCTTAGCAACACAAAATGAAAGACTATATAAAAACAAAATCAAAGATAAATTCATTCTTCATGATATCCAAAAATTTGGGTTGCACATAAAACCAGGATGATTGTTCATGAGTAAACTTATAATAAAAACACATTTTTGCAATGAATAAGGATTTTAAAAGTTCATTAGTACTTACCTAAGGTTGGTTTAAGGCATCGCAAGTTTGATTTGGTGCGTGGCAAATTAGTACATAGAAGATGGGGCTTCCAAATAATTCTAATGTATAATGTTTCGGTGTCCAAACATTCATCGAATTCTTTATCAGACAAAACAAAAATGGCATTGTTTTTTTTGTTTTTTTTTTTACATTTTTTTTCTTTTATCATGAGATTTTTGTCAGGCTGAGCTCCATTAAGCTTTCTAATTGACCCTTGTAGTGAGTGTTTAGTAAGTGACTCCCAAATCAGATGGTTTTAGGGCATTACGTGTAAAGACACCCCTAACGACTTACTAACTCGAGTAAAAAAGGCTAAGGAACGAACAGGTCTTAATGCCGCTGATTACGCCCAAAACATAACGCGGTTGTTGTAGCACAGCTTTGGGGTGTTGATTCCATAGGGAAACAAGTTAACTACAAAGGAAGGTGTAAACTTTAATCTAAAACGATAAATCTAAATGAGAAAGAGAATTTGAAATTGATAGTGAAACAATTGTGTAAAGTAGATTGTGAAATATAATAGGGGAACAACAAGGGTCCAGGAATCCTCCCTAGGTTCGTTGCTCTAATCCTAACTTGATTCAGTTGTTTTTATCTCGATTGCAAGTTTCACATCCCAAACAGACAATCAGCAAATATTCAATTAAAGTGCATGTATAAACCCTAATTTGATTGTTATGAAATACTTTTTATTTTCAATTCATGCACACATTATCTATCTTGTAAGTTTATCAAGAAATGACAATATATCTTTGATAACAATATTACAGTAATGGACAAACCTAAAGGCTAGATCTACCGGACTCAATCATACCGAAATAATCTTGACATAAAGAAAGCATGACTAAATCTATATCAAGGAAAAAGATACAATCACCGGATTAGATGAAATCTTTATAATTAGATTAAAAAGTAAATCATAACAATGTTTGAACGCTAAAGCTCTATTACAACTGAATCAAGTAAGCGAAATAGAAACAACTACACCTAGGGATTTATCCCTTCGCCTTGCTTGGAGATTATTTAGCCATGGGGCTCATGGTTGCACAATTTTTTTGGAGGAAAAGTTGCTGCTTCCTTGAGTTTTCCAGGTTTTTGAATGTCTAATTACAAACCTTAAGTGGTCTATTTATAGTGTACAAGGCCTAAGGGTGTTTTAGGGTTTGAATAAATCATTAAAGACCGAATTAGGGTCTAACTCGAAGAGCAAAGCCTGTGCGTACGCTGCACCTTGACTTGGGCGTGCTGCACCTTGGCTTTTGTCAATTTTCTTGTATGTGCGGTGAGGTGCGCCTCAGCTTCTCTAGGGTGCGCCTCAACCCTTCAAGGTGTGCCTCAACTGATCCAAGGTGCACCTCAGCCTAATGGCTCTTTAAGCTTCTTTTGGTCTTCTTATTGAAGGGTGCTCCTCAGCTGATCCCTGATGCTTGTTCAGGAGATCTGATCTCTGTCTACTAAAACTGCCATAACTTTCTCTAGGAAAATCATTTTTATGAATCATAAAATCCTCCAGAAAATAGACTTCCAGATCTTTCTAAACATATATGGCTCATCTACGGGTTCTTCCTACATCAATACAGTTTAATTTGCAAAGATGATTGATTTGTATGGCAATTCTGGCAACTTAGTGAAAACTCCTTTCTTAGTTTCTCTTCATCTTTGCTCTTCCGCGACCATTCTCTCTCTCGAGTATTCATTGAAGCTTCATGTTTAAAATAATGATAGCTTTTCCATCTCTTTTAACTCAAGATACCTGAAAATGCACTGAAATAAGTTAATGCTCCAAGAATACCACTTTAGAGTTGATAACGAATAAAAATGCAATTAAAACCTAAATCAACCCTAAAGTGCTAACAAATAAGTATGATCAAGATGCATTTTATGGCTCTCATCAGCCGCCAAGTGAAATTCTCACCTTTTGGCGTGAACACTCACTGCTTACTGAGGCAAGAGGTCCAGTTACTCAGTGAAAATTTTTATGATCATTAAATGCTTAATTCCCACATTTTGACGTGAACACTCATTGCTTACTGAGGCAAGAGGTCCAGTTACTCAGTGGAAAGTTTATTTAATGATCATTAGGAGCATTTTATTTTTTTTTCTTTTGCATGATAAACATTTTTCTTTATTTTTCTATGCCAAAGTGTTCTTCTAATAAGTTATCCGATTACAGTTAGATCATGGAAACATATATATAAAAATTAAATGTCATACCCCACACAATTGTGTGCTAATGTGCTCGTGTCAGATTTAGATCAAACTTGTGAATTCTTAAGTGCCTTGAGGTAGGTAACTTAAACTTATAAAATTCCTATTACTAGGATATGTGTTCTAGATTTTAAGCTTACTAATGAAGTTTTATCATATTTTCTTTAAATCAACCAAAATTTTCAAAACAAAATGAACATGTATTTATCTTTTTAAAAACAAAACTGGGATATAGTGTGTGCATGTGTTTCCCCCTACCCCCAAACTTAATATACACATTGTCCCCAATGTGTGAGTGACATGGAAAGATCTGACCTGAGAGATGGAGAACTAGACTGCTGGCATTGTTCATAGCACGCCTCCGAACTTGAACTTGATGCACGCACTATGTTCTTGAAAAAGAAAAACAAACATTGTGCCGGAAAACAAGAAATGTGGATAATAAAAAGTTGAATAAACATAAATACTAACAAGAAAATAAAATACTATAATGAAAATGATATACTGTGGGGTGCCTCCCATGAGCATTAAGTTTTACGTCTTCAGCCAGACGGGGTATCCTCTCACTGCTGGTCATCGGGTGGTGCAGCATTTTTAACAAGGTCTCAACCTCCGTACTCAGTGGCCTCAGTACCACTGACCTCAATAGAGGCATTTGAGCTACATGTGTATCAAGTCTTGATGAGAGTCATAAAATGCATCTAAACAATACTTAATTGTTAGCATTTTAGGGTTGATCGAGGTTGGAATTACACTTTTATACCTTAATAACTCTAAAGTGTTATTCTTGAATCGTTGACTTATTTCAGTGCATTTTCAAGTACTTTGAGCTTAAAAAAAGATAGAAAAGCTATCATCATTTTAAACACAAACCTTCAATGAACACTCGAGTGAGATAATGGTCGCGGAAGAGCCAAAATGAAAAAAAACTGAGAAAGGAGTTTCACTAAATCGCCAGAATTACCCGTGCAGATTAATCATCTTTGCAGATTACACTGTATTGATGCAGGAAGAACCAGGAGATGAGCCATATATTCTTAGAAAGATCCGGAAGTCCATTTTCTGGAGAATTTTACTGTTCATAAAAAATATTTTTCTAGAGAAAGTTATGGCAGTTTTAGTAGACACAGGTCAGGCCTCCAGAACAGCATCCACCTAGGCGCCCAAAAATGAGCACCACGCCTTCCAGGGACTTCACCTCTCAAATCTGCAAGAGTGAGCGCCTAGGCGCCCATCCATGAGCACCGCGCCTTCCAGAACACTTCAATCTCAGACATAACCAGTGCCTAGGTGCGGGTAAGGTAGCACCTAGGCGCTCACTCATTTCTTGACCTGGTTAGGGCGACCAAATGACATTTTCTGGACCAAAACACCCCTTAAAAAGTTGTGATCTATAAATACATCTTTAAAGGATTTGCAGCCGGCATCTTCAATCCAGAATTTTTCTAAGTCTCTTGAGGGCTGGAAATCAAAGGGAGAGCTCCACATTCTTCATCAAAACCATGAGCCTCATGGTTAACTAGTCTTCAAGCAAGGCAAAGGGATGAATCCCTAGGTTTTTTTGTTCTTATTTTTCCATTCTTGATTCGGTTGTACAGATTTATTGTTGAATATTGTTTGTGATTTATTCATTGATTAAACATGAAGAATTTAGGTTCATGTGACAGTTGAATTTATGTTCTTCGTATCTTAGATTTTTTAACCCAGTGATTGCTTGCTCCTCCCCCATATAAGTCTAGTCATGCTCTTCTTATGTGATGTTGTTTGGATGTGATTGATTCCGATAGATTTATCTTATAGATTGTCCATTACTGCGATATTGTCATTGTGATATATTGTCATTTCTTGATAATCTTTAAGATCGGTCATGTATGCTTGAATCGGAATCAATGAGTAATTTGTAACAATTACATTAGAGTTTATAAATGTGCTTGATTGAATATTTTTCGATTGCATGTTTGGGATGTGAAACTAGCAATCGAGATAAAAACAACTGAATCGAGAGTGGAACAAGGCAATGAACCTAAGGAGGATTCCCGAAACCTTGTTATTTCTCATTTATATTTCGTTATATTTTCTCACATTATTTCATAATCAAAACTCATATTCTTTCGTTTAACTTTTATCGTTCTTGTCAAAGTTAACACCTTTCCTTTGTAGTTAACCCGTTTCCCTGTTGAATCGACACCCTAAAGCAGTGCTACAACTACCGCGTTATGCTTTGGGCGTAATCAAGTCTGAAGTGCTCAAACTCTCTCTATAGTAGCTTCAGCACTAATCTTTTGGAAGGGAGTACCTAAAGTCCCCCTCATTTGGCTCACGTGTTCTTGTTGCTGCTGCATACTGGACAGTCTGGAGCGCTAAATCTTTATCTCTTGGTTGCATTGTAATTACAGAGTGTGGTGTGACTCTGTGTCCATGTACTGTGAATGTCTGATTTCTTGCTGGCAACTGCTGCTATTCCAAGTTTATTACTTGGACAATAGATGAGAGAAAAGTAGTATTAGTATGCTCAAGAGTTTCAAACGGAGGAGTGAACTTACTTGGATGCTTTGGAGAGGCTTCAAGAAGGTGCACAGCTTCAATGATGTCATCAGTAATATCTTTAGATTCTGGCTTAACATCCGAACTTCTGAAGCTATGGGTGAGGGTGGCCTCCAATGGATCAGTGTGATGGACCTGAAAAGCTTTCTCGACAACAC
Organism: Bretschneidera sinensis; assembly: GCA_023935145.1. Taxonomy (NCBI): domain Eukaryota; kingdom Viridiplantae; phylum Streptophyta; class Magnoliopsida; order Brassicales; family Akaniaceae; genus Bretschneidera; species Bretschneidera sinensis. Next base: position 72,908,328 of record CM043701.1, on the reverse strand, counting down.
TTTGCATCATACATTCATTAAAACATTCATCATCATTATCATCTTGGAGTAATTTCAATGCATCAAATATCTTAAATTCTATTGTCTCACCATTTACCGTCATACTTACAATACCCTTTTTCACATTAATTATTATATCAGCAGTTCTTATAAAAGGTCTTCCTAAGATGATGGGCAGAGGTATGGCATAGGAGATTCTTCCATATCTAGTACAATAAAATCAGTTAGTAAAATAAATTCATCTACCTTTACCAAAACATCCTCAAGAATACCTCTTAGTCTTTTAATGCTTCTGTCTGCCAATTATAAAGTGATGGAGGTTGGTTGAAGCTCACCCAAACCTAGCTTTTCAACTACCGTTTATGGCAGCAAATTGACACTTGCTCCTAAATCCAATAGTGCATGCTCAAAAAACTGGTCACCTATCCTGCAAGGAATGGTAAAACTACCTGGATCTTTTAGCTTTGGTTGTAGTTTTCTTAACAATATCACACTTGCCTCTTTAGTTAGAGCCACCGTTTCATGCTCCAAAAACTTTCTTTTATTAGTGCAATAATCTTTTAAAAATTTAGCACAGAAATTTTTTTAATTGCATCTAATAAGGGAATGTTAATTTCTACTTTTCTCAAAGTTTCAAAAATATCAAGCAATTTATCTTTCTTTGGCTTTACTAACCTTTGAGGGAAGGGAGGTGCATTCCACTTCTCCATTTCAGTTACCTTGGATGTGGATGGCTTAGCTGGAGATGCTTGTGCTGGATTATTAACTCCTATGATCTTACCATTTCTGAGAGTTGTAACAGCCTTCAGTTGCTGATGTCCTCCAGGATTAGGCATTGTTTGGGTTTGAAATTCTCTTTACCTTCATCCACTTAGCTCCATAGCTATTTGGCTCATTTGTGCTTCTAGTCTTTGGATGGTTTGCTCATGCTTTGCAATTGTTTGTCTTTGCTCAGTTTGAATTTACCTTCCATCTGCCATAAACTATTTTTGTGACGTTATCAGTTGCCTTACCATACTCTTTAGGTCACTCTTCTTTAACTCTTGAACTGGTTGGGCTACTTGGTGGAAGTTCTTTTGTTGCCCTTGAAGGTTCAGGGCATTTTGATTGCTGCTCCATAAGAGGTTGGGGTGGTTTCACCATCAGGATTGTAGGTATCTGCATATGCACTATTTGGTCCCACATAGTTCGCTTACTCGGGATCTATAGATGAATATAAATGGCAAGTCTCAGAAGTGTGATCAAATTGAGAACATAAAGCACATACCTGGTGTTGTGTGGCTTGTGGACTTGGTGAGGCATTCTGAGCAGTCATGGCTTTTACAAGCATATCTACCTTCCTTTCCATAGCAGCCATCTGAATTGGAATTCCACCAATTAAGTTATCTTCATACATGCCCTTGCTCTTTACTCCTTGTCTCCATCTGGATGAAAATTGTTGGGTGTGCTCACTCAATGCCTCAAACAGCTCCATAGCTTCTTCACTGCTCTTCTCCATCAACACACCTCCACAACATGAAGGATTTGCTTCATAGGTCTTCACTCAAGTGGTTGTTGGTTTTCTAGTTGTTCCATTGGTGCTTCTCCCTCGAATTCTTCTTTGTTCTCCTCAAAGTTGTTTCTAGGCCTCTATCGAATGGTCTGCTCAATCTCTATGTCGAGTGGAACGATGGTAGGGTTCCTAGATTGAAACCCTTGCATGAATTAGCTGGAAGACTTTGGTGCAGCAGCTTCAGTACTGCTGCTCGGGTAGTCTCTGGACTATTTGCACTCGAGTGCACAAGGTACTGCCCTCGATCTTAAAAGTGTGCTTGATCTCACTTGAGCTTGTGTTCGATCGCAAGGTCAGAAACAGCACTGCTGTACACCTGAAATAGAAGAAAACATAAAACGAAAAGAAGAAAAATTAGGTTTTTGATAAAGAAAATATAAACAAAAAAGAGTAAAGAATTAAAATAAAATAAAACTAACGAAAATATTTCCAAAAAGAAATTTAGCGCAATCCTCGACAACGGCGCCAAAAACTTGTTGTTCGTTTATCTACCTAAATAAATAAGTAAATAATCATACAGTTTTACTTGCAAGTGCACAAGGTTTATAGTAGCATAGTGTGCAAGTGCGAGATCATTTTCACGGGGATTGGTGAATTTCGATTTAAAATTAATTTCATAAAGTAAAAATAGATAGAAATAAATATTGACTCTAGATTCATAATAATGATAGAGGGGTAGGGACTTGGTATCCACCACTAATCATGCTACCACAACAAAACAATATGTCAATGCTCTACTCATGCTATGAATACTTGCTGGTTGTCAACCTAAGGGCTTGGTCCGCTCCTTAGGCTATTGATTTCCCTATGTAATGAGTTAGGCATGGTGTATACTTTAACTCTTTTCTCTTTTAAGTGATTCAACATGGTGTATATTGAGTTGTTCCTTAAAAGAGTATAAGGTCTGTGGAAATCGACAACCACACGAAACCTAGGGCTTGGTCTGCTCCTGGTTTCCCATGTTGATTAACCCAAGAATCCGGTGTGGATATCTTTTGTTACTATTGTTGAACCTAGGACTCGGTCATCCAAATTGATTCAACTAACTAATCCATACCACATGCATACGTTGATCAGGCACACATATGAGGAATTTAAATAAAAACAGACATTAATCAAATCAAGAATCACAACATAAATATTGCAAAGGCGCCAATACTGAATTATTAGTTAAACATAATTAGGGCTTCAACCAAGCCCTTACTAGGGTTTAGTTACACATAGTTGTGATGCTAAAGATATTCATAAAATAAAAATAAAGGGGAAGGAATAAACCCGAGAGAAGAGTTGTCAATTCTCCTCCAAAGCCTACAACTTCAAGTAAAATCCAAAGTATGTTTTCTGTGCTTTACAAGTCTATATATAAGGCTCTAAGGGTGCCCCGAAACCCTAATTTCCAATTTAAGGTCCAGAGACTTCTTTCCAAATCTGGCTCTGCTGCCTTTGGTGCGTGTGCGCTCGATCACATGGGTCTGCACTCAAGCGCATGGGTGTGTTCGAGCCTTTTAAGTGTGCACACGAGTGCCTGTGCGCTCGATCACAAGAGAGGTGCACTCTAGCATACCTCTGCTGGTTTGCAGATCTTCACTTTTTGTTCCTTAGAGCTCCAAAATGTCTTCTTTTCTCCAAAGACCTATGAAAAACACAGAAAACACTAAAATGAAGTAGAATCTACTAAATCATATAAACAAAGAGCCTAACAAGTGTAAATTAAGGGGCTTAAATATGACTATTTAAGCATTTATCACTCGGGGACAAGGAAGAGGCCTCGTGCCTCTACCCCGATCGATCTTAAGAGCCCTCCCCGAGGCCTTCCCAAGCTGGAGCCTACCCTAGTGACCTGTGCTTCCCTGGTGTGCCCAGTGCCAGTAGGAAGAGAATACCGAGGCCGTCCAACAACTACAAGCCTCGGAGGATGCGGCCAACCGGGCCATAGCCGAGGAAGTCCGGGAGAGGGACGTCGCTCTTTGAGCCAAGGCAGAGGTTGAGCGGGCCATACAGCGCTTGATGGAAGAGAGTAAGGCCCATACTCGGGCGGCTGTCGAGGAGGCCCTGACTGCTTTCCAGGACGCCTTTAGGGTGGCTGTAGATCTGGAAAGGGGAAAGCAGTTCCTCGAGGGCTTCTTGGAGGCCAAGAGGAATGTCGAGGCCATGCACCCAAAGATAGACTTTTCGGGCCTCGACCTTCTGGAGCCAGAGGAGGGGGAAGATAAGGAGCCCGCTGCTGAGGAGGAGGCTGAGGCTCCAGCTGGGAGGAGACAGCTGTCGAGCCCGCAGCTAACGTGGAGGCGGCTCCAGCTTCATACTAGGCCCCTTTTTACTTTTTTTCTTTTCTTGTATTTTAAGGCTGTTTGTGCCTTTTTTTTGTAATCCTTTTGGAAATATTAATAGAATTTTCTCTTTTTTCCAACTTAGCTATTCATAATAATCTTTCGGTTACAATATCTTTTTATAGCAAACTTTCTTTAAAAAACTCATGCGCGGGATCCGAGTTTATTGATTGAAGCGACAGAGATGTTTGGCGTTCCAAGTTCGCGGAATACGTTTCCCACTCAGCTCCTCGAGCTCGAAGGTACCGGGTAGACATATCCTCCTGATGCGGTACGGGCCCTCCCAGTTAGGGATTAGCTTCCCTATTTCCCGTGGTCTAGATACTTTGTTCGTAGGACGAGATCATGAAGTCTAAAGTGCCTTCCTCGTACTCGAGAGTTATAATACCTGGCGATTCGCTGTTGGTAGGTGGCCAACTAGATTTGAGCTTTATCTCATGCTTCATCAAGAAGATCGACGTTCATACGAAAAGCCTCGTCATTGCTATTGTTCTCAAAGTTTTGTATTCTGAGTGAGGGTGCTCCAATCTCCAAGGGTATGACAGCTTCGGAGCCGTAAGTCATAAAGAAAGGGGTTTCGCTAGTGGGTGCTCTGGCAGTGGTTTGGTATGCCCAGAGGATATTCGGCAAGTGGTCCGTCAACTGTTGGTCTACCTCATCTAATCTCCTTTTGATGCCATGTACCAACATCCTATTGGTTACTTCGACTTGTCCATTAGCTTGCGGGTACCTGACAAAAGAGAAGCCATGCTCGAAATGCAGCTCGTCATAAAATGTTTTGAATCGAACACTATCAAAATGTTTACCATTGTCTGTTACCAGCGCTCGGGGTTTACCAAAGTGACATACTATTGATTTCCAAATGAATCCCCTGGCATGATGGTCGGTGATGCTGGCCAGTGGTTCCGCTTCTACCCACTTCGTGAAATAATCAATTGCCACAATGAGGTACTTTCATTAATCGGCTGCCCCGGTGAAAGGTCCGAGGAGGTCCATCCCCCATATGGCAAAAGAAAGCGGGCTAGTAACCGGTGTGAGAGGATTCGTCGGTCTTCAGGAGATGATAGCATACTGCTAGCAACTTTTGCACTTCTTCACCAATTCCATGGCTTCTTCTCGCATTCTAGGCTAATAGTATCCTTGGCAAAGAATTTTGAAAACTAGGGCTCTCTCCCCGAGGTGACTCCCGCAGATCCCTTCATGGACTTCTTGAAGGGTGTAACTGGCCTCTATTGGGCTTAGGCATTTTAAATAAGGAGTCGTAAAGCCCTTTTTTGTACAGTTGATCGTTCAAAATAGTGTATCGTACTGCTCGAGAGACGTTCCTTCTGGCCTCATTCTTTTCATTCAGGAGATGTCCGTTTCGCAAACACCTAAAGAAACGATCCATCTAGGTTTCTCTAGTGGCCACGGGTAACACAGTTGTTTCCTCAATGCTGGGTGTGGTGAGTTCAAGCTGTCGAGCGGAGGCGAACCGAGCCAAGGAATTAGCTTTTGAGTTTTTTGCCGGGGGAACTTGGTTGATTCGAAAACTTTTGAACTTGGCAACGAGTTCTTTGGCCTTTGTTAGGTAACGAGAAATCTTCTCTCCTCAGGCCTCAAACTCTCAATTGACTTGGTTTACCACTAGTTGCGAGTCATTGTACGCATTTAGGACCTCTACGGATAGCACCTTGGCGAGCTTTATCCTAACCAGTAAAGCTTCGTATTCTGCCTCGTTGTTTGAGGCTTTAAACCTAAACCTTAGGGCATACTCAATGGTAAAGCCATCCGGGCCACTTAGGATGAGTCCGGCGTCACTGGAGGATCCATCAATGTGGAGTGTCCATTGAGGGACTATCTTGGTCTCAAAAAGGTCTGGGGTGGAATTATCCTGAATTGGGAGGGTGGTTTCTATAATGAAGTCTACCAAGGCCTAGGCTTTGATAGCCGTGCGAGGCCGATAATAAATGTTAAACTCTCTGAGCTCTATAGACCATTTGACCATTCTTTCGAAATATCCGATTTGTGGAGCACTTATCGAAGGGGCTGGTTGGTCAAAAGGACGATTGTATATGCTTGAAAGTACGGTCGGATTTTGCGGGCCGTGATTAAGAGCGTTACACCAACTTCTCCACGGGAGGTATCTGGTTTCTACATCATGGAGAACCTTGCTTGCATAGTACACGAGCTTTTGGATGCCTGCCTCTTCCCGAGTTAAGAAGGAGGCCACCACCTCGTGCCCAGCCGAGAGGTATAGAAAAAGCTCTTCATCGATGATAGGTTAGTAAGTAAAGGGGGCGAGCCCAAATACTTTTTTAGTTCTCCGAATGCTTTCTGGAAATCTTTAGACCAGACAAAATCTTTGGTCTTTCTAATGGCTTTAAAGAAAATGAGGCAATTTTCTGCTGATTTTGACATGAATTGGCTCAAAGCCACTATCTGCCCAGTGAGTCGCTGGACTTCCCTTACGGTCTGGGGTGACTTCATACTGAAGACGGCCTCTATCTTTTCGGGGTTCGCTTCAATGCCCCTTTGTGTCACCATGAAGCCAAGGAACTTTCCTTCGGTGACTCCGAATGCACACTTAGAGGGGTTAGGCTTCATTTGATGGCACCTAAGAACTTTGAAGGCTTCTCTCAAGTCGCTTTTGTGGTCCTTAGCTTCGCTGCTTTTCACCATCATATCGTCCACATAGACCTTCATGTTACGGCCGATTTATTCCCAGAAAATCTTATTTATCAATCTTTGGTAAGTGGCTCCAGCGTTCTTCAACCCAAATGGCATAACCTTATAGCAATAGAGCCATTGTCCCGTGATAAAGGCCATTTTCTCCTGATCGGGCTTGTACATAAGAATCTGGTTATACCTAGAATAAGTATCCATAAAGGTCAGCAGCTCGTGCCCCGATGTTGCATCGACAAGTTGGTCGATCCTTGGTAAAAGGAAACTATCTTTCGGATAGGCTTTATTTAGATTCTAGAAGTCGATGCAAATCCACCATTTTCCACTGGCTTTTTTCACCATCACCACATTAGATACCTAATCTGGGTAGTCTACCTCATGAATGAAGTTAGCTGTGAGTAGCTTATCTACCTTGGCCTGGACAGCCGCTTGTCGTTCTGGCGCAACGACCTCTTTTTCTGAATGACTGGTTTGTGGTTTGGGTCCACATTTAACTTGTGCACGATCACCTCAAGGCTGATCTTGGGCATATCTGCTGCTAACCAGGCAAATAGGTCCTGGTTCTCTCGAAGGAGGGCGAGCAAAGGTCCTCTGAGGTCCTCAGAGAGATTAGAGCCAATCTGAATGGTTCGGGAGGCATCCTCTCCGAGGAGTATCGTGGTTAAATCTTTCACCGGCTGGCCTTGTGGGTTCCTCTCTTCATCCCTAAGGTCATCCAACTCGAGTGGGAGAGCTTCCATCCTCATGCCTTCTCTCACTGCTTTGAGATAATAAGACCTAGAGATCTGCTGGTCTCCCTTAACTTCGCCCACTCTGCTCTCAGTCGGGAACTTCATTTTCAAGTAATATGTGGAGACAATTTCTCGGAACCTATTGAGGGTGGGTCGGTCCAGGATCATGTTATAGGACGAGGGTTGTCGAATGATTAAGAAAGTAGTCTGCACAGTGGTTGCCTATAGGGCTGTTCCTGCGGTTACTGAGAGAACTATGCTGTTCTCGGCAAACACCAGGCCCCCCGAGAAGCCGTAGAGCAGGGTGAAGACTGGCTCCAGTCGAGAGTCTCCTAGGTGCATCTGTTGGAAAGCGTCATAGAACAGGATTTCAGTCAAACATCCATTGTTATCTAGAACACACCTGACCTCGTGGTTGGCCACGAGAAGAGAGATGACCACGGCATCTTCATGTGGAGTCTGGACTCCCTCCAGGTCCTCGTCCGCAAAAGTGATAGTCATATCCACCTTTCATCTCTTGTGGGGTCCGGTGATTGAAGCTACAGACCGGGCATAAGTTTTTTTGCGGTTCCCAAATGTGCCCCTTGCAACGGGCCCTCCATAGATGGTCTTAGTGACCTTGGCCGTAGTGACCTCTGGTTCCTTTCAGTTGAGTTCTCTATGGCTTGGCCCGAGGCTCTTCCGAGTAGGTCGGACCATCCTATCCCGATTGGAAGAAAGCTCAGGACTTCTCCTGGGCCGCCTCGTGAACTTCTCTGACCGGGGCCTAGTGAATTCTTTTAGCTGACCCCTGTTGATGAGGGCTTCTATCTGGTACTTTAGTGTCTGACAATCTTCTATGTCGTGCCTGTGGTTCCTGTGAAAACGACACCATTTTCTTCGGTCCTCATTGAGGTGCAGCGGCTTAGGAGGCCACTGCAAGATTGCTTTGTCCTGGATCTTCATCAAGACATCGGTTCTGGATGCATTGAGAGGGGTAAAGCTCCCAAAGGGCTTAGGTACCCTGGGTCTATCCTCGTGGAAGGTTTGTTTGATAGGTTCCTGACACGAACTGGCAGGGCCCCTCCTTTTTCTTTCGGCTTCCCCTTTTTGCTCTCTTCGAAAGGCCTGGTCATCCTTTGCCAGCATGTATTTCTCAGCTCGGGCCAAGATCTTATTCATGTCGCAGGGTGGCCGCCTAGTGAGCTTTGAGCTGAAGATCCCAGATCTTAATCCGTTCTTAAACGCCAGCATTTGGACATTGAGGTCAAGGTCAAGGATCTCCCAGGCCGCTGAATTGAACCTCGAGATATAGGCTCGGAGTTTTTCCCTTTTTAATTGGACAATGTTAAACAGGGACTCCGAGGTCTTCTTAGGGCCTTTGCTGCTAAAAAAATGTGAGGCGAAGACATAACTTAGCTCTTCGAAAGTGCGGATACCCCCTAGTTTCAAATGAGAATACCATGTCCCGACTGCTTTTTCAAATGTTAGGGGGAAGGCTCAACACATCATTGGATCGAAATGTCTGTGAAGTGTCATCGTGGTTTTGTAGTGCTGAAGGTGGTCCAGGGGGTCTGTAGAACCATCGTAAGGTTTGATCTGGGGCATCCAGAAGTTTGGCGGGAGGAGGCCTCAAGGACCTCCTGAGTGAAGGGAGGGTCCTGGATGTTGAGCTCGTCCAGGACACTGTGGTTATGGCCCTTGAGTGTTTCGTTAATCCGTCCCTCAATGTCTTATATCCATTTGCCGAGGCCCTTGCTACTCTCGGACGAGGGTCTTTCTCTGGACTTGGCCATCCGGGGCAGGAAGGATTCTACCATGAAACTACCATCAACGGGGGACTTGCTGCTGGTCGAGCCGGTAGGACTGGGTTATGGTCGTGACAGCGCGGGAGAAGGCTGGCCAGCCCCTTTGTGAACCTTGGTGGCTAAGTTAGCCACCTGTCGTGAGAGTTCAACAAACTGTGCTTGGAGTGTAGCTATATTGGGGCGCGCATTGGATTTGACTGAGGAACTTGATCCAAACCGATGGGTGTGAATACTAGCCCCCGCTGTTCCTTTGCCGGCGTCTCTGGAAGTGTGTTTAGGTGGCATGGCAACAGATGAGTTCTTTAAGGTTTCTTCGCTTTTGCTTTTTAGCGAGAGATGGTAGTTTCCCACGGACGGCGCCAATCTATTGATGCCAAAAATATGTTTGCTGAGTTGGAGGCCGGGCCTCGTGGAAACCTGCACAGGGGAGAAGAGATAAGCTAGGGGGTCGCCGAAGGGGATGCCTCCAAGGATGCTTCGAAGCTTTTGTTAGGATGAGGTCTTAAGAAATATGGGAGTGATGGTGTTCTTTTTTTTGGTTAAGAAGAATCTATCCTTTTGGAGAGCGCACCTGAGTCTTTTTATAGGGTTTTGAGGCAGTCTTTCATCCAGAGCGGTGGTGACGTGGAGGCACAGCTGGGTGGGCAATGATGCCCAAGAGGCCTAGCTGTGTGGTTGGGTTCAGCTGTCCGAGCCTGGATCATCCACGTGTTTCCTTGTTGTCTAACCTTGAGATAGTCCACGTGTCATCTTCTTACTGGATATATGTTTTTTAATAATATCAAATTGTTTAAATAAAAGTTCAAAGTTTCCTTTTCGTCTATTCCTTTGTTGTTTTTAGTGTCTTGTTTCCAATTTATTATCGTGAAGGTCTTTACTACAATATTTTTATTATTTTTATTTTCTTTCGTACATTATCAGAGAGAAAGATTGAATTGAAATCTTTTCTGTGGAGAGGAGAGGACTCAAGGTGACCAATAACCATTAGATCGAGAAACCAGAGTTAGGTCCTTGTCTTATCATGGCATACTCAATTTTTATTCCATAGACAAGTCATTTTTTTTAACAGTAACCGTAGAGAGCCGCGGAAAGTGATTGCATATAAGATGACAGTATTAAAATATACAAGTTCTTTTTGGCAATAAAAATTCTCTCTTTTATGATTAATCATTGTTGTTCTTCATTTATAGGAAGTTATTTAAGCATAAAATTACTAAATTTGCATAAAATGTAATAATACAAAAATATCACCGATAAATATGAAGATAATAGATTGAGGTACGAATCAGTCATTATGTTTGAGACGTTTCGTGTCACTATGAAGTTAATTGAATTTTACCTGTACAACAGTTTCATGGTTACGTCACTCTCGAAATACAATAACCTAAAGTTATCTTTTTATTGTTGCCCAATAAATTTTGCATTAGATCAAATTATCAATTAGCCAAACCTGCATATACAATTTTTTCAATGCCCATAACAGTGCAAAATATTAGAAAGTTTAAAGAAAAACTAAAATGAAGAAAAAGAACAATGGATTGTGTTCTTACAAAGGCCATGCACTAGTAACATTCAAATTCTCACTTAATGGCTTTTATTATTAAGGTAATAAAAGTAAAATATTAAGCCTAAAAATAAATATTATCTAATTACCCATATATATATATATATATATATATGAATGATCTAATGGCTTTATTATGAAAAGTATAATCATCCTTAAATAGGATATAATAGCTAGTTTAACAAGTCACTAAAGCTTTTTTAAAACCATAATTAAGTTTTATAATTTCCAAGCCATAAACACGAACACACACACAAACCCCATGACAATCATATACATATATTTTTTAATTGAAATACACAACAATCATGTTAAAGAAGTTTTCAAATTAAGCACACCCCAAATTTTGAAAGCAAATTTTCAGTTCCATTCATGATAAATCTTAGAAAATTTGCATCGTTTAATTGCGGGACCCTTTTAATGTCATAATGATCTTGATGTTAACGCATCCTATTGAGTATTGACTAAAGAAAAGAAAATGCTTATTAGTGCACGGGTTGGGTTGGATCCGATTATAAGTTAATTTTAATTCAACTCGTTATATTATATTCTCAATTGTATCCCAATTCAATTTATGACACGTTATAAAAATTTCAACTATAACTTAATTCATGAAAAATTGGATTTAGTTAGAGTTGGATTGAGATTTGGTTGTGAAATCAAAAGTGAGCTCATTAGATTGGTTTGAAACGGATTAGATACGGTTAGAATCATGATTTACATTTTTTTTATTTCAAATGCCAAACTTTGCAAATAGAATTTTAAAAGCATTAAATTAAATTCAAACATTCTAAAAAATATTCACATAACTAGCTAATAATATTAAATTACTAATAACAAAGTCATATATTTTCTAAATTAAACCAACAAAAAATCGCTTCTTGTTTGTTATAATTAACCTAACACCAATAAACTAAATGAGTGAAGATCTTTTTTAATAATTGGGGAAAATATTTCCCCAATGTACCATTAGTTGAATGCGACGTCATCCACGATATTGATGTAGCACTTATCCAGTGGTGCATTGAGAGAAATTTTTTCTCTATTATTAGAGATGAGCTTAGTCCTAAGGTAAATAACTAAAATATTATAATTAAATACGGGTTGTTATGAGCTGAGTTAGGATTGAAAGAATTCCAATCTTAACCCAACCCAAAAAAATTTCAACTTTAGGTTATCTAAAATCCGAGTTTGACTCGGATTGAATCGGGCTAACTTTTCCAAATTGCACCCTTAGTTGTAACCATATTTTTTTAATCATTAATCAATGTTTCTTTCACGTCAAACCAAAAGAATATTTAGATCTTGAAAAATTTAAAAGAAAGGAAACTAATAAAAGGAACATTTATAATTGTTTCCCATGGATGTGAAAAGAAATATTAAAAAAAAATAATACAATTTAACACAGGTGATAATATTTCCAAAACATAATTTATTAATATCAAAACAATTAATTAAAATGATAAGATTATCATTATATTTTTTTTTGTTTTTTTTATTTAATATAATTTTATCAATTCAAATAATATTGCTTTAACATTAACAAATCATGCTACCACAGTTTCACCATCCTTTAATAAACTAACCTTATGTTTGCAAATTGGTATGGAAAGAAAGGAAAAAGATACGACGACAAAATAAAGAAAACGACAAAATAAAGAAGGTAAAATGGAGAGATACATCTACCATTTGTTTGGATGTTTAAAAATATAAAAAAATGATATAACTCAATTTATCATTTTACCCTTCAATAATAATAATAGATGATATAGTAAAAGTTAGACCGGAGCAAAATTAAAACTATAAAGGAGGTATACCCTCAGTGTAAATTCTCTCAATTTGAAGAATTAGAAAGAAGAAAAATGATTTGAGGGTTTCAAGATTTAGCACCCCTCCTTTTCTTTTACCTCAGTTCCTCTCATTCCAAATACAATGAAAAAATAAATATCCAATAAATTTTTTTCTTTTTTGTTTCTCTCCATATTTTTCTTTTCTTCACATGTTTCAGCATTCAAACAAACCCAAGTAACCTCCACTGTGAAAAGTCGAGAAATTCTTCGCCATTGCAGCAAATTAGGTTATCAGACAGTAAATTATCACAGTAGAACAGAGAAACACCATCCAACAGAATTGCACAAATAATCCACAATAAAATTTTGTAAAATATAAATTCTCATTTAAAACCGCAGATACTTAGCTTCTTTTGAACCCCAAATGAGTATTATCTGTAAATAAATGGAGTAATATTTAAATAACTATCAAATTCATATGAAATATTTGCTTTAACAAGCTGAGATAGAAAAGGATCAAGGCAGCTTCCATTTCCAAGTCTGTATATTTGTCAGCTCATGGTTGACGTAAACGAAAGAACAGGTCAAATATAAGGATATCAGCACAAGGTACCATTTAAAAACACAGCGAAGCTCATCGAACAGATGTACAATGACGGAGGAGGGAAGTATTTTGGTTCCTCTTACTTCCTTTTAGGCTTACTCGATGAATCACAAAATACTCAGTTTTCTGTGATGTCCGGTACAAACGCGGTTTGAATGACAAGTGTTGCCAAAGCTGGTAACATAACTGGGTACTCCAACTGACATGAACTCAAAGGTCACCTGGCATCACTTTCCAGTCTTCTCTGCCACAATCCCAAGTAGGCATACAGAAAAATTGAGAGAAAAATACTCCATTCTTAGAATCTGGAATATATATTTCTCACTGGTATGGGTAAAAATCTTGAATCATAGACTGCTCTGTTACCACACTTCCCTCTGAATCATTAAATCTTGCACCAAATGCAAGGCAAGCTTATCCTTGTTCCAATGCTTCCCTGCTTCTATATTCAGTCGCCTTCCTCCGCAATAGGGCCTTGAAAATTGAAAAGGCTGCAAGAAATGCAATTTCCAAGTGCTCAGAGCTACTCATCTTCACACAAATGTGCCCCATTTTCCTACTGTTTAGATTTGCATTAACAGACAGTCTCATGCAGCGTATAGGCCGAAACTCAGACTGGAAACCTCCACCCAATACCATCTCTTTATCATAGGAGAGAGCCGTCATTGTCAGACTGACATAGTCATTCTTCACAGGGTAGTCTCTCCCTCTCAAAGTAGCTTCAAAACTCCCACCATATGCTGCATTTCCAGGACCCCCGATTTGACCAGCATTCATTAGGAACTTTAGTCTCTTCCCAACCAATATGGTATCTTCAAGCTTGGCACCAACATAATACTTCTTCCCAAAAGACGTCAAAGAAACCCCACAGTCTGCAATATTGTGCTTGAGGTTCCTCAACTTTGTATTGCTGTGAACTGTATAAATCAAATCTTTTCCAGGAGATTGAACATCAAGACCTATAGAATAAGTAGGCCCTCTAGGATCTGTGAAAGCTGCAGCACACTCGGATTGAATACTGAAATCCTGCTTGTCCTTGCTCATCTGTCCTGAGATCAACGCAAAGACATTCCTTTTTATTTCCACAGCTGTCTCCAAGTTTATTCCATCAAAGCCCACATCATGATCCCATCCTTGGGGATCGAGGACAGGTCTAACAAGCCACTGGTCACTCATAGCAAGGCAGCGATATCTGTGTACCGGGCAACTGGAGTCAAAACTGGGAGGGACTGCCATATCAGGTAATGGAATAGCTTCTGGAGATGCCTGGTCATCAGAATTGCTGTCCTTGGATTTGGAAAACTTGTTCTCCTGCCGTCTCTGGCATTCTTCCTTCAATTGTTTCTTTAAGTAAACGGTCTCACGGTAATCCAGCTCATCGAGATAGGCTTTCTTCTGTGATTTAGTCAATCTTTCAAACTGAGATTTTCTCAGGATCCGGATTGAAGGTAATTGATCATACTCATCTTCTTCCTCCATGTCCGAAAGTAGAATCTCATCAATGTCATTCTCTGCTTCAACTGGACTTGAAAACGAGTGATGACGTAGAAGAGATGAGAGAAGGTGGGGAAGAGAAGGCAGCCCGTTACTACTTAATGGCCCCAGTTCAATGCTGTCCCGAAATTCCAAGAGGATATTAGCATCACCAAGAACTTTGGTACATATGCAAAATAACAAGAATTGAGATTTCCAAACCTGTCCATTTGGAAGAATGGTTTCCCCCATGAAATTCTTTTTACACTGAGGGTGATTCTCCACTAACAGTACAGGGTTTTCAAGTTTTGTGTCAGATACTGACTGGTGTATATAATGTTGCACCAAATCTGTGCACTGAGCCACATATGATTCATAGGTGACAGGATTCCCATTGGGTCCTTCAGGAAGAGTTGAGGAAGCATGAGTCATGACAATGATGGTGTTGAACCAAATTGCAGTACCAAATACTTCAGTTATAAACTTGAGAAGGGGAAAGTCACTATAGCCCATGTTGATGAGGTCAAGGCGTTCAAAATATAGAACAACATCAGGTGGGGATTTTCTAATGAATCTCTTAACAGAGAGCATAATCTTCCGATTTCTTCTCACATTACTTGTACATGAAGGTAAGAAACCAGGGGTGTCAATGAAGGTTATTCTAATCCCACCCACAGTTCCGACAACCTCTTGGATGTGATCAGTGGCAGGATGAAAAGCATCAGTCTGAGTCTTTGGTTGATCGAATATTGAGTTTATAGTTGCACTCTTGCCCACACCTGTTCTCCCCAGGACAAGTACTCTGACTGAGAAATCCAATTCAGGCAGGCCAGTAGCTTCTTGTTCTCTTGCTACTGCTCTGGCTCTATCACTTCTGAGGTTTACTCTTTTCAAATCTGATTCCCCTGCTCGTATTAAAGTTGTTATGTACAGCCGATACAGAACTTTTGCCACTAGAAGATTGTCTTGTGACTGCCTAAACCGTTGCACAAGACGTAAGAATGTTACCTGGAGATCTTCTATCTTTGCTAATGGGTCCAGTTTCTTTTCATCAATGCCATGATGCAATTGATTAGAATGTTCAAGTGGAGCTTCCAGCAGGGACAGATGAGACTGATTTTCCAGATTACTATTGCAAGAGAACGATGTATCAGGAGGTACCTGTGGTGCTACCGAACTAGCTGTGTGAGCTGAACCTGATAAATTCCAAGACAATAATAAATTGTTGTTAGCAAAACACATAAATATTAGACAATCAATTTAGAGACAGTGAATGGGGACCAGTATTTCACTAATCTTGCAACTGTGTAATTAAAATTATTGTTTATATAGAGAACATTAGAATGCAACAAGCTCAATCCAGTAACGCAATAAAATATAGCATAATGAGAACATTTTCTGCATTGAAATCAACCAACAAATTTTGAAATAGTCATTGGTGACAAGAAAAACTCAAGTAGAGACTGCCTAACTCTGACTATATTATTGTGATTTTCTATATGAAAACTTAAACCAAAAAAAGATTTGTTAATAAATTTCAAAAGTAGATTAAGCCAAAAAAAAAAAAATTAGTAGCACTCTAGCGTTGCCTTACTATATGAGAAGTATATTTATACTAGAGTAACTTTTTTTTATTTTTTATAAAAGCATAAACAGAAACACTTAAGGGCACCGAGGGGGTGCAAACCCAACTACAAATGGACCATTAACAAGTCAAAAAATCCAAAATAAAAAAAATCTAGTATTCATACTTATTTACAAGAAGCTGTCCAGTCTACCAGAACTTAAGTGTGGTACATCTCTTTAACAATTGTAAAGAGGTGTTTCCACACCCTCAAAAGCTCCTCCTGTTTTTTCCCCTCCACACAAGCCAAAAAATAGTGAGAGGGACTAACCTTATAAGCTTCTTCTTTACTTTACAAGTATCTATACCCCTCCAAGCCCAAATCCCACCCTTGACTGACCCCGCCTTACCCATGAACTTTACACGTTTGACACTTAAATTCATGGACTAAAAATTTAGGGAATCCATTTCCTATATTAACGATTTGTGGCCTCTAAGCCTGCTTTAGGGTACTAGAGGTGTTGTCATATAAGCACCAAACATAGTCCAAATAGGAAGCTAAATCAAAACCTAAATCCCTAAATCCTATAATATCTAAGAAACTAGTACAATATTATAAATTACCTAGATATCCTTAATAATAAAGCATCAATGTTATGTATTTCTATTTGATTACAAAATAACCCATATCACTAAAACCCTAATACTTGATCTTCCATGCATGCTTCATCAATATAAACATATCGTAGATCTGATTGGTAGTTTGTTAACAAAAGTTATAGACCTGAACCATGGATGACCACTCTAATTTTGCTATCAACATCAGTTAGATCTGTCTCACTCATAAGATAATTGTGTTACACATGAACAGAGAATAATAACTGAGCAGATCAAATAGGGTAAAGAGGACTTTCTTTGCGAAAAAAACTTAGAAATAAGTCTTTTCTTCTCAGTTTCTTTAATCTCACTGAACCATCAAGATTCCTGATTTCATGTCATCTTATTTCAAGAATAAGATTTCATTTTATATGTGGATTACTCACTGATAAGAGCCACTAAATTGTAAAGAATCTTATACTTAGCATCCTTCATAGTATCTTGTAGACAGTCCTATGTACATGGGCAACACCTCCTTGGTGCCCTTTTATACTACACTGTTTTCTTATAAAAATAAACATCCTTCATAGATATGCAACTAAAATGGTGAGTCTACTCTCTTTTATTGAAAGAATCTATATTTGCTTCAAACTACTATTGTCAACCAAACAGCCTGAGAAGCAACTTGTCTGTCTACGCCAGAAGTCTCCATTAAAAACTTGGTTCAAACTTCATCTTGCTCATTCAATAAGTTATCAAATCAATTCCAAATCTGATACCTCAATTCTCCCAGAATACTTAAAAGGCAAGTACTCTCCTCTCCTCCATTTCCTTAAGAGAATTCTATCAACACCAAATCAAACATGATGCTTATTCAAAAAATATATTATCTAGCACAAATTTTTATTCATGAAAAGTAGTGTAGAAGGTAAAATATGAAAAATAGGGGTTGGGGTTTAATTTAAACATAATTTTTCTTCTCCTTTTCAGTTATCTTTTGTAAATGTGGATTTTCATATTATATATCCATATATGGGTGCATGTTTATATTTTCTAGCAATTAAGACTTAAAAAGGATCTATCATTAAGTAATAACACAGAAAGGACAAGCAATATTGCAATACTTTGGTCATCAACTTCTTCATCTGGATATCCCTCATGGAAGAAACCACCACTGCCTGACAATGGTCTAGATGAGGCCAATGACTTAAATACTATTTGAGAAAAAACCCAATCCCTGATACCCTTCATTTTCCTGCAAAAATTCACAAAGAGGTTATAAGATAATAATCAATTGCCAGTACAGCAGGGAGAAGAAATCAAGTACACAGAGAATATTTCATCTTTCAACACAGGGAGAAGAATATGAACAATAAATAGAGGCTTCTAGAAACTGTAACAAGAATAACTTCAGTTTAGGAAATCAAATGAGACATTGCTTAAAATAAATAACAAATTTTCAGAATTTTTTATCAACTCATTGATAAATATACTTTTTATTCTCTCATCAAAATTCTCTTACTTAATAGATCATAAATATATTTTAAAAACACCAAAGGGTGGGCAAAACCCAATACAAGGAAAATACAAGTGTTGCACCCGAAACTAAAAAATGAACACAAAAAAGGTTGTAAGCTCATATTAGATGTGGATGACAAATCGCTAGCATCCAATTATACTTTATAAACTGTTAGGCGAATAGAACAGTTTAACACAAGTGGATAGGAGTTCGAGGTGCGTGTGTGGGTTTTAACAATAAAAAAAAGTTCAACAAAAATATTCTTCTCTAAAGTTGCAACATTCAAAACATTTGTCTCATTTCAACATTCTAGCTAATAGCTATCAAGTTCTGCATTTTACATATGAAGTTAATATTAAAAAATTTCACAAACTCAAAATTTTTAATAAATTATCAAACTCAAAAATCTAGAAGGATTTCTAATTTACACTTATGCAGCAAGAAGCATCAACTAATCATATAATCAAATATTTTCTTCCCCTAATTTAAGTACCATAGAATTCAACCAGAAGCTATATGTTTTCCGAATCCCAATACAATGGAATTGGATCTTGTCAAATGAAAACCAAGGCATGTAAAGCTTAAACCAGCTCCTTCACCGGCTAAAATATTTATCAAATTTAAGCACTCATAGCAATAAAATAGACTCAACAATTTCATCCATTATGATTATCAAAACGAAAGAACTCCACAAATACGTTACACTAACCAGTTATTGCTCAGCTACATAAGCCTTTTTCTTTTCTTGTTATTTTTCTATTGATGATTGATAATAATGTGACCCCAATTATGCTGCTCATTTTAAGATCAAGATGCCCAATTAGTTCAATAAAAAAAAGTACCTAAAAACTTTCAAGTACAAGCAAAAGCATGAGTAACCAAAATTGGAAATCCCACAAGAATAATTATTCGTTTATATAAATTTCGCATTTTTATAAAAGAAGTGCTCAAAATGAAAAAATAAAAAACAAACAAAGAAGCTGGTACCTGAACCAATTAAAGAAATGGAACTCTATTTTCACTCAAAGTTACAGGCAGCAATTAAGCAAGGCCCCAAAATACGACTGCCCAAGCTTCAATATATAAAACCCATTTCCTACCCTAAAACATGAGAAGAATTTTAGCCTGCAATTAATCAGCCTAATCTCAAAAAGAAAAGAAAAATCAAATGAAAACTCAAGGAAGACAGAGAATAATACAGTAAAATTTCTGATCCCAAATCCGATTCCAATTGGCGAGCGGCAAAGGGTTTATCCGTATAGTATCCGTACGGTGAAATCGAAGATAAGCCTGAGAGGAGAAAGAAGGAAGGAAGAGAGGATCAGATAAGACAGAGATAGACACACTACCCTTTGCTTGTTGTTTTGATTTTGCGCCCTACACTCGTCTTTGAGGGAAAAAGAAAAGGGGCCAAAAGGAAGTACAAAATTCGAGCTTCAAAAGAAAGATAGGAGATCACCTGCTTGCAGAACCACCCTCGTCCTCCATGTTGACTTTCAGAGTGAATAAAATTCTGTTCTAATTATATGTGTAGCTCAGTGGCTGGTAAAAAATTGAAATTAGAATGCTTCTGGGTCTACTAGATAATTCCTGGTATGGACACATGTCGATTTAGGAGAGTTCTAGTGATGAGGAAGGAGCACAATGATAGTAATTGTTAATTTTCTCATTTGTCCAAATAATTATCGTGTATTTCTTTGGAGTCGGAATAAAACGAAGTCGTTTTAAGTTTTAACTCCCGCCGTTTTTTCGATGGAGAGGGGGAACTGGGAAACGGCTGGGTTTGTACTTTGTTCGGCTGGTCTGTTTTATCTGAATAGGCAAATGCATTTAACCCAATTTTAGATGAAAATTAATTTCAGTTTGAAATTCATGCGAGCTTCGAGCCCAATCGAATTTGAGTTAACTAGGCATATAATAATTATATATATATATATATATATATATATAACTATTTAAAATCATATTCATGTACAATAAGTAAAATTTTAAATTTATATTTTTACATTTAAGTAGTACTATATTTATTTGCATATAAAATTTACAAAAAATATTACTTATTATATTTTAAGCATTCACTTACTTAGTGTGAACCTTTTTCAGTTTTCAACCGGGTTAAAGCCATCAAATCTCTCTAAATCCATATTTATTTATAGACATCAATACTTTTTATATTTGTTGATTTGATTGACTCTTCTCCAACATTATGTGTGGAAGTAATGTCTCATTTTAATAATGAAAAATAATTATAATTAAAATAGGTTTTTTTTTTCTGTGTATTTATTTTTATACTATTAATTAAAGCAAAATTTAGTTGATTTTTACGAGTTTATAGAGATCAACTCAAATTGTTTAAGGAGAGCAAGGTTTCCAATACATTCAAATCATGAATCATTCTTTTAACTTGACAAAACTTGATGTGATGAGATGCTAATGTTATAAAAGCACAAAAAATGAAATAACCATTCCAAGTTGAAACAGAAAAATATGTGGTTTGTGGTTTGTCAACAACTGAAATTTTGGGCTTGTGTCATGACATAGAACTTCGGAGGAAAAAGTTGTTGAGTTTCACTCTACATCTATAGGATTATAAAAAAAATTAATAAAAAAGAAAAGAAAAATATTTAATTCTATGGGTTTTTATGCTTCACGCATTTCTTTCTTGTTTAATACATATTTGCTCATAATCTTGTTCTTTTTTGAAGTATCGTGACTTCTTTATGTGATTTCTTTAATTTATTGCTTCTTTTTTTTTGTATTAAAAAAACAAGGGTTTGTTAATCAAATGTGTTTTTGCCTATCACATGTCTATTAAAGATATATGACACAAATGTCGATCTCATTTTTAAATGACATATATTTTCTTTTCATTCAATGATGAGATGGACTTTATTATGTATCTTTCATGAACCCGCGCTAAAAAAGAATTTTTTTCATTATGTAATTATAAATGTTTTGTTCTTCCTCAACTGTAGGTTATAGTATTTGTAAAGTTGTAGTATTAACAGAGCTTCGTTTTGTACTATACATCATAGACTATGGGAAGGCAACTTTTGTGCAGACTGGTTAGCAAAATATGGAGCTCAAATGGAGCAGTTGGTTTTGATCTCTAGAAGCCTTTCGCTTAGTGTGGCCTTACTGCTTCAAGATGATGCTATTGGAGTATCTTACTCTCTTTCCCAAAAGGCTATAAGTTGTCTTAGTTTTGGTTGTGGTTTAATCTTTATTCAACAAAAAAATAATAATAATATAATTGTAGCTTGTCTAGTTCTTATTACCATATTAAACCTATTAGTAATAAAGACCCTAAACCATAAAGATTATTATGTTCTTTAATTTTAGTTTTGAAAGGTTTAAACATGAGTTTTATGCCTTAAAACATGAGTTTTAAAGTACTTAGGTGCATTTCAATAAAAAAATATATAAAAAAAATTATTGCTTTGAGGTCCTAAGGTTGAATCCTCAGAATAACAACTCAATAAGCATTTCTAGCACAACCTTATTGTCTTCAACATCATGATTTTTCACTCTATTGATACACTACAAGAAAACAGAGTTTTAGCAAGGAAATTTCGATAAGGACCAAATATTGGGGGTTTTAGGCGAGAACAAAATATTGTCCTGGCAAAAAGGACTTAAAATACCTAGCTGGGCAAACAAGTCTACAATTTTCGGTGAGGGTCATAAAATTTTCTCACCAAAGCTAACATTTTGGTAAGAATCCAAAGTTGTCCTCGCAAAAACACATTTTTCTATAAGGATAAAATTAGTCCTTGACAAAATCAAAACTACATAGTCTTGATTTTAAGTGTCAATCCCTTACTAAAGCTAACTATTTGGTAAAGTCCCAAAATTGTCCTCACAAAAACATTTTTTGCCTTGCCATAATCAAAACTACGTAGTTTTGATTCATAAATGACAATCCCTAGCCTAAAACACTTCTTCCATTTTCACAATCTCTTACACAATAGCCATCCTCTTCTCTGTCTCTCCAGGTGCGATCTCATGCTCCACCAACTTTTAGGTTTGCTCTCTCTCCTCATTTCTGTCTCTGCTGTTATTCTTTGTCTCTGTCCTTCTTCTCCGTCTCTATGGTTCTTCTTTGTCTATATCGTTATTCTTTCTCTCTCGTTCTTTTTCATTGTTCCCTTCTTTCTCTCTCAAATTTGGTCTCTATGTGCTCTTTCTATCTCTCTTGTTCGTCCCTTGAATAGAAAATAGATTTTGATACCTATTTTTGATTTAATTTCATGACAGATTAGCATATTAGGTCAGTTGAGGGTTTGGAAGAATCTACTACATACATACCCCATATGTTGGAAATCACCTTGACAAGATGCCCAGGTGGTGATCTTCCAAACACCCAAGTCTAGAATGACTTGTAGAAAGAATTAGAATTGAAAACAGGAACAAAAAATCAAAGAAAGAAATAAGACAAGCAATTGTTATTGAGGTTCGACAATGTGCCTACGTCCCCGTGAGTTCCTCCAAACTCTTTGCACTAAATCAATGGTTCTTACAAGTTTACAGCAATCCCCTTCAAGAAACCAAGTTCTTGAAGAAACCAAGAGAAGAAAGAAGAAGATGAGAACTAACTATGCTCCCTCTCTAATCTAGTCTTCTCTCTCTTTTACAACCAGCCTCACTACAAAGAGTCCCTCTTGTGTTTATTGTTGTGAGTTTTAAATTACTCGCAAGCGCACGAGTCGTTTGCAATATAGCGTTGTGCAAGTGCGAGGTCGAATCCACAGGGAATTGCGTTGTGAAAATATATTTTTAATCTGAACTAACTTTATCTTAACCTAGTTCCGAATTGTGAATAATATTGTAAAAGAAATTAAAACTAAACTAAGTTGATTTTAAAACTAATAATAAAAAGCACTAAAGTTTCCGAATCCACCCCACCAAAGTTAAAGCATATATGTTCTAAAAATATAGCCTATCAAAACATTCTATGAATCCAACTATTAGACAAAAAACAAAGAATATCCCAACTAAACCAAAAGCACCCGATGTATCCGCTCTTAACAAATCACAAAGAGAATCCAATTTAATCGAAAAGCATTCAATGTATCCATCAGATGAAATACAAAGAAAATCCAACAGACAATTTAAACTCAATCAATTATAAGATTAACTCAAATAATTGGCAGAACATTTATACTAAAAATTGTCAGATTTGTACAAGCAAATCTGAACTACTACGCCAAACAACGGCGGGGCTTCATCTTCAACCTTAGCTGAAGAGTCTAGCCACTCATAATTATAAAACTATAATAAAAAGTGCTAAACATTTAAACTAAAAAAACTAAATATAAAGAAATAAATAAACAACTTTACATGGGAGAAATTCCACTCGCTGCCGGGCGGCGCTTCCCCTCGTGGTAGCAATGCCTTCGGGATCCACCAGAATGCTGACGGACGTCCACCGGTAAACACCAAAGTGGCTTAGGAATTGTACACTGAATTATGAAGTCAGGTGGTGTTTATATAGGGGAAGACCCGGAGTAATATGACTTGCAGAAACGATGTGGGATACAGGCCCATGTGCGCTCGATCGCAGTGTGGTGCGATCGATCGCAGGTACGCTCGATCGCATGTCTGGTGCGCTCGATCGCGCTGTAAAGATTTCTGACCGATGTGGGATGATCACTTGCGATTGATCGCAGGTCTGTGCGCTCGAGCGCAGGTGCGATGCAAACATTTCGATGTGGGATTGAGGACCTTGCGCTCGATCATAGGTAGGTGCACTCGAGCGCAGTGCGCTCGATCGCATATCTCGTGCGATCGATCGCAATGTCTCCAGAAGCTTCAAATCTCCTGAAATGCTTCATTTTCTCCACAAACCTGTAAAAATACACAAAACACAAGAAAAACGTAAAATAAAGTAAAATACTACTAACTAAGAGCATAACAAATATAAGTTAAGGGTCTAAAATATGCAATATTTAAGACTCATCAAATACCCCCAAACTTATATTTTGCTAGTCCCTTAGCAAAACAAAATAAAAGACTCAATGAAAAACAAAGAACATAAAAATAAAGTCATCACTCATGGTATCCAAAAATTTAAGGAGCACACATCACCATGATATTCATTCATGAGCAAGCTTAAAAAGGTAAACCCATCTTCACAATGAATAAAAATGTTAAAATCTAATTACTTACAAAAGGCAGGATAAGGCATCACAAGCTTGAATCAGTGTAAGGTGAATTAGCATATAAAAATGAAGCTTCCAAGTAACTCTAATGTGTAAGGTCTCCATGTCTCAAGATTCACCGAATTTCCCATCAAAAATGAACGAAAAGGCATAGTTTTTATTTTATTCTTTTTTTTTTAATAAGGCACGGCTATGTTTAGTTCCCTTAAGCTTTCTAATTGACCCATGTAGCGAGTTTTAAGTCAATGACTCCCAAACCAGGTGGTTTTAGGGCATTAGGTGTAAAGACACCCCTAAGGACTTACTAACTCGAGTCAAAAAGGCTACGAAATTAAACCAGCCTTAATGCTACCAAGCAAAATTCCACCTTTTGACGTGAACACTCACTGCTTACTGAGGCAAGAGGTTCAGTTACTCAGCGAAAAGTTTATTGATAATGAAATTTTTTTTTTTTAATATTTTCCTATGCCCAAGAGTTCATCCAACAAGTCATCCAGTTTCAGTTAAGATAAGGAAAAATACACATTAAAATTACGTGTCATACCTCACATAATTTGTGCTAATGTGCTCGTGTTAGATTAGATCAAACATGTGAATTCTCAAAATGCCTAAAGTAAGTAACTAAATTTTAAAAATTTATCACCAGATCATGTGTTCAAAATGTTAAGCTCACCAATGACATCATATCACAGAAAATGTTTAGATCAACCAAAATTTCACGATAACATGAGCATGCATTTATCTCTATGACGAAAAGACAACAAATTAGGATAAAGTGTGTGATGTGTCTCCCATACCCCCAAACTTAAATTACACATTGACCCCAATGTGTGACTAATATAGAAAGAGCTGACCTGAGATATGGAGAACTATCTGGACTGGTATAGCTCATAGCATACCCCCAAACTTGAACTGAAGTACGCTTTGTCCCTGAAAAATAAAAACTGGAAAACAAAAAATACTGGAAACAAACATTAATCATAAAAATGCGAAATAATAAATAAACAAAAGAAAAGATAAGCTGTGGGGTGCCTCCCATGAGCGCTAAGTTTAACGTCTTCAGCCAGACCCAACATTAGTAAACATGCCCAACTAAATGCTCCACCATCTGATCAATAAATAGGAATGGAAAATGATCAGGCCTGGTGGCAGCATTCAATTTACGGTAGTCTAGACACTTTCTCCATCTTGACTGTACTCGAGTTGGAACCAACTCGTTGTCTTTATTTACTACCGTAAATTCAGCATGTTTGGGCACGATTGGAATCTGGCTCACCCACTTGCTATCAGAGATGGGATAAATGATCCATGCCTCTAACAGCTTAATATCTTTCGCCCTCACAACCTCTTGCAAAGCAGGGTGGAGCTTTCTTTGTGGCTCCCTCGATGGCTTGGCATTCTCCTCCAATTGTATCGTGTGTATCACCAACGAGGGGTTGATTCCTTTGACATCCTCAATAGTCCAGCCTATAGCTTCCTGATGCTCTCTTAAGACGTCCAATAATTTCTCCTCTGGAGCATCACCCAAATCTAAAGCTATAATTATAGGCAAAGAATCTGCTGGACTTGGGAACTTATACTCAAGATTATCCAGTAAAGGCTTAAGTTCCTTCTTGTGAGGTTCAGTTGTTGTGGTTTCCTCCGTCTCACTGCTTTCTCGAGGATCAGAATCCAAAATGACATTTACTTCATCGAGTAACTTATCTAAGCCCAAGTCCTCTCCAAAGTGAGCAAAGCATGCCTCTAAGGGATCCTCAATACGGGATTCATCCATAGTCTCCTCTGTCCTACTACTCTCCCGAGGAGCAGACTCCACGATAGTATTTGCTTGCTAAAGTAACTTATCTAAGTCCAAATCCTCTTCAAACTGAGCAAAGCATGCCTCCATAATGTCCTCAGACTTCCCTTCCTTCTTGGGAACTTGTAGTCTCTCAGGGTAAGGCGCTTTAGGTAAAAACAACCTAGAGAGATCCTTAATAATATGAGTGGCTATAGATGGCTCAGCATCTCTCTTCTCATTGTTGCCACTCTCTTGCCCTTGGTGCATAGCAGGGTTCTCTTCCACTTGATTGTCCACTTGTCTCCCAGACAAGTATGGGACAGTTGATTGCACTTGTTCCTGCCAATGCATTGGAGTTGAAGAATTTCCCACCGCAAACTGTTCCTTTGGGTTAGGCTCAGTTTGACTGGGGAACGTTCCTTCCTCTCCTTCACCCACATAACTTGAGATTTGATCAATTTGACTCTCTAGTGTGGCAATCTCTTGGGTGTTTTCTATTGTTGCACTCATCACTTCACTCATAGATTGGCTAGTTGTTTTCATGAAATCATTGAGAGCGTCCTCCAATGATTGTGAAACCGACGCTGGCACTTGAATGGGAGCTTGGTAAGCGGGTAATGGTGCTGGATAAGCTGAGTGATTGCAACTTGGAATTGGTGGAGGAAATTCGAGAGTGTATTGATTGTGAGCATGGTAAGGGGCTCCTCCCTGATTCATTGGTTGGTTCTGCTCCCATGAAAAATTAGAGTGGTCCCACCACCCTGGATTGTATGTTTCGGAGCAAGATCCATTTGATTGCCAACAACAGTCATTGAAAGCATTCATTTGTTCCACAGGATACTCGGCACAAGCCGGCATTGATGGGCAATTATGTGCTAGATGCATGGGACTAGCACAGATGGAACAGCTTTCAACATTGAAAGTGTTGGCAGCATTGAGGGACGGGCTGGTCATTTTAATGAAATCCTTGAGGGCGTCCTCTAAAGACTGTGAAACCGGCGCTGGATTCATCCACATTTTTTTTAAATAAATAATTTTTTTTTTTATAACAAAAAGATAACTAACTAGTAGAAAAATAAAATCAATTCAGACAAAAAATTTTCACAAACCAAACAATTCCCCGGCAACGGCGCCAAAAACTTGTTGTGAGTTTTAAATTACTCGTAAGCGCACGAGTCGTTTGCAGTATAGCGTTGTGCAAGTGTGAGGTCGAATCCACAGGGAATTGTGTTGTGAAAATATATTTTTAATCTAAACTAACTTTATCTTAACCTAGTTCCGAATTGTGAATGATATTTTAGAAAACAAATTAAAACTAAACTAAGTTGATTTTAAAACTAAAAATAAAAAGCACTAAGGTTTCCGAATCCACCCCACCGAAATTGAGCGTACATGTTCTAAAAATATAGCCTATCAAAACATTCAATGAATCCAACTATAAGACAAAAAAACAAAGAATATCCCAACTAAACCAAAAGCACCCGATGTATCCGCTCTTAACAAATCACAAAGAGAATCCAATTTAATCGAAAAGCATTCAATGTATCCATCAGATGAAACACAAAGAAAATCCAACAGACAATTTAAACTCAATCAATTATAAGATTAACTCAAATAATTGACAGAACATTTATACTAAAAATTGTCAGATTTGTACAAGCAAATCTAAACTACTACGCCAAACAACGGCGGGGCTCCATCTTCAACCTTAGCTGAAGAGTCTAGCCACTCATAATTATAAAACTATAATAAAAAGTGCTAAACATTTAAACTAAAACAACTGAACATAAAGAAATAAATAAACAACTTTACATAGGAGAAATTCCACTCCCTGCCGGGCGGCGCTTCCCCTCGTGGTAGCAATGCCTTCGGGATCCACCCAAATACTGACTGACGTCCACCGGTAAACACCAAAGTGGCTTAGGAATTGTACACTGAATTATGAAGTCAGGTGGTGTTTATATAGGGGAAGACCCGGAGTAATGTGGCTTGCAGAAACGATGTGGGATACAGGCCCGTGTGCGCTCGATCGCAGTGTGGTGCGATTGATCGCAGGTACGCTCGATCGCATGTCTGGTGCGCTCGATCGCGCTGTAAAGATTTCTGACCGATATGGGATGATCACTTGCGATCGATCGTAGGTCTGTGCGCTTGAGCGCAGGTGCGATGCAAACATTTCGATGTGGGATTGAGGACCTTGCACTCGATCATAGGTAGGTGCGCTCGAGCGCAGTGCGCTCGATCGCATATCTCGTGCGATCGATCGCAATGTCTCCAGAAGCTTCAAATCTCCTGAAATGCTTCATTTTCTCCACAAACCTGTAAAAATACACAAAACACAAGAAAAACGTAAAATAAAGTAAAATACTACTAACTAAGAGCATAACAAATATAAGTTAAGGGTCTAAAATATGCAATATTTAAGGCTCATCAGTTAGGTTGAGTCAACCCTTGGTAGAAGAATTGAACGAGTCTCCACTTCTCATATCCATGTGGAGGGCATCTGATTAGTAACTCTTTAAAGCGCTCCCAGCTTTCAGAGAACTTCTCATCCTCGTCCTGAGTGAAAGAGCTAACCTTCTTTCGGCACTCATTCACTCTAGACATTGGGAAAAACTTATGATAAAATTTGCTAAGCAGGTTTTCCCAAGATGTAATAGACCCGGACGTGTTGGAGTCCAACTACGCCCTAGCTCTATCGTGAAGGGAGAAAGTGAAGAGTCGAAGATGGACTGACTCCTCAGAGAAGTTCTGGAATTTGAATGTAGCACAAATGTCTTTGAACTTCTTCACATGACTATAAGGATTTTCAAGATCTAAGCCATGGAATGAGGGTAGGAGTTGGATAACATGTGGCTTCAAATCAAAGTGTGTGGCATTGGTTGGTGGCAACACTATGCAGGAAGATGAGTTAGTCGCAACGGGTGCGAACAAATCCCTAAGGGATGTAGTGAAGTCCACGTTCCAAGCTCTAGGTTGCTCTACATGTTCAGGATGATTAAAATTTTCTCCCATCTCAACAGTCTCTCTCTCAACTAGTGCTCTTTTCTTCCTCCTAAGAGTTCTTTCTAAGTCGAGATCTAAATGTGTCAAATCTAAGTTCAAGGATCTCCGACCAAGCATATACTAACAGAAAAATAATGAGATACTAACCAGCAGAAGCAACAGAATAAAGCAAATACAAAACTCAATTTTTTTTTTTAAATTAAATTAACTAGTAGAAAAATAAAATCAATTCAGACAAAAAAATTTCACAAACCAAACAATTCCCCGGCAACGGCGCCAAAAACTTGTTGTGAGTTTTAAATTACTCGCAAGCGCACGAGTCATTTGCAATATAGCGTTGTGCAAGTGCGAGGTCGAATCCATAGGGAATTGCGTTGTGAAAATATATTTTTAATCTAAACTAACTTTATCTTAACCTAGTTCCGAATTGTGAATAATATTGTAAAAGAAATTAAAACTAAACTAAGTTGATTTTAAAACTAATAATAAAAAGCACTAAAGTTTTCGAATCCACCCCACCAAAGTTAAAGCATATATGTTCTAAAAATATAGCCTATCAAAACATTCTATGAATCCAACTATTAGACAAAAAACAAAGAATATCCCAACTAAACCAAAAGCACCCGATGTATCCGCTCTTAACAAATCACAAAGGGAATCTAATTTAATCGAAAAGCATTCAATGTATCCATCAGATGAAACACAAAGAAAATCCAACAGACAATTTAAACTCAATCAATTATAAGATTAATTCAAATAATTGACAGAACATTTATACTAAAAATTGTCAGATTTGTACAAGCAAATCTGAACTACTACGCCAAACAACGGTGGGGCTTCATCTTCAACCTTAGCTGAAGAGTCTAACCACTCATAACTATGAAACTATAATTCATAATAAAAGTGCTAAACATTTAAATTAAAACAACTGAATATAAAGAAATAAATAAACAACTTTACATGGGAGAAATTCTACTCGCTGACGGGCGGCCCTTCCCCTCGTGGTAGCAATGCCTTCGGGATCCACCAAAATGCTGGCGGAAGTCCACCGGTAAACACCAAAGTGGCTCAGGAATTGTACAGTGAATTATGAAGTCAGGTGGTGTTTATATAGGGGAAGACCCGGACTAATGTGGCTTGCAAAAACGATGTGGGATACTGGCCCGAGTGCGCTCGATCGCGCTGGTGCGATGCACTGCAAACATTTCGATGTGGGATTGATGACCTTGCGCTCGATCATAGGCAGGTGTGCTCGAGCGCAGGTGCGCTCGATCGCATATCTCGTGCGATCGATCGCAATGTCTCCAGAAGCTTCAAATCTCCTGAAATGCTTCATTTTCTCCACAAAGCTGTAAAAACACACAAAACACAAGAAAAACGTAAAATAAAGTAAAATACTACTAACTAAGAGCATAACAAATGTAAGTTAAGGGTCTAAAATATGCAATATTTAAGACTCATCATTTATGTCTCTCACACAATTCTCTCTATGTGTTTACAATTGATCTCACAATGTCACAAATTTATGTTGTTGTATATCTGAAAAATGAGGCTAGGGAACCCCTTTTATAGCCTCCCACTTCTTGGACATTCTTGTGAATCAATCTCCACCATTTGATCATGATCTCCACTTAATCATGGCCCTTCATCACTTTCCTAAGTGGTGCTGATTACGCCCAAAGTATAACACGGTTATTGTAGTACGGCTTTGGGGTGTCGATTCCACAGGGAAACAAGTTAAGTACAAAGGAAAATGTGTGAACCTTAAAACGAACGATAAAAGTTAAACTCAAGTTTTTTGAGCTTTGATGGTGAAATAATGTAAAGGAAAATTGAGTAAATGTAAATGAAATATAAATGAGAAATAATAAGGTTCCGGGAATCCTCCTTAGGTTTGTTCCCTATTTCCACTCTTGATTCAATTGATTTTATCTCAATTGCAAGTTTCAACTCCCAAACAAGCAATTAGAATATATTCAATCAAGCACATTTACAACTCTTATATAATTGCTACGAATTAATCATTAATTTCGGTTCATGCACACATGACCGATCTTAAAGATTATCAAGAAACGACAATATATCTTAAAAGACAATATCGCAGTAATGGACAATCAATAAGATAAATCTACCGAAATCAATCACATCTAAGCAACCTCAATGGAGGAGAATGATGCAATTACCGGATTAAGAGAGTCTAAAAGAAGAAGAATAAAAAGTACATCTATCACATGAACTCAAATCTTCTTACTTAATCAATGAATAATTCATAAACAATATTTAACAATAAATCCATACAACTGAATCAAGAAAAGGAAATAAAGAACAAGAAATCCCTAAAGATTCATCCCTTTCCCTTGTAAAATGATTAGTTGGCCATGGAAATCAAGGTGGAAGAACAATAAGGATGCTCTCCCCTTGATTTGGCCATGGAGTTCAAGGTGGATGAACAATATGGATGTTCTCCCCTTGATTTGCAACCAAAGAAAACTTAGAAATAAAATGAAAAAATGCTAGATTTGGATCCCTTGAATCCTCTCTTTTTTCTCTCTTCTTTGCTTTCTCTCTTCAATATTCAGCTACACACTCCATAAAGATATATTTATAGAGCATGAGGGGGGTGTTTTGGTCTTGGAGAATGTCATTTGCTCGCCCTAATCCGGTCAAGAGGCGAGTGGGCCGTGCTGTGCGCCTGGGCCTGCTGTGCGTCTGGGCCTGCTGTGCTGGCCTGAACTGTTTCCACTAAAACTGCCATAACTTTCTCTAGAAAAATCCTTTTTACGAACCGTAAAATTCTCCAGAAAATAGACTTCCGGATATTTCTAAGCATTAATGTCTCTTCATCTGTTTCTTCCTACATCAATACAGTTTAATCTGCAAAGATGATTGATCTGTGCGGGAAATTCTGGCAATTCAGTGAAACTCCTTCAGCTTGTATGCAGAAGTGCACACACTAGTGTGCCTACCCTTAACTTGCTCCAAAGTGATGCACACACTTGTGTGCAGTCTTTTAGCTTACTTTAATTTATTACTCCAGCCTTGATTTAGACTTTAACCATCTTTGAATCATGTTTGGACATGTCTAAACCTTGGACAAAAACGAGCACCGACACCCAAGATCTTTTGGTGCTTTAAACATGGATCGCTTTATTATCTCTTTTGTACTCAAAGCACCTGAAAATGCATCGAATTAAGTCAATGATTTATGAATATCACTTTAGAGTTATCAATATGTAAAAATGTGATTATGACCGAGATCAACCCTAAAATGTTAACAATTAAGTATTGTTTAGATGCATTTTATGACTCTCATCACAACCCCCAACTAGCTTATTGCTAGTCCCTAGCAATTCTAGCGAAAGGCATGAAATGAATTCTTTATTTAGAAATCAAAGCAAAATGTAGCAATGCTGGCGTTAACCAAGAGTGATTCAAAAATCTATCTCAAAAATCATGCATAACATACAGCACATAGAATCATTAAATATCACTCAGGTCCAAGAATAATCCAAATGTCAACCTTAAAATCGTTATCGACTCTTACCATCCATCTTACCACAATACATTAGTCCAAACACCCGGATGATTTTATGCACAACATAGCATGAATACAAGTCTTGGCCTCTAAAAACATATTAATTTGCGTGACATCAATCACAAATCAAGCTCCATATGCTCACTTTTCAAATCACTCTCCACTATATAGAAAAATCACACTTCATCGGATCAATAGGTCTTTAATAAGCTTGCAACGTTAGGCTAGGGTAAAGGTCAAGAAAGAATGGGAAAGTTTAAACAAATAAAAGAACTAAGTCTCTTAATTTAAACACAACCACTTTAAGCACAAGATGACCTTACTTCAACACCCAACTCTTTCAACCATTTTTCAAGCATTTCTGGCAATAAATCACCATTTTTTTTTCTTCTTTCTTTGTCATAATTCATTTTTTTCTCTTTTTTTTTATTTTTTATTTTGGCATAAGAACATTCACCTCCTCTTTCATTCTTTTCTTTTTTTCTCCACAACCCCCAACTTATCTCTTTTAATGTACTTGGGTTATGGTAGTAATATTTTCTCATATTTCCACCCTTACTCCTTTTAAGTGCTTCTCACAACATGTGTATAACTAAGTTCTTTTAAAAGAGAGGTAAGGATAAAATATTTTTAGGCTCATAAAGGTAAGTAAATGGTTTATCAAAAGAAACAAGGCTCAATTTTTCTTTTCAAGAAAAGGCTCAAATAGGTGACTAGCGATAAATATAACAAGGGTAAGTTTAAAAAGGCTCAAACGGTCCAAAAATGGCCTATATCATATCCTAAGTAGTGTGCATTCTATGATTTTCGCCTTAAGTGATTATCAAATAAGTTCTAGAGCTTGTAGAGACCGCAAAAGTATTCACAAAATGACCACGCATAAAACTTCTCCAAATTCTTTAGACTAATCATGCAATCTTACCACAAACCAGAGTCTCAAACCAAAGAAAAATTGACACTTAATTTATTCTCAAAGCGAAGCAAGATTTAACTTCTTCTAAATGCTATATGTTATCTCGATTAAGCTCATATCATTGACATGTGAATTAACTCCAAGGCTAACACAAAGCATGCTAAAAACAAACAAACATTTTTTTTTATCCTAACAACGAAAAGAAAGAAAGTGACACCAAGCAGTTCAATGAAAAAAAAGAAAAGAAATATGTTTCCTCCACCCCCAACCTAAACATTGCATTGACCTCAATGTAAAAGAAAAAGGAAAGGAAACTCCTTGTGTGGCCAAAAATGCACAGAAGCTGAAAATTGTGCGCCACCAATTGAACTGCATACCATTCTTTTCGCTGAAATCAACTAGAAACTAAAAATGAAAATAGACTTAACACAACCAAAATTCAAAGTTAATAAAGACTTGACAACGAAATATTAATATATATATATTTTTTTTGAAATTTGAAGTAAACTAAAAACTAACAATTAAGATTGAATGAAAACTAACTAAAAACAGAACAAAAATTAAAAGGAATAATGTACCTTTGTTGTGTGGTCAAGGTGAATAGAGCGGATCCATAAGCGGAATGTCTTCCATCTCCGGATCATGTCTATCAATTAAGATCTTAAGTCGTTGACCGTTTACTTTAAAGACCCGACCATCTCTAGTATCCTCAATTTCTACCGCCCCATTTTCAAAAACATTTTTTACTATAAAAGGGCCGGTCCATCTTGATCGAAGTTTTCCAGGATGCTTATGAAGTCTAGAGTCGTATAAGAATACCCGATCATTGAGTTTAAATGTTTTCCTCAAAATGTTTTTGTCATGGAATACTTTCATCTTAGCCTTATAGATTCTAGAATTTTCATAAGCATCATTTCTTAATTCTTCTAACTCGGTCAGCTGATATTTTCGAAGTTTACCCGCTTCATCCATGTCAAAATTGAAAGACTTGAAGGCCCAATAAGCTCGATGCTCGAGCTCCACGGGTAAGTGGCAAGGCTTTCCAGAAACAAGCCGATAGGGTGACATACCTAAGGGAGTTTTAAAGGTTGTACGGTAAGCCCAAAGCGCATCAGTTAGTCTCAAAGACCAATCTTTGCGATCGGGGTTAACCGTTTTTTCTAAAATTTGTTTAATCTCCCTATTAGCAAGCTCTAATTGTCTACTAGTCTGAGGATGATAGGCAGTAGAGATTTTATGTAATACCCCAAATTTTTTCATTAAAGCTTCAAAGGAACGGTTGCAAAAATGTGTACCTCGATCACTAATTATAGCACGTGGTGTACCAAATCGAGATAACACCTTTTCTTTAAGGAATTTAATCACCGTTCCATTATCATTGTTTCGACAAGCTGCTGCCTCTACCCACTTGGATACATAATCTATTGCTACAAAGATATACTGGTACCCGAGGGAAGGAGGGAAGGGTCCCATGAAATCGATGCCCCAACAATCAAAGATTTCAATCACTAAAATAGGGTTCAAGGGCATCATATTTCGGCGAGACACAGCTCTTAACTTTTGACATCTTTCACAAGAGCGACAATAGGTGTTTGTATCTTTAAACAAAGTAGGCCAATAAAATCCACGCTGCAAAATTTTTGCAGCGGTTTTTTTCATCGAAAAGTGGCCTCCACAAGCTTGGGAGTGACAAAATTCTAAGACACTCGAAATCTCTTCATTAGGGATGCAATGCCTTATAATTTGGTCAGGGCAGTATTTGAAAAGATAGGGGTCGTCCCAATAAAAATTACATACCTCATATAAGAATTTCTTCTTGTCTTGAGCGCTCCAATCCATAGGTATCTCACCTGTAGCCAAATAATTTACGATGTGAGCAAACCATGGTAGAGAAGTAATGGAGAGTAATTGCTTATCGGGAAAATCATCTTTGATTGGCATGTCATCAAAAGTGTCCTCAAAAGTGAGTCTGGATAAATGGTCAGCTACTACGTTCTCCACTCCTTTTTTATCCTTGATGGTGATATCAAATTCTTGCAAGAGGAGGATCCATGGGATTAGTCGTGCCTTAGCATCCTTCTTCGTAAGAAGATACTTGAGGGCTGCATGATCTGTAAAAATAAGGATAGGAGAACCAATTAGATGAGCACGAAATTTATCTAAAGCAAATACTACAGCTAGCAACTCTTTTTCAGTTGTAGAGTAATTCATTTGAGCACTATTTAAAGTCTTACTAGCATAGTAAATGACAAAAGGTTTACCTTCCCTTCGCTGTCCAAGAACAGCACCTACAGCGTAGTCACTAGCATTGCACATGATTTCAGAAGGTAAAGTCCAATCTGGCGACTGCATTATAGGTGCGGAAGTAAGCTTGCCAATCAACGTTTTAAAGCCCTCTTGACAAGCTTGACTTCACTCAAATGGGGTATCTTTAACTAAGAGGGCGCATAGCTGTCTAGATATTTTGAAAAATTTTGTATGAACCTCCTATAAAAACCAGCATGACTAAGGAAAGATCTCACATCCTTTATTGTCTTAGGGGCAGGCAACTTAGAGATTAACTCAATCTTAGATTGATCAACCTCTATTCCTTTAGAAGAGACAATATGCCCTAAGACAATACCGGATGGTACCATGAAATGATACTTTTCCAAATTTAAAACCAATTCTTTTTCCTCACAGCGAATTAATACTCTTTCTATATTCATTAAGCATGTTTCAAATAAAGATCCAAAAATAGTTAGGTCATCCATAAAAACCTCCATGCAATTTTCAACCATGTCACTAAAAATGCTCATCATGCAGCGTTGAAAAGTAGCAGGGGCGTTACATAATCCGAATGGCATTCTACGAAAAGCATAGGTGCCAAAGGGACAAGTAAAGGTGGTCTTTTCTTGGTCTTCTAATGCAATTTCTATTTGATAGTAACCAGAATAACCATCTAGAAAACAGTAGAAGGGATGACCAGCTACACGCTCAAGAATTTGATCAATAAAAGGGAGTGGGAAGTGGTCTTTCTTGGTGGCAGCATTTAATATTCTGTAATCAATGCACACACGCCACCCGTTCACAAGTTTGGTAGGGACTAACTCTCCTAGGTCATTTTTTATCACAGTGACTCCGGACTTTTTCGGGACGACTTGCGTAGGGCTTACCCACTTACTATTAGCTATGGGATATATAATACCCGCATCTAATAGTTTCAGTACTTCATTTTTCACTACTTCTTTCATAGTGGGGTTAAGTCTACGTTGAGGGTCTCTACGAGGACTGGTTCCTTCATCCAGATTTATTTTATGGGAGCAGATTAGGGGATTAATTCCCTTTAAATCAGCCATGCCCCATCCCAGGGCTGATTTGTGTTCATTTAAAGTTTGAATTAATCTTTTACCTTGGGTCTCAGTTAATTCAGAAGAAATTATAACAGGAAAGGTATCACCTGGACTGAGAAAGGCATGTTTTAGACCCTTAGGTAGTGGCTTCTATTCGACTTTAGGTGCTTCCACACTTGAGGGGACTTGAGTCTTGCTTCTTTCGGGCAGCTCCTCAAACCTTGGTTGCCATGCCCGATTTCCATAATCCTGAGATTTGTCAAAAACAACACATATATCAATTATATCAGTTTTATCATCAAATAAATCTATCTCAGAATTAACAAGAAAATTTTCAAGAGGGTCATAATCATGAGTTAAGAAAACTCCCTCATTGACGAGTGACTCGATCATGTAAAGCTGGTGGTTTTCGTCCTCATCTTCGGGCTGTTTTGCAACATTGAAAATATTTACTTCAAGGGTCATGTTGCCAAAGGACAGTTTCATGAGATCATTCCTACAATTTATTAGAGCATTTGCAGTAGCAAGAAAAGTTCAACCCAAAATCAAAGGGATTTTAGAGTTAGTGTCTACAGCAGAAGTAGTATCGAGAATTAAGAAATCAACAGGATAATAAAATTTATCAATTTGAATCAAAACATCCTCAACCACACCTCGGGGTACCTTGACTAAGCGATCAACCAATTGTAATACCACGCCGGTTGGTTTGATTCCTCCTAACCCTAGCTGTAAGTAAATGGAAAATGGCATCAGGTTTACACTAGCTCCCAGATCTAGTAAGGCTTGTCCAACCTCATGATTTCCAATGCTGCGACCAATGGTAGGACAGCCCGGATCTTTGTATTTCGGGGGAATTCTTTGCTCAATTAGTGCACCCACTTGCTCAGTTAGGAAAGCTGTTTTCTTGACATGATGTTTCCTCTTAATTGTGCATAAATCTTTGAGAACTTTTGCATAGGTGGGGACTTGTTTAATCACATGCAAAAGGGGAAGATTAAGTTTCACTTGCCTTAAGTTCTCAAGGATTTCATCATTCATTTCCAGATTTTTCTTGTTGGATTTTAAGGCTTGGGGGAATGGGGCCTTAACAAGACTTTGGGTCACTTCAGGGTCTTTAGGCAACTTGGTCTCACTACTGGTTTGACCCTTCACATTCTCGGGTTTATTCTCTGGTGGAATGTGTAGTGACTTACCTCTTCGGGTCACAATGGCATTTACATTTTTCACATTTTCTTGTGCCATATGTTGACTGTGAGGTATGGACTGAGCTTGGGCAGGGAACTTACCTCGCTCAGTCACACTCAAGGAGCTCATCAATTTAGACACTTGGCTCCTTATTTCTTTGTTTTCCTCAACCAACTGTGTAATTAATGCCTCACACTTTTGGTTTGTCTTGCCTTGTGCTTCTATAAAAGTATGTAAGGAGTCTTCTAAAGAGTCCCTAGAAGATGAGGGTGCATGATAAGGTGCTGGGTACGATCTAGGGGGCTGCACATGCTGCTGATTTTCAGATTTCCAACTGAAGTTGGGGTGATTTCGCCACCCCGAATTATAAGTGTTAGAGAAGGGTGCTGAGGGCTTCTTGTACATGCCTAAGGTATTGCATTGTTCCTCGTACAGCCCTCTCATGTCAACAAAAGTGGGACAATCTTGGGCGGGATGATCAACCCCGCCACACACAAAACATGATTATAAAGGTTCAGCCTGATTAACCATGTGTGTTGGTTTTTTCGTTTTTAATGCCTCCAACTCTCTAGTAAGCATTTCGACCTTGGCCTTGAGGTTATCCTCTTCCCTAAGATAGTAGATTCCTCCACCATTAGGTCATGACCTCTTTGTGCTCTCAGTAGCACTAGGTCCAGTCCATGTGTGAGCTTTCTCAGCAAGCTCATTGAGGTACTCAATAGCCTCATCAGGGTCTTTTTGCAGAAACTCTCCATTACACATCATCTCGACAAATTGGCGTTCTCTATAGGTAAGACCCTCATAGAAATAGCTCACTAAACGCCAATATTCGTACCCATGATGTGGACACATACTTAACATCTCTTTAAATTTCTCCCAAGACTGATACAAAGTCTCGTTTTCCTTTTGTGCAAAGGTGGAGATTTGTCTTTTCAAAGCGTTAGTCTTATGTTGAGGGAAGTACTTGTTAAAAAAGACTTGGGTCATCTCATTCCATGACCCATTTGATTGTGGTCTCAGTGAGTATAACAAACTCTTAGCTTTATCCTTTAAGGAGAAAGGAAAAAACTTGAGTCTCACGATATCATCAGTTGCATCGTGACTATGGAAAGTTGCAACTACTTCCTCAAATTCTCTAATGTGCACATAGGGGTTCTCGTTTTCCATGCAATGAAAAGTAGGGAGAAGTTGTATCATCCCTGTTTTAAAATTTTGATGACGGGTATTGGCTGGAAACATAATGCACGATGGTGTGGCTGTCCGGCTAGGATGTAGGTAATCTTTAAGTGTCCTAGCACCATTCTCATTAGGATTTTCAGCCACGTTAACAAAATCCTCTAAATTCTCTTATGGGGGTGCACTATGGTTTGATCTAGGCGAGGTTTCACCAATGGAGGTCGAAGGAGAGGGTAATTCTAATTCGGGTCCTCTAATGAATCTACCTCGCGAATCTCTCGGTCTAAGCATGCACCAATTAATTTAGAGGGGAATAAATAAATAAAACAAAATAATAAAAAAATAAATAAAACAAAATAATAAACAAATAAATAAAAACATAATAATAAACAGATAAATAAAAACAGAATAATAAACAGATAAATAAAACAGAATAATAAACAAATAAATAAAAGCAGAATAATAAACAGATAAATAAAACAGAATAATAAACAAATAAATAAAAACGGAATAATAAACAGATAAATAAAAATAGAATAATAAAATAGAATAATAAACAAACAAATAAAAACAGAATAATAAAACAGAATAATAAACAGATAAATAAAAACAGAATAAAATAATAAACAGATAAATAAAAACAGAATAATAAAAAAAAATTAGAAAATCAAAACAAAAGTAAAGGAATAATAATACCGTATTTACAAACTGCTGAAAAGAAAAATACTTACGATTTTTTTTTTTTTTTTTTTTACCGTCAAACTCAAAGTTGACAAGTTTCCTTATACTTAAGCGCGTTTCCCTGGCAACGGCGCCAAAATTTGATTACACCCAAAGTATAACACGGTTATTGTAGTACGGCTTTGGGGTGTCGATTCCACAGGGAAACAAGTTAAGTACAAAGGAAAATGTGTGAACCTTACAACGAACGATAAAAGTTAAACTCAAGATTTTTGAGCTTTGATGGTGAAATAATGTAAAGGAAAATTGAGTAAATGTAAATGAAATATAAATGAGAAATAACAAGGTTCCGGGAATCCTCCTTAGGTTTGTTCCCTATTTCCACTCTTGATTCAATTGATTTTATCTCAATTGCAAGTTTCAACTCCCAAACAAGCAATCAGAATATATTCAATCAAGCACATTTACAACTCTTATATAATTGCTACGAATTAATCATTGATTTCAGTTCATGCACACATGACCGATCTTAAAGATTATCAAGAAACGACAATATATCTTAAAAGACAATATCGCAGTAATGGACAATCAATAAGATAAATCTACCGGAATCAATCACATCCAAGCAACCTCAATGGAGGAGAAGGATGCAATTACCGGATTAAGAGAGTCTAAAAGAAGAAGAATAAAAAGTACATCTATCACATGAACTTAAATCTTCTTACTTAATCAATGAATAATTCATAAACAATATTTAACAATAAATCCATACAACTGAATCAAGAAAAGGAAATAAAGAACAAGAAATCCCTAAAGATTCATCCCTTTCCCTTGTAAAATGATTAGTTGGCCATGGAAATCAAGGTGGAAGAACAATAAGAATGCTCTCCCCTTGATTTGGCCATGGAGTTCAAGGTGGATGAACAATATGGATGTTCTCTTCTTGATTTGCAACCAAAGAAAACCTAGAAATAAAATGGAAGAATGCTGGATTTGGATCCCTTGAATCCTCTCTTTTTTTCTCTCTTCCTTGCTTTCTCTCTTCAATATTCAACTGCACACTCCATAAAGATATATTTATAGAGCATGAGGGGGGTGTTTTGGTCTTGGAAAATGTCATTTGCTCACCCTAATCCGGTCAAGAGGCGAGTGGGCCGTGCTGTGCGCCTGGGCCTGCTGTGCGTCTGGGCCTGCTGTGCTGGCCTGAACTGTTTCCGCTAAAACTGCCATAACTTTCTCTAGAAAAATCCTTTTTATGAACTGTAAAATTCTCCAGAAAATAGACTTCCGGATCTTTCTAAGAATATATGGCTCATCATCTGGTTCTTCCTACATCAATACAGTTTAATCTGCAAAGATGATTGATTTGTGCGGGAAATTCTGGCAATTCAGTGAAACTCCTTCAGCTTGTATGCAGAAGTGCACACACTAGTGTGCCTACCCTTAAATTGCTGCAAAGTGATGCACACACTTGTGTGCAGTCTTTTAGCTTACTGTAATTTATTAATCCAGCCTTGGTTTAGACTTTAACCATCTTTGAATCATGTTTGGACATGTCTAAACCTTGGACAAAAACGAGCACCAACACCCAAGATCTTTTGGTGCTTTAAACATGGATCGCTTTATTATCTCTTTTGTACTCAAAGCACCTGAAAATGCATCGAATTAAGTCAATAATTTATGAATATCACTTTAGAGTTATCAACATGTAAAAGTGTGATTATGACCGAGATCAACCCTAAAATGTTAACAATTAAGTATTGTTTAGATGCATTTTATGACTCTCATCAGGCGCTGTGCATTTTGACCTTGCATACACGCACCTAAGAGAGTCCTTATGCATGCTGCCTATGTGTGCTTGACTTTTCCTAGCACCTAGGCACTCAACAGGGCAAGGTGCGGTGCTGGGCAGAGTGCCTTTGCAGTAGCTTCTGGGCGGTGCGCCGCTGGAGTTGAGCGGTGAGGTGCTGGTCCGTTCCTAGAGGGATGCACACTAGGTGGTGCGGTGCGGTGCTGGATGGTGAGCGGTGCGATGCTGGCCCTATCCCGACAGCACCTATGCTGGACGATGCGGTGCTGGCAGATGGGCGGTGAGGTGCTGGTGCACACTGATGCTGCCCAGCAGTGCGCACACTCCATAAGCTTGTGCAGAAGTGCATACACCAATGCGCCTAGCCTTACCTTGCTCCAAAGTGATGCACACACATTTGTGCAGTCTTCTAACTTGCTGAACTTTAATTCTTCAACTTTGGTTTAGACTTTAACCATCTTCGAACCATGTTTGGACATGTTTGAACCTTAGACAAATACCAACAATCTCAACCTTTTTCTGAGTGTTCAAAAACCTGAACCATTGTGTAGAAAGCTTCGGGATTCAAACTCATCTTGAGTCATCAATTAACCAACTCCAATCCCAAGTAATCCAAGGCAATGATTAAACTTACTTAGAGGTAGAACTTTAGTACCAAAATCTGCAGGATTTTCTTCCATAGCTACCTTGTCCACATTGATGCATCCTTTTGTAACATTTTCCCGAATGAAATGATATCGAACATCCATGTGCTTTATCCTCTCATGGAATGCCAGATTCTTACACAAGTGCAATGCACTTTAGCTATCCGAAAATACGATAACCTGCTCCTCCAGTACCTTCAACTATTCAAGCAACCCTTTGCACCACATAGCTTCCTTAATAGTCTCCGTAGCTGCTATGTACTCAGCCTCGGTTGTTGAGAGTGCTACTACTGGCTGCAACTGAGACTTCTAACTTACACAACATCCATTTAAGTTGAAGAAGTAGGAGGTAATCGATCTTCTTTTATCCCAGTCTGCTCCATAGTCCGAATCAGCAAAACCTTCAAGGTAGATGGACTTACCTCTCATCTCATACACTAACCCTACTTCTAGGTTTCCCTTCAAATACTTCAGCAACCACTTCATCCCAAGCCAATGCTCCTTTCCGAGATTACTCATAAACCTGCTCAGAACAATCATTGCATGAGCAATATCAGGTCTAGTGCTTACCATAGTGAACATAACAGAACCAACCACACTAGAGTAGGGGATTTTCTTCATTTCTTTCTTCTCCGCCTCCGATCTTGGACATTGATCGCTGGAGAACTTGAAATGATCAGCAAGGGGAACTTTCACTGGTTTATTATCTTCCATAAAGAATTTAAATATCATATTCTCTATGTAGGAGGTTTGAGAGATCTTCAATCTGTTTCTCTCCCTTTCCCGGATGATACACATCCCAAGGATCTTTTGTGCATGGCCAAGATCCTTCATCTCAAACTCCTCACTGAGTTGAGCCTTCAATTTCTTTATCTTCTCCATGCTGCTCCCAACCAGCAACATGTCATCAACATAGATAAGGATGATCACCACTTCCTCAACCTTCTGCCCCTTATAGTACAAGCACAAATCATAGTAGCTCCTCATGAAACCCAAGCTGATTACAAAGGAACCAAACCTCTTATTCTATTGACGAGGTGATTGCTTCAGGCCATAGAGAGATTTCTTCAATTTGCACACCAACTCTCCCTGCCTTCCTTCCTCATAGCCTTCGAGTTGCCTCATGAAAATGGTCTCATCGAGCTCTCCATGTAAAAATGTTGTCTTCACATCCATTTGCTCAATTTTCCAATCAAATTGGACCACCAATACTAACACTATC
Organism: Bretschneidera sinensis; assembly: GCA_023935145.1. Taxonomy (NCBI): domain Eukaryota; kingdom Viridiplantae; phylum Streptophyta; class Magnoliopsida; order Brassicales; family Akaniaceae; genus Bretschneidera; species Bretschneidera sinensis. Next base: position 72,864,708 of record CM043701.1, on the reverse strand, counting down.
CGGATCATCTTGTACTTCACAACCATTGAGAAGATTTCGGTGATATCTATGCTTTCTTTTTATGTGAACCCCTTCGCCACCAGCCTAGCTTTATACCGGACTTTATCCCCTGGAGTATTCCCTTCTTTGATCTTGTAGAGCCATCTACAATCCATAACTCTCTATTTTTCTACTTTGGGCACCAACTCTCAAGAGTTGTTCTTCATCAAAGAGTCCATTTCTTCCTCCATAGCCAGCTACCACTTTGACGAATCCTTACACTCCATAGCATCCATGTAAGTTTCTGGTTAAACCTTTCCTTCTATCCAAGGAGCTGCTACATTAGCATCCGTAAACCCATATCTCAAAGGTGGTCTAACCACCCACTTTTCCCGGCCTCTTGTGAGCTGGTAGTCATTCCGACTTGCTGTATCAACCTCTTCTTATTCAGCCTCTTCTTGAGTTTCTTGAACTTGGCTTTCATCCAAGGGCTCTACCTGGTCTGAACCCTCTTGCCTCCTTTGTTCTACCTAAACCGAGTTCTCCTTGATGCGATGCTCCACAACTTCCGGACTGGTTTGCTCACTAGCCCCTACAAGGTTAGTTTTCTCCAGGTAGGAAAATAATAATTCATTAAAAATAACATCCCTACTTATAATCAGTTTGATGCCCTTCTTTTCTAAGGACCATAACCTATATCCCTTAACCCCATCACCATATCCTAGAAATACACATTTTCTAGATCTAGGGTTAAGTTTATCCTCCTTTTGATGTGCATATGCAGCACATCCAAAAGTCCTAAGGTTGTTTAATTCAGGGGGTTTTCCACTCCACATCTCCATGGGAGTCTTTTTGCTCTAAAGCTCTAGAGGGTGATATATTTATCAAGTATGCAGCTGTAGCCACAGTTTCTCCCCAAAAATATTTTGGTAAACCGGATCCTATTAGCATGCACCTAACCTTTTCCATAAGGGTTCTATTCATTCTTTCAGCAACTCCATTTTGCTAAGGTGTTTTTACAACTGTTCTATGCCTTAGAATGCTATTTAATTCACAAAATTTATCAAAATCCTTATTGCAAAATTCTAAGCCATTATCGGTTCGTAAAGCTTTAACTACCCTACCCGTTTGAGTTTCCAGCAACTTCTTCCACACAACAAATTTATTCAAGGCATCCGATTTATTTTTAAGCAAATAAACCCACACTCTTCTTGAATAATCATTAATTAAAGACAGAAAGTAAATGTTACCTCCCTGTGTTGGTGTCCTTGCTGGTCCTCAAAAGTCCGAATAAATGTAGTCAAGAACCCCCTTAGACTTGTGCACTCTAGTGTTGAAGCTAACCTGGTGTTGCTTCCCAAGAATGCAACTCTCACCGAAATCCAATTTCTCTACTTTGTCACCACCAAGTAGACCATCATTGCTAAGAACTTGCAGGCCCTTTTCGCTCATATATCCCAATCGAGTGTGCCAAAGGGCGGCCTTGTCCATCTCAGCCATCAAGCTTGCTGCTTGATCATTGATTTTTGTCTCTCTGATCATCTCATAGAGTCCATCATTTCTTACTGCCTTGATCACTACCAAAGATCCCTTGGCCACCTTGATCTTTCCTCCCTCTACTTTTCATGTTTACCCCATGGAATCCAGCTGCCCCAATGAGATCAAATTTCTCTTCAAATCTAGAATATGCCTCACATTTCGTAGCGGCCTTATGACTCCATCAAACATCCTCAATTGGATGTCTTCAATCCCTCTCACTTGACAAGAATTGTCATTCCTCAAGAAGACCCTTCTATTATTGATCTCCTTGAAATTCTTGAACCATTCCTTATGAGGGCACATATGATAAGTGCACTCGGAATCAAGAATCCACTTTCCGCTGCCTTGCCTCCTGCTCACATTTGAGCACACAACAAGAACATCATCTTGCTGTTCTCTCTTGGCAACCGAAGCCTCTCCATTGTTGGTGTGGCTTCTCCTCTCATCCCATATCCTCTTCTTGCAATCTTTCTTGAAATGGCCCTCCTTGTTGCAGTAGAAGCATCTCCTTCCTCCTCCAAGTCTTGTCTTGGAATGAGATCTCCCATGGTTCTACCCTCTACCTCTTGACTTCTCCCGGTAGTTGCCATGGTTGCTACTACCATTCCGAGTTGCTAGCCTTCCTCTTACGAACAGCCTATCTCCACTTGATGTCTCCTTCATCTTGGCTTTGAAATCATGTGCCCTTATGGTATTGATCACAATCTCCTTTGTCAAAGTATCCCTTCCAGACTCAATGGCATTAATCAAGTTATCAAAGCAATCAAGAAGAGAATTTAACAAGATAACAGTCAATTGTTCATCCGGAAAAATAATGCTACAGCTATTCAAATCTTGAACTAGCTTATTAAAGACATCAAGATTATCTTGCAACTCTTGACTAGGATCCATTTTAAAAGCAAAGATTCTTTTAAGAAGATAAATCTTGTTAGGAAGAGTTTTGGTAAGAAATAACTCATCTAGTTTCTTCCATATGACAGCCGGATCCTCTTAGTCTCCACACTCCCTTGTGACACTATCCGACATATGCAAGAAAATGGTGCTGTAAGCCATCTTCTTCATCTCGGTCCACTGGTCTTCCATGACACTTGCTGGAAAAGCATCATCTTCTCCAATAGCCAAGTCACTTTCTGTTGCATTAGAACAGCCTTGATCTTCTGCTTCCAAATGGCAAAGTCTCCATTTCCATCAAACTTCTCAACATAGAAATTTGAAGCCATCTTTTACGGACAAGATCCCTGATTTATGAACTACCCACAAATGCTTTCTTCAACCTCAAGAACACAGATCGAAGATGGATCTTAACATCGTTCTTGAACCACCCTCAAGAACACGATCAGATCTTGATCTTTACACTGTTCTTGAATCACCCAAGAAGTTGATCTTTGATTCTTGGAGTCTTGGCTCCGTCACCTTCTTGTTCTTGCTCCGATACCTAGCTGTGTAACTCTGATACCACTGTTAGAAATCATCTTGACAAGATGCCCAGGTGGTGATCTTCCTAACACCCAAGTCTAGAATGACTTATAAAAAGAATTGGAATCGAAAACAGGAACAGAAAATCAAAGAAAGAAAGAAGACAAGCAATTTTTATCGAGGTTCGGCAATGTTCCTACGTCCCCGTGAGTTCCTCCAAACTCTCTACACTAAATCAATGGTTCTTACTAGTTTACAGCAATCCCCTTCAAGAAACCAAGTTCTTGAAGAAACCAAGAGAAGAAAGAAGAAGTTGAGAACTAACTATGCTCCCTCTCTAATCTAGTCTTCTCTCTCTTTTACAACCAGCCTCACTACAAAGAGTCCCTCTTGTGTTTATGTCTCTCACACAACTCTCTCTATGTGTTTACAATTGATCTCACAATGTCACAAACTTGTGTTGTTATATATTTGAAAAGTGAGGCTAGGGAACCCCTTTTATAGCCTCCCACTTCTTGGACATTCTTGTGAATCAATCTCCACTTAATCATGGCCCTTAATCACTTTCCTAAGTGGTGTTGTGCGTTTTGACCTTGGATACATGCACCTAAAAGAGTCTTTATGCATGCTGCCTATGTGTGCTGGACTTTTCCTAGCACTTAGGCGCTCAATAGGGCAAGGTGCGGTGTTGGGCAGAGTGCCTTTGCAGCAGCTTCTGGGCGGTGTGCCACTGGAGTTGAGCGGTGAGGTGCTGGTCCATTCCTGGAGGCATGCACACTAGGCGATGTGATGCTGGATAGTGAGTGATGCGGTGCTGGCCCTGTCCCAGCAGCACCCATGCTGGACGGTGCGGTGCTGGCAGATGGGCGGTGAGGTGCTGGTGCACACTGATGCTGCCCAGCAGTGCGCACTCTCCATCAGCTTGTGTGCAGAAGTGCACACACTAGTGTGCCTAGCCTTACCTTGCCCTAAAGTGATGCACACACATGTGTGCAGTCTTCTAACTTGCTGAACTTTAATCCTTCAACTTTGGTTTAGACTTTAACCATCTTCGAACCATGTTTGGACATATTTGAACCTTAGATAAATACCAACACCATATCAGGTAATTCATTTTTTTTTTTTCGTTCTCTGTCCTATTAATGCTAAGATAAACAATTATAGTTTAATTGTTTTATTTTATTTGTCTTGGATTGAATTTGTTTTGGTCGCAGAGAGAATTAAGGAAAGTGAGGCCATGAATATATATAGAGATATAAATTCTAGTTATATATGTACATTTTAGTGTGGATGTTTTTTTTTTATTTTTTATTTTTTTATGTAGAGATGTATAGGAAAGAACTGCAACATTGGCATAATCCCTATTCTACACATAAAATTTGAGCTTTTTGTAGGAAGCAAGTTCAAGATCTATGCATGGTTTTGTTTCAACTGAGCTTATTGCATCTAATTAGAATTTTGGTTATGACTAATGTATTGTTGTGTCATGCTAAATTATTAATTAGGCTATTATCCATGCTTCAATATAAGTTTCTCTTTCCATGTTGTAACAATAGCAAATGCAAGTACAATATCCCATTACACATGTTTACTGTTTCTCTTTTAGAACTAACCTCTATATGGTTTGTTGAATTTTTAATTTGTTATGGCTTGCTCCCATTTTAACTAAATATCATATTTTCGTACTACAATACTTTCTAATGAGTTTGCTTGCCCAGATTTCTTCTAGCGTTTTTCCTAACGAAATGTTTTTCCAATGGCATCCATGTTTGTTTTTGGTATACTAATATAATGTTTAACGAGTAAAAAACATAGAGAGCATATAATGTATCAAAAAAAAAAAAACCAAATTGCTTTCACAAATCCTTATATCCCACGCCCTATTAGATCTCCCAAGAAAATCCCACCTAAGAGATTTCCATTTAAAAGAGGAACAAAATTGGTCATGACCATATTTCATAGGAAACTTCTGCATAGAATAATTTTAGGTACTGCAAGAGTTATCATGCTTGTTGCAACTATTTTTAACTTAGCAAGGACCAATTCATTTACATAAAATTAATCTAGCTAGTGCTTAGTGTTCTACTGTTAGCCATGCTCATTGACTAGATAATACACAATTGAGCGAGGTGACATTCAGATACTTGAGAGGGCAAACAACTTATGCTATGCAGGTTTGTTCATAATATGTACATAAAGATGAGAATTTGCTATTAAGCGTTGGCGTACATTGTTGGCGAAGATATCACCCTTAATTAGTTATATATAATATGTAATTTGATCAATTCCATATAATTTTGGAATGGAATTGACAAAAGCCAGTATTAATATTATTCTATAGTATTCATCAATATTAGATAGAAATCTTCATGGGGCTAAACACGGGCTTCACTTCTTCATGGTTTTCACGCTAGTTTCCAGCCCATTGTAGACTCTAGTCCTACTTATTACTATAAAATGTTCAAATTCATTTTGCAATACGTTGGTCTCTTTCTAGTCTCCACCCCCAACCCTGCTTCTTTGGGTTAAACAAAATAGGATCGAAAGGTTAATTTAATTATTAGGTTTTCATTATCGTTATCATTGAAGTTCAAATGTTTGTTTTATTTGTCTTTACCTAATGTATAACAATGCTAAGTTAGAAGTTAATAGTTGTTATTTGTTATTTGCCTCTTTTTTTCTTTTTAAAATATGGAATTAACTTGTAAGGATACATGAAGCATTATATATATATATATATATATATATATATATATATATATATATATTAGTAAATATACAGATACACTATTTTCCTGGTTGGGCCCCACCTTGAATACCATAAAGCATATGCATTTTCGAGATCACCTATTTAGGTTAATATGTTTTGTCCTCTTGATTTTTGAAGTTTGGATGCTTTCCATTTGATATATAAGCTTATGTCAATATGTCATCATTTCTGTAATGAAACTTTTTTCTTAAATATATTTGTTTGCAATGATTTTGTATCGATTACAAATGTGTACATCATTCTTCATTAGTTTATTATCCTTTTTATATTACTATTTTTTTTTCAAACATTTTGTAGGAAGAATGTTCAAGATATATGTGTGGTTTTGTTTCAGTTGAGCTTATTGCATCTAATTAGAATTTTGGTGATTTGCTGCGTCATGCTAAATTATTAATTTGGCTATTGTCCATGCTTCAATATAAGTTCTCTTTCCGTGCTATAATATATTATTTGTGAATTTTAATATATTAGTAAATAATATTGAAATGATTATTTATTTTTTGTTCTATCTATAAAGCAGATTTTGTTAGAATTGTGATAATTTAGTAACATAATGGAGATAGATAAAAGTTGGATGGAGTTACAGATCATAGTTGGCCCGAGTATAGAAGAGGAATGAATGTTTTTCTTGATTTTGCATTTCAATACTCTAGGATAAGAGACAAGATTAAGTGTGAATGCATTAGATGTAGAAATACTAATTATAAGTATTTGGGGCAGGGCTGGTATGAATGTTGAATTAGATGGTGAATCTAATTGTCAGGACTGAGTGCCTATCACTGCGCCAAAAGTTATAACTGATAGCCAGAGTGTAACTAAAATCACTTAAACTGCATAACAGCACAAACACCACGTTTCGACTGTGACTTAGCCCCAACTTGGACCTCTGCCATAGGACAATTGCTGCCAACACCTAGCCCAACAATCTATCCCTTAACAATTGCACCATTAGGAATCAACCTTGTGACCTTGGCTCTGATACCAATTTTCAGGATCGAGTGTCCACCACTATGCCAAAAGCTATAGTTGATGGTTAGAGTGCAACTCAAATCACTTAAACAGCATAGCAATATAAGCACCATGTTTAGACTGTGACTTAGCCCCAACTCGGGTGTCCGCCATGGGACAATTGCTGCCAACACTTGGTCCAACACTAATGACCATAATCAAGGTGAAGGAAGTGTACCTGAGGAGCTTAATTTCGAAGCTCCCAAATTTTACCGTTTACTAAGGGAATCAAAAGAGAAATCATATCCTAGTTGTGAACATTCAAAATTATCAGCTATTATTAAATTGCTTCACTTGAAATCTTCTCATAAATAGACCAATGCTTCAAGTGGTAAGAGAGCTAATCCCTAATGGTGAGAAGGCGTTGCTGGACTCATACTATAATGCAAGGAAATACATTGGTGAACTTAGGCTTAATTATGTGAATATTGATGCATGTAGAAATGATTGTGTTCTATAATGGGATATGTATGCTAATGTATGTGAGTGTTTGACTTGTGGCTTATCTAGATGGAAGCCAAGCAATGAGAATGGTAAGAATATGGTGTACAAAGTGTTCCTTTTTTTTTGTTGACTCAAATGTTATAAAGATTGTACATGTCAAGCAAGATAGTCGTTAAAATGAGGTGGCATAAGGAGAAGCGAGTGGATGATGGTAATATGAGGCATCCAGTGGACAGTTCTATATGGAAGTCATTTGATGAGCAGCATAAGTCCTTTAGAAAAGACTTTCGAAATGTGAGGCTTAGACTAACAACTGATGGCTTTCAACTTTTCGAAAATTTGAGTTCGCAACATAATTTATGGTCGATAGTTCTACTCCCTTATAATTTTCCCCATTGGATATGCATGAAGTAACCATATTTCATGTTATCCTTGCTTATTCCTAGTCTAAATTATCCTGGTATGAGAATAGATGTTTATTTGCAGCCACTGATTAAAGAACTAAAAGAATTATGGTAAGAAGGATAGAAACATATGATGCACATGCAAAACATAATTTTAAAATGCATGTTATAGTAATTTGGACCATTAATGACTTCCCCGCCTATGCTGACCTTTCAGGATGGATGACTAAAGGTTATTTGGCATGCCTTTCTTGCCATAAATAGACTTACTCACAACACCTAAGTGATGCAAGTAAGATTTGTTATATAGGTCATCGTCGATTCTTACCTATTAATCATACGTGGATCAAAAAAGAAAAGTCTTTTGAAGGTAAAAAAGAAAATAGGCATCGTCTTTTTGCACTAACGGGTGATGAGGTCCTAAAGAAGTTTGACTTATTTAGTCAATGACTATTTGGTAAAGACAAGAAGAGAAAGTATGATGAGTCAAATACATTATATAACTGGAGAAAGAAGAGTATGTTTTTCACGTTGCTTTATTAGTTTATGCTTAGATTGCATCACAATTTAGATGTCATGCACATTGATAAAAGTGTTAGTGACAATATCTTAAATTCAGTAATGTGTATAAAAGGAAAGACAAAGGATACACTCAAGGGCCTTTATGATTTGATGAGAATAGATTGATAAAAGCTTCACCCGATCGGGGTTGGAGATAATGCACAAATTCCACTTGCATGCTTTACACTTTCTTTAGAAGAAAGAAAGGAAATGTGCAAGTTCTTAAGAGAATTAAAGGCTCCATATAGGTATCTTTCTAATATATAATGGTATGTATATGACAAGGAGTGGAAGATCTCAGGAATGAAAAGTCATGATCACCACATATTCTAACAACTTCTTCCTATTACCATACATAGATCTTTGCCTAGGGATATTTACGAGCCATTAATTGAGGTACATTTTTCAGAGACTTTTTCTCAAAGACCTTGAAGTCTGATGAATTGAATCGACTTAATGAGAAAATTGTGCTCACACTATGCAAGCTAGAAACGATATTTCCCTTGGGGTTTTTCGATGTTATGGTGCACTTGATGATTCACTTGTCATATGAGGCTAAACTTGCTGGACCTATACAATATAGGTGGATGTATCATATTGAAAGGCATTTACGAACACTAAAGTCATATGTGCGTAACAAGGCATGTCTAGAAAGTTTAATAGTTGAATTCTATATATCAGAAGAATGTTTGACATTTTGCTCTAAATATTTGGTTGGGGTAGACACTAAATTTAACAGTCCAAGACGGAATGATGAAGAGGTTGGTGACCACCCTTTGAGTAATGATTTAAAGATATTTGAGTGCATGGGTTGTCCATTAGGAGCATTTGTGGCTCATGTTATGAGTCAAGAGTTGAGAAGGCAAGTTCAAATGTACGTGTTGAATAGCTATGAAGAAGTTTGGCCTTTTATTGAGTAAGTGTTAATCAATAACTTGGTTTTGAATAAAATCTATTTTTTGTTTATTTGGACTAATTTCAATGGATTAAAATGGCCTTTATAGGCAATTCAAGAGTGAAACACCATTGGATAATGAAAATGACTTTATGAAGATATATAATTATGAGTTTCCAAAATGGTTCCACAACCGTGTAAGTTTATTTTTCTAAAACTTTTTGTTTAACAGTATATGTGTTTTACATTATTGAAAACTCGTTGAATGATCAAATAATTTCTGGTTACATTAATTAAATTGTTTAGGTGGCTATGATAGATGGACAAGGAAATGTAACTGATTGACTGTGTAATTTGGCTCAAGGAACTCTTGCGAAAACATTAGTTTATAATTATAAACTTATTTAACTAAACAACATTGTTTTAATTTGGCGTAAAAAGCTATCATGCATTGAAATTTTTGAACAAAAATTCCCAAAATAAATTTATTTCAGACGTGATACATCAAAAATTTCATGTCGCAATGTCAAATTGTCGTTGCCAAAGCAATTTTTGGACAAACATTTCGCAACGAAAATTTGTTGTTGCCAAAAATAAATTTATTTAGACAGAAAATTCATGAAGCCCACAAATGACTGATTGTCGTTGCCAAAACAATTTTTGTCCAAACATTTTGCAAGGATAATTTGTTGTTGCCAAAAATAAATTTATTTCAGACTTAATACATCAAAAATTTTATGAAATTTGCAACAACAATATATCATTTCCAAAAATAAATTTTCTTCAAATTTAATGCATAAAAAATCTCATGAAGTCTGCAACGACAAATTGTCGTTACCAAAACAATTTTCGGACAAACATTTCGCAATGACAATTTGTTGTTGCCAAAAATAAATTTATTTAGACAAAAATTTCAAGAAGCCCGCAACGACAAATTGTTGTTGCTTAAACATTTCGCAATGAAAAATATGTCATTGCCAAAAATAAATTTATTTCTGACATATTATAGAAAAAATTTCATGAAGCCGATAACAACAGATTGTTGTTGCCAAAACTAAATTTGTAATAAAATAACATAATTAAAGGATTAGGCAGAGCTTGAAGTTTAATGAGTAGGAAGAGCTCGGAGTTGTAAAGTGTTAAAGGTTTTGGACATGATAAATATTTTCCTGTCATTGATGCGACCATGCAGAAGGCGAGGAAGATATAAAAGTTCATTTACAATCATGCTTGGGTGTTAGCTATGATGAGAAAAGACTTCACCAATGGTAGGTATTTGTGTCGTACTGTTGTTACAAGGTTTGCTACACACTTCCTCAACATCCAGTGTTTGATAAAGTACAAGAACGCACTTCAAAAAATGTTCACTTGTGACAAATAAGTTGAGTCACGCTATGCAAGAAACAACAATTATAAAGAAATAGTGAGGATTGTTTTGCAAGATGATGAGCATTGTGAAAGTTATTGAATCATTAGTGAAGGTTCTTCACCTTGTTGATAGTGAAGAGAGATCAAGTATGGGTTACTTGTATGAAGTAATGGAAAGAGCGAAGGAAGTAATTAAAGACAGGTTAGACAATAGATTGTCACAATATATGCCATTTTTCAGAATCATTGATACGAGGTGGGACAAGAAACTCCATAGTCCATTACATGTTGTCTTCTCAATCTTGCCATCTAATATAGTCCACATTTCGATAAGCAGTAAGATGTTTCTCGAGGTTTTATTCAAACTACCATGAGATTGGTGCATGAGGTTGATTTGCAAGATAGAGTTAGTACTCAGATTACTGAGTACTATGAGTCCACTAGTGATTTTGGAATTAGTTTAGCTATTCGCCAATGTGAAAAATTAAATCCTGGTATATTAAATATTGGTTATGTTTGCTTTATTTTTACTTTCACTTAGTAATATTAATTTTATATTGAAAATTGAAATCTTTTGTAGTTGCATGGTAGAGGCAATTTGAAAATCATATTCCAGAGTTAAAAAGATTTTCCATTCGAGTGCTTAGCCAATGTACAAGTGCAATAGGGTGTGAGAGGAACTGGAGCACATTTGAGTTCATTCATTCTAAGAGGCAAAATAGGTTAGAGCATAAAAGACTAAATGATTTAGTCTTTGTTCGTTATTGTTGGAAATCACCTTGACAAGATGCTCAGGTGGTGATCTTCCAAACACCCAAGTCTAGAATGACTTGTAGAAAGAAATATAGCAATCGAACACAAGAATAGAAAATCAAAGAAAGAAAGAAGACAAGCAATTGTTATCGAGGTTCGACAATGTGCCTACGTCCCCGTGAGTTCCTTCGAACTCTCTGCACTAAATCAAATGGTTCTTACAAGTTACAGCAATCCCCTTCAAGAAACCACAATGTTCTTGAAGAAACAAGAAGAGAAGAAAGGAAAAAGATGAGAACTAACAATGCTCTCTTTCTAATCTAGACTTCTCTATCTTTTACAACCAGCCTCACTACAAAGAGTCCCTCTTGTGTTTATATCTCTCACACAATTCTCTCTATGTGTTTACAATTGATCTCACAATGTCACAAACTTGTGTGTTTCTAATATTGAAAAATGAGGCTAGGAAACCTATTTTATAGCCATCCACTTCTTGGTCATTCTTGAGATTCAATCCTCACCTTTTGATCAAGATCATCACTTAATCATGGCCCTTCATCACTTTCCTAAGTAGTGCTGTGCGTTTTGACCTTGCACACACGCACCTAAGAGAGTCTTAAAACAGGCTGTCCATGTGTGCAGCCCTTTGCCTGTAAGATGTGCCCTGAAACAGGGTAAAGTGCACCTTGGCCTCCTCCAGCTTTGCAGCCATTATAAGAGGCGCACCCTGAAGTAGGTGCACTGCGCCCTGACTTGATGTTGTTCCCTTTCTGCTGCTATGCGCACACCCTTCTGCTTGTGTGCAGAAGTGCGCACACTAGTGCGCATGGCCTTCTCTTGCTCCAAATTGATGCACACACATGTGTGCATTCTTCTAACTTGCTGAAATTTAATCCTTCAACCTTGGTTTAGACTTTAACCATCTTTGAATCATGGTTGGACCTGTGCAAACCTTAGACAAATACCAACAGTTATAACATGAAGCTTCGAGAGAGGTAAATATAATTTATTTGCAATGTGTTTTTTATTTAATATTAATAATGATATATAGCAAGATAATTCAAAATATCATTTTACTTACACATCAATAGGAATATTTGTAAGGAAATCTTAAACATTGGATCCTATCAGCCTTGACAACATTAACATAATGCAAGATTGGTTTGCTGAAGAACTTGTTCTTGATAAGGATGATCTTGATTTGGATTATGAAGTTATTGAAGATGATACTATACTTGCACCTAATATTGATGATGAAGTTGTTTTTAATGATGAAGATGAGATTGTTATACCTGAAAATGAGAGTGAATGGACTTGGGTTGATGCTTTTGTGCCTGCTGGAAGTACTAGTTATGTAGTTCCCACTTACAAGGAAACATGATTTTCTTTTATTTTACTTAATGTTGCTTTTGTATTAGTATTTAGTAGTTCTTAAAACTAGCATAAACTTAGTGTTGTTTTGTGTTAGTAATTTACTATTTGGATTTGAATGTTGTATTGGTATTTGGATTTTAGATGATATGGGTGATATTACATTTTTATCATTTAATGTTGGAATGATAGATGGTTTTATTACGATATGTCACTATATTTTTATATACTTTCTGAAATGTTTGTAATTTTACAAGTATGTATATGAAAATGCCATCAAACCCGAAATGGTGCACCCAAACGAAATGAAATCGAAACGTTTTAGAAAAATGGGTAAACTTAAACGCCGTCCGACGCAAAATTTACAACCTTGACGTGAAAACCACTGATTTGGTCTTCAGTAGTGCCAGTATCACTTTGGAACACTTGATCTGAGGTATTCCCCCTAAGAACCTATACCAGTTGAGTCAGGAGCCCATAGAGGGTCTTGGTGCATTGGTGGAGGAATTGGCCTCCAAGGTATCTTTTGACCTCTTTCTTCTAGTTTTTTTATTAAGGTCGAGGAGTACTAACTTATATATATTTTTCAATCGGGCATAGCTACGGGAGTAATGTCCCATCATTGAATGGATCTAGATTGGAAGTTAAGGGAAAGCCACCACTTCATTTGGACTCTACGGGAGTCCCTAGTGAAGTCCATGGCTTTGTTGCTGGAGGAGCTAGAGGAGATCAGGGTAAAGAGGGACACAACCCATGCTGAAGCGAGGAGGATCACAGCCAAGAAGGAAGATGCTATGAAGGATTTTGTGGCAAAGGCCTTAGCAGACTTCAAAGTGTACATGGAGTTCAAGAAGGCCATGAAAAATGCTTTTGGGGATTTCTACTTCGATGAATTTGAGGAGGCCAAGAAGCAAGCCTTAGAAGCTTACCTGGAGCAGAACTTTTCTATAGTTGTGATCCCGAGTTCCGACGATGAGGCCACTATTGCTGAGGACCTAGGTTGGACTGAAAAGAATGGTGAGGAGGTCCAGACTCGAGATAATGAGGAAGAGGATGAGGAAAAGAGGGCTATTGACTAGGGCCTTAGTTATTTCCTTTATATCTTTTTGTATTTCAGGCCGTTACTACCTTTTGGATGTAAAATTTTTAAAGTTCAATGAAGTGGTCTTTTTTTTCACTTACTCTTGTGCCATTATTCTTCTTAGCTATCTTATTTGCTTCAAAAATATAGATGAGGGGAAAAGGTCAAGGCCTCCCCATTGATACTTAACGGAAGAGATCTAATGCCTTCAACTTTGGAGGATCCAATGAGTAAAATCTTGGGGCTTTATCCTCAATATTTATCTAAATAAAATGAGCTTGAGGCCCTTATTAAAATAGACACTGATGAAGAAATAGAGCTAATCTTTTATTAAGAATGTTCGAGGATTATATAAGTAAATAGTTGGAATTCTATTGATAACAAATTGGAGAAATGAGAGAAACTTTAACAATTTAAAGAAATAAGAGAAACTATATCAATTTAGAGAAATAAGAGAAACTTCTACTAATAGAACTTGCAGAGATTTTTGACGTTCCAAGTTCGTGGTAATGGCTTTCTATCTAAGTCTTCGAGTTCGAACGTGCCAGTTCGACAGACTCTTTTGATACGGTAGGGTCCCTCCCAATTTGGACAAAGCTTTCTTGTTTCTCGAGGGTGAGACATTTTGTTTCTTTCCAGAGCATCAAGTCGTATAGCTTGAAAGTTCTTCCATGGACTCGGGAGTTGTAATACCTGGACACCTTTTGATGATATACAACCAGCTTGATTTGGGCCTTATCCATTGCTTTGTTAATGAGATCAATGTTCATGTTGAGGGCATCCTCATTATTATATTTATCAAAGCTCTATACTCATAGCAACAGCCTTTATTTCGATTGAGGTGACGGCCTCTGAATCGTACGCCAAGAAGAATGGGGTCTCTCCAATAAGAGTCTAGGTAGTCGTCCAGTAGGCCCAGAGAACAATAGGTAGATGTTTAACCAATTGTTTATCGGTGTCATCAAGTCTCTTCTTGATTCCTTATAGGAGAGTCCTATTAGTTACGTCGGCTTGCCTGTTAGCTCGAGGGTAGCCTACCGAGGATAAACGATGCTCAATATGGAGTTCTTGGAAAAAGAACTTGAATGGAGAACTATCAAATTGTTTACCACTATTGGTGACAAGTATCCTCGCTATATCGAATCGACATACTATTAACTTCTAGATAAACCTTCGGGTCTGGTAGTCGGTGATATTGGCTAAGAGCTCCACCTCCGTCCATTTCGTAAAGTAGTCGATAACTAGTATTAACTGTTTCTTCTACCCTAGGGCTTCTAAGAAAAGACCGAGTATATCCATTCCCTACATGGTGAAGGGAAGATGACTAGTGATCAAAGTGAGAGGATTGGCTGGTTGTTGAGGAACAGAGGTGAATTGTTGACAAGTCTTATACTTTTTGACCATTTCAGTGGCATCATAGAAAATCTTTGACCAATAATAGCCATGGCGGAGTATCTTGAAGGCCAAAGCTTCGCCTGCCAGGTGATTTCCATATATTCCTTCATGAACTTCTTGGAGAGCGTAATCGGCATCGGTAGTTTCGATGCATTTTAGATAAGGATTGGTGAGACCCTTTTTATACAGATGTCCTTTGATAACAGTATACCATAAATTGCATGAAATGAGTTTTTTGGCTTCATTTTTTTGACTGGGAAGTGTACCATCTCTTAAGTATTGGAGTATCAGGCCCATCCAGGATTACTCTTCGGCCACTGGCATGATCGAAATTTCATCAATACTAGGTGCTACGAGGGTTTCGAGGTAGATTGTTTGGGTAAGGTCAAATTGTCTAGAGGAGGCAAGTTATGATAAAGCATATACCTTCGAATTTTGTGCCCTAGGTACCTCAACTATTTGGATATTCTTGAAGGTTACAGCAATTTCTCAGGCTTTCTCGAGATACCTGATGATTTTCGTGCCTCTAGCCTCATGCTCATTGGTCATTTGGTTGACCACCAGTTAAGAATCATTGTGTGCTTTAAAGGTTTTCGAAGCCAATGTCTTCCCTTGCATCATCCTTGCAAGCAATGCCTCATACTCGACCTCGTTGTTTGAGACTTTGAATTTGAACCTTAAGGCATACTCTATCGTAAACCCTTTAGGACTGTTGAGGATAAGGATAACTCCGTTTTTGATGTTGTTAGAGGATCCATTGACAAATAATGTCCAACTCAGTATTTGTTCACCTTCCTCAGACTCTTATCGCTGGGTGAGTATTTCGGAGAACGTGGTTTCCACGATAAAGTCAGTTAAGAATTGGGCCTTGAGTTTTGTTAGAGATATGTATCGGATGTTGAACTCACCAAGCTTTATGGACCACTTTACCAGTCTTCTGAAGAGATCTAGTTTGTAGAGTACTTGTCTCAATGGTTGATCGGTCAGCAGGTTTATAGCATGGTCCTAAAAGTATAGTCAGAGATTTTGAGCTGTAACTAGAAGAGCATTTGCCATTTTCTTGAGAGGAGATACCTTATCTCAGCATTATGGAGAACCCAGCTGATGTAGTAGAAGAGTTTTTGGATCCCACTTTCCTTTCGAATCAAGACTAAGGGCACTACGTCTTGGTCCGCTGATATGTAAAGAAAGAGCTCCTCCCTAGTAATGGACTTAGTCAAGAGTGGGGTCGAGCTCAAGTATTCCTTCAAAATTTCAAAGGCTTTTTGGCAGTCCTCTGTCCATGCAAAATCTTTGGCTTTTCTTATAGCCTTGAAGAATGGTAGGCACCTCTCGACAGATTTGGATACGAATCGACTGAGCGTAACTATACACCCAGTTAACCTCTGTACATCTTTAATGTTTCAAGGATGAGTAATATCTAAGATTTCCTTGATCTTCTCGAGATTTACCTTTATCCCTCGCTGTGTGACCACGAAGCTTAAAAATTTCCTAAATGTGACTCCAAAGGCATACTTCCCTAGGTTTAGCCTCATTTGGTGATTGATGAGTCTTAAATATTGCATATTTTAGACCCTTAACTTATATTTGTTATGTTCTTAGTTAGTGGTATTTCACTTTATTTTACATCTTTCTTGTGTTTTGTGTATTTTTACAGGTTTGTGGAGAAAATAAAGCATTTCAGGAGATGTGAAGCTTCTGGAGACATTGCGATCGATCGCACGAGATATGCGATCAAGCGCACCTACGCTCGAGCGCACCTGCCTACGAACGAGCGCATGGTCAACATCCCACATCGAAATATTTGAAGTTCAGTGCATCTGCGATCGATCGTAGCAGACATGCGATTGAGCGCACATGAGATCGTGCGCAAAAGACATGCGATCGATCGTACCTGCAATCGATCGCACCACACTGCGATCGAGCGCAAACGGGCAGTATCCCACATCGAATCTGCAACCCATATTGCTCCGGATCTTCCCCTATATAAACACCATATGGCTTCATCATTCAGTGTACAATTCCTGAGCCACTTTGGTGTTTACCGGTGGACGTCCACTAGCATTCTGGTGGATCCCGAAGGCATTGCTACCACGAGGGGAAGCGCCGCCTGTCAGCGAGTGGAATTTCTCCCATGTAAAGTTGTTTATTTATTTCTTTATATTCAGTTGTTTTAGTTTAAATGTTTAGAACTTTTTATTATAGTTTTATAGTTATGAGTGGCTAGACTCTTCAGCTAAGGTTGAAGATGAAGCCCCGCCGTTGTTTGGCATAGTAGTTCAGATTTGCTTGTACAAATCTGAAAATTTTTAGCATAAAATGTTCTGTCAATTATTTGAGTTAATCTTATAATTGATTGAGTTTAAATTGTTCTGTTGGATATTCCTTGTGTTTTATCTGATGGATACATCGAATTGTTTTCGATTAAATTGGATTTCCTTTGTGATTTGTTAAGAGCGGATACATCGGATGCTTTTGGTTTAGTTGGGATATTCTTTGTTTTTTGTCTTATAGTTGGATTCATGGAATTTTTTGATAGGCTATCTTTAGAACATTGAGTTATATGCCTAACTTCGGTGGGGTGGATTCAGAAACCTTAGTGTGTTTTTATTAGTTTTTAAAATCAATTTAGTTTAGCTTTTATTTATTTTGTAACATATAATTACAAATTTGGAACTAGGTTAAAATAGACTTAGTTTAGATAAAAATATATTTTCACAACACAATTCCCTGTGGATTCGACCTCGCACTTGCACAACACTATATTGTAAACGACTCGTGCGCTTGCGAGTAAATTAAAACTCACAACAAGTTTTTGGCGCCGTTGTCGGGGAGTTGTTTGGTTTGTGAAAATTTTTGGTCTGAATTAATTTTATATTTCTACTAGTTAGTTAGCAATTTAAAAAAAATAAAAGATAAAAAAAAATCATGTGGATGAATCCAACGCCAGTTTCACAGTTTTTAGAGGACGCTCTCAAGGATTTCATTAAAATGACCGGCCCGTCCCTCAATGCTGCCAACACTTTCAATGTTGAAAGCTGTTCCATCTGTGCTAGTCCCATGCATCTAGCACAGAACTGCCCATCAATGCCGGCTTATGCCGAGTATCCTATAGAACAAATGAATGCTTTCAATGACTGCTGTTGGCAATCAAATGGATCTTGCTCCGAAACATATAATCCATGGTGGTGGGACCACTCTAATTTTTCATGGGAGCAGAACCAACCAAAGAATCAGGGAGGAGCCCCTTACCATGCTCACAATCAATACACTCCCGAATTTCCTCCACCAATTCCAAGTTATGGTCACTCAGCTTATCCAGCACTATCACCCGCTTACCAAGCTCCCATTCAAGCACCAACGTCGGTTTCGCAATCATTGGAGGACGCTCTCAATGATTTCATGAAAACGACTAGCCAATTTATGAGTGAAATGATGAGTGCAACAATAGAAAACACCCAAGCGATTGCCACACTAGAGAGTCAAATTGATCAAATCGCAAGTTACGTGGGTGAAGGAGAAGAATGAGAGTTCCCCAGTCAATCTGAGCCTAACCCAAAGGAACAGTTTGCGGTGAGAAATTCTTCAACTCCCATGCATTGGCAGGAAAAAGTGCAATCAACTGTCCCATACTTGTCTGGGAGACAAGTGGACAATCAAGTAGAAGAGAACCCTGCTATGCACCAAGGGCAAGAGAGTGGCAACAATGAGAAGAGAGATGTTGAGCCATCTACAACCACTCGTATTATTAAGGATCTCTCTAGGTCGTCTTTACCTAAAGCACCTTACCTTGAGATACTACAAGCGCCTAAGAAAGAAGGGAAGTTTGAGGACATTATGGAGGCATGCTTTGCTCAATTTGAAGAGGATTTGGGCTTAGATAAGTTGTTTGAGCAAGCAAATGCTACTTTGGAGTCTACTCTTCTAAAGA
This sequence comes from Bretschneidera sinensis, assembly GCA_023935145.1. Lineage (NCBI taxonomy): Eukaryota > Viridiplantae > Streptophyta > Magnoliopsida > Brassicales > Akaniaceae > Bretschneidera > Bretschneidera sinensis. Next base: position 72,845,793 of record CM043701.1, on the reverse strand, counting down.
TCAGTGATACGGAGGAAACCACAACACCTGAACCTCACAAGAAGGAACTTAAGCCTTTACTGGATAATCTTGAGTATAAGTTCCCAGGTCCAGCAGATTCTTTGCCTATAATTATAGCTTTAGATTTGGGTGATGCTTCAGAAGAGAAATTATTGGACGTCTTAAGAGAGCATCAGGAAGCTATAGGCTGGACTATTGAGGATATCAAAGGAATCAACCCCTTGTTGGTGATACACACGATACAATTGGAGGAGAATACCAAGCCATCGAGGGAGCCACAAAGAAGGCTCAACCCTGCTTTGCAAGAGGTTGTGAGGGCGGAAGATATTAAGCTGTTAGAGGCAGGGATCATTTATCCCATCTCTGATAGCAAGTGGGTGAGCCAGATTCAAGTCGTGCCCAAACATGCTGAATTAACGGTAGTGAAGAATGAGGACGACGAGTTGGTGTCAACTCGTGTTCAGTCAGGAGGGAGAGTGAGTATAGACTACTGTAAGTTGAACGCTGCCACTAGGCCTGATCATTTTTCATTCCCATTTATTGATCAGATGGTGGAGCACTTAGTTGGGCATGTTTACTAATGTTGGGTCTGGCTAAAGACGTTAAACTTAGCGCTCATGGGAGGCACCCCACAACTTATCTTTTCTTTTGTTTATTTATTATTTCGCATTTTTATGATTAATGTTTGTTTCCAGTATTTTTTTGTTTTGTTTTCCAGTTTTTATTTTTCAGGGACAAAGCGTACTTCAGTTCAAGTTTGGGGGTATGCTATGAGCCATACCAGTCCAGATAGTTCTCCATATCTCAGGTCAGCTCTTTCCATATTAGTCACACATTGGGGTCAATGTGTAATTTAAGTTTGGGGGTATGGGAGACACATCACACACTTTGTCCTAATTTGTTGTCTTTTCATCATAGAGATAAATGCATGCTCATGTTATCGTGAAATTTTAGTTGATCTAAACATTTTCTGTGATGTGATGTCATTGGTGAGCTTAACATTTTGAACACATGATCTGGTGATAAATTTTTAAAATTTAGTTACTTACTTTAGGCCTTTTGAGAATTCACATGTTTGATCTAATCTAACACGAGCACATTAGCACAAATTATGTGAGGTATGACACGTGATTTTAATGTGTATTTTTCCTTATCTTAACTGAAACTGGATGACTTGTTGGATAAACTCTTGGGCATAGAAAAGCATAATAAATAAATAAATAAAAAAATTTCATTATCAATAAACTTTCTGCTGAGTAACTGGACCTCTTGCCTCAGTAAGCAGTGAGTGTTCACGTCAAAAAGTGAAATTTTGCTTGGTAGTATTAAGGCCGGTTTATTTTCGTAGCCTTTTTGACTCGAGTTAGTAAGTCCTTAGGGGTGTTTGTACACTTAATGCCCTAAAACCATCTGGTTTGGGAGTCATTGACTCAACACTCGCTACATGGGTCAATTAGAAAGTTTAAGGGAACTAAACATAGTCGTGCCTTATTAAAAAAAAAAAAATACTATGCCTTTTTCGTTCATTTTTTATGGGAAATTCGGTGAATCTTGAGACATGGAGACCTTACACATTAGAGTTACTTGGAAGCTTCATTTTTATATGCTAATTCACCTTACACTGATTCAAGCTTGTGATGCCTTATCCTGCCTTTTGTAAGTAATTAGATTTTAACATTTCTATTCATTGCGAAGATGGGTTTACCTTTTTAAGCTTGCTTATGAATGAATATCATGGTGATGTGTGCTCCTTAAATTTTTGGATACCATGAGTGATGACTTTATCTTTATGTTCTTTGTTTTTCATTGAGTCTTTTATTTTGTTTTGCTAAGGGACTAGCAAAATATAAGTTTGGGGGTATTTGATGAGTCTTAAATATTGCATATTTTAGACCCTTAACTTATATTTGTTATGTTCTTAGTTAGTAGTATTTCACTTTATTTTACGTCTTTCTTGTGTTTTGTGTATTTTTACAAGTTTGTGGAGAAAATAAAGCATTTCAGGAGATGTGAAGCTTCTGGAGACATTGCGATCGATCGCACGAGATATGCGATCGAGCGCACCTGCGCTCAAGCGCACCTGCCTACGAACGAGCGCATGGTCAATATCCCACATCGAAATATTTGAAGTTTAGTGCATCTGCGATCGATCGTAGCAGACATGCGATCGATCGTAGCAGACATACGATCAAGCGCATATGAGATCGTGCGCAAAAGACATGCGATCGATCGTACTTGCGATCGATCGCACCACACTGCGATCGAGCTCAAACGGGCAGTATCCCACATCGAATCTGCAACCCATATTGCTCCAGGTCTTCCCCTATATAAACACCATCTGGCTTCATCATTCAGTGTACAATTCCTGAGCCACTTTGGTGTTTACCGGTGGACGTCCGCTAGCATTCTGGTGGATCCCGAAGGCATTGCTACCATGAGGGGAAGCGCCGCCTGTCAGCGAGTGGAATTTCTCCCATGTAAAGTTGTTTATTTATTTCTTTATATTCAGTTGTTTTAGTTTAAATGTTTAACACTTTTTATTATAGTTTTACAGTTATGAGTGGCTAGATTCTTCAGCTAAGGTTGAAGATGAAGCCCCGCCGTTGTTTGGCGTAGTAGTTCAGATTTGCTTGTACAAATCTGACAATTTTTAGTATAAAATGTTCTATCAATTATTTGAGTTAATCTTATAATTGATTGAGTTTAAATTGTTCTGTTGGATATTCCTTGTGTTTCATCTGATGGATACATCGAATTGTTTTCGATTAAATTGGATTTCCTTTGTGATTTGTTAGGAGCAGATACATCAGATGCTTTTGGTTTAATTGGGATATTCTTTGTTTTTTGTCTTATAGTTAGATTCATGGAATTTTTTGATAGGCTATCTTTAGAACATTGAGTTATATGCCTAACTTTGGCGGGGTGGATTCAGAAACCTTAGTGTGTTTTTATTAGTTTTTAAAATCAATTTAGTTTAGTTTTATTTATTTTGCAACATATAATTACAAATTTGGAACTAGGTTAAAATAGACTTAGTTTAGATAAAAATATATTTTCACAACACAATTCCCTGTGGATTCGACCTCGCACTTGCACAACACTATATTGCAAACGACTCGTGCACTTGCGAGTAAATTAAAACTCACAACAGTGATGTCGGAGTATACCAAATGCTTCTTTTAGATCAGACTCGTGGACTTTAGACTTGATACTTTTGACAAGCATATCATCCACGTATACTTTCATATTCCCCAATCTTTTCTTTGAAAATTTTTCTAACTAGTCTTTAATAAGTTTCCCCTGTATTTTTTAATCCGAAGGGTGTTATCTTGTAGCAATATTAGCCTCGATGGGTGATGAAGGCGGTTTTGGGCCGATTTGGCTCATGTATAAGAATCTGATTGTACCTCAACTAGGCATCCATAAAGCTAAATAGTTTTTGACAAGAGGTGACGTCGACCAATTAGTCTATTCGAGGGAGAGAGAAGCTATCCTTTGGACAAAATTTGTTCAGATCCGTGAAATAGATACATGTTCTTTACTTGTCGTTGGCCTTCTTTACCATCACCACATTGGTGACCCATTCTGGGTAGTCAGCTTCTTGGATGAAAGCAACTGCAATGAGCTAATCTACCCGCTCTTCTATGGCGTCCTGTCGTTCTAAGATGAGGGACCTCTTCTTCTGAATAAAAGGCTTATGCTCCGGGTCTATGTTTAGTCTATGGACAATGACTTGCGAATCAATCCCGGGCATGTCGGAGGCTGACCATGCAAATATGTGTTAGTTCCTTTGAAGAAAAGAGATTAGTGTCTCCTTGAGACTCTCGGAGAGGTTAGATTCAACCTGGATGGTTCTTGAGTCCCCCTCATTTAAGGGGATAGCAATGAGCTCTTCAATGGGCTATCCTTGAATGGTTTTGAGCTCATCTTAGAGATCTTCGATTTCCAGATGTAGGGCTTCGGCCTTTTTTACCCCTTAATGGAGTTCAAATAACAAGATTCGAAAGCTTGCTGGTTCCTTTACACCTTTCTCGGTGGGGAATTTCATTTTCAGGAGATAGATGGGGATTACTACATTAAGAGTCGGTCTTTCAAGGATCGTGTTATACGATGATAGGTGTTTGACCACTAAAAACATGATCATTACAGTGATGAGTCGTGGATCTGTTCCTGCGATGATTGGGAGGGTGATACTACCTTTGGAAAAGACTATTATTCTCGAGAAGCCATATAGTGGAGAAGACATCGGTTTAAACTGGTCATCCTTGAAATTCATCTTCTTGAAGGCGTCGTAATAAAGAGTGTCTGTCGAGCTTCCGTTGTCCACTAGGATTCGCTCGACATTATAATTAGTGATAATGAGCGTGATGACTACTACATCATAATGGGGGGTTTGCAACCCCCTAGATCATCATCCGTAAAGGAGATTACTTAATCTATCTTGACCCACTTATGAGGTCCATTGATTGATGCCATTGATCGAGAGTAGACTTTCCTTGTGTGGGATAATTGCCCCTTTCTATTGGTCCCCCTAAGATTGTTTTGATTGTACCCGTAACTGTGGTTGTGTGACTTCGGTCATCTTGGGGATGTTTGTCACTTTGACCCTAATTATTAGTACTTGGCTTGGGACTCTGCCTAGGACTGCGCCTAGGACTTTGACGATGACTCTGATCACACCTTGATTGTTCGACAATCAGCTTATAAGGACATCGGGGTTGATTTTAGTTATCTCAGACAATGCCAAATGTATTCCTTTAAGTACCCTCATTTAATGAGGAGCTCAATCTGGCTTCTGAGAGCATGGCATTCCTCGGTGTCATGCCTGTAATCCTTGTGGAAACAACACCATCTGTTTTGATTCCCGCTCTTATTAGGGTGGAGCGGTTTCGGAGGCCAACGGAGAATGTCTCAATCTCGAATGTTCATGAGTATATTCATCTTGGAATCATTAAGTGGGGTGAAACTCTTGAGGAGTGGGGCAACTTTCATTTTACTCTCTTGATGGGGTTTTTTCCCCGAACTATCCCTCAGCTCATTAATGTCTCTCTTCCTTTTCTCTGTCCCTCATTCTCTTTTCCTTATGAAAGCTTGATCATCCTCGACGATCATAAACTCTTCAGCTCGAGCAAGGATCTCATTCATATCCTTGGGAGATGTACACTCAGAGTTTGTCTCCCTTTCATTGAATGATTTTAAAAAGACTCTCCGATGTTTTTCGAGCTCCTTTGTTGCTAAGAAAGTGGGCAACAAATGTGTGACTCCGCTCTTGGAAAAAGCTAATACTAGCGGGCTTGAGGTGTGAATACCAGGTATTGGCAGCTTTTTCAAGGGTTAAGGGGAAGGCTCGACATTATCACATTGGGGTGACAATGTAGCATTATTGTTGTCTTGTAGAATTGGAGATGATCCATGGGATCCATGGAGTCGTTGTACACCTTTTTTATGGGTATTTGAAAGTTTCAAGGAGGGGGTGTTGAGGATGTCTTGTGTGAATGGAGGAGCCTAAGAGTTGAGTTTATCTTGGACATTGGCATTTCTACTTTTGAAAGCCTCTTTTTTTCGTTGGTCCATCTCTTTTAACTTTTTGTCCACGTTAGTTTGGGTTTTAAAGGCGGAGAATCCTTTAGAATTTGACTCAGGAAGGGGAGGAGTGGTGGAGTTATTGTGAGCCAGTTTGTTGGGATTCATGTGCTTATTTGGAATAGAGTTTTGGTGAGATGAGGGTGGAAGCAAAAGAGACTGAAATCTTTCCTCAAGCTTAGTGGCTAGATTGGTGACTAATTGGGTGAGCTATAGGAACTGCTCTTGAGTAACTGGTGCAACCAAAACTGGTTCGGTAGGTCCCTTCAGTTTTTCTTGGATCAGGGTCCACTAGGTTAGACTGAGATGGTAGCTCATGTATGGTTCATCCATCAGATGGTTCGCTGTTGTTCTGAGTACCAGAAGTGTTCTTGGCAAGATTTTTGTGCTGCATCGTAATAGAGGGGTTCTTTTTCCTTCAAGAATAAGGGCCCTCCTTTTAGCGCCAATTTATTGATGTAGAAAATCTGCTAAGAACTTGAACGGCCGGGGAGCGGGCCTGCACACATTAAACGAGGAGAAAACCTAAAGGTCACCGGAGGACTGTGCCTCTGGGGGACTTTCTGATGCCTAAGCTAGAGTATGTATTTTTGAAAGTATGGAGGGATATGTAATGCTGAGAGTTATGAGTGAGAATTGAATGTACTTTTTGATTGTGAGAGCCCCCTTATATAGTGTTTCATAGCAGAATTCGATTAGGAGAGTGATTGATCACTAGTATTGTGATAGCAATAATATTCCTATAGATATGTTTGAAGTTATCCATAAGTTTGATAATGATTTATCCGTAAGCTGGAGTGGCGTAGTAGTATCAAGACATCGGTGTGAAATTATCGTTATGCCCTTTGTCAAGTGTAATGAATCAATTGGTTGATCAATCTGAGTCATGAAATTACTCTTTTATTTTTAGAGGTGGCCACGTGTCACTATATTATTGGAGAGGTAATTTTTCCCTACATCAACAGCATACTATGGAAGATTTGTGTGCAACAATAGATGCTGATCGAGCTAAATGGGAAACTGAAAAGGAAGCTGATCGAGCTAAATGGGAAGCTGAGAAGGAAGCTATAGAGGAGAGGATGAGATAACAAATTGAACAAATTTTTAATGCTCATATGAATCAAATGATATCAAACATGAAATGACAACCTCCTTCCTCTTCCAAAAATGATGAGGAAATAGTTTCTTGCCAGAAATGATGTTTCAAAGAGGACATTCCTTACCAAAGATCAATCTAAGGTGAAAACATTTCTCACCGTAAGACAACCTAAAGCAAGAACTTTCCTCACCAAATGTCACCTTAAGGTAAGAATACTCCTTATCATAAGTCATCATAAGATAATGAAACTCCTTGCCAAAAGTTTCAACCTTCAACCAAATAGGCAGTTTAGACGAGGTTGAATGGAACTTTAAGTGAGGAAATATCTCTTTACCTAAAAAAATATTTTGGCGAGGGAAGTTTTCTCTTGCTAAAACCTTCAGTCACAGAGGTATCAACGAGGACTTGGCGAGTAACTTTTTTCCTTGCAAAAAGTCTTTGGTAAGGAAAAATTCATTTTTAGCAAGGAAATATTTCCTTACCAAAGGTAAAATCTCTTGTAGTGATAGCTGCACTTCTAAATGAAGACTGTATCAATGTAGTAAAAATAATGTATGTTCTCATCAACATGGTTTCTATTGCTATGCCAACACTTGGAAAGAAAGATTGTATCCAAGTATACTTGTTTTACTCACTGATTTTGATGAAATTATAATTTGACCTAGATTTCTTGGCCATCTGAAGCTACAAGAGGGAAAATTATTAAAACATAATTAATCAAAAAAATAATGAAAAGGAAATTCAACAATGCTCCGTATATATCTATATTATTAAGGTAGAAGATGTGTTTCGTGTACACCCCTCAAAATGTTTTAAAAAAAGCTTGCTTAAATATATAAATCAAATACTTAAATAGCATTAGATATGTAACCAAACTTACTCCAACTCCCTGCATCATTCTCCTATATTTTTCTCTCCTAGTATCCCACCCACCCAATTTTAACTTCTTCACTCTCCTTATCTCTCTTATCTTCAAACCATCTCTTCCCCGTTCTTTTTATCTCTTTCATTTTCGGTTGGAAATCTAACAATCAATCAACAATTATGTAATAAAAATAGCAAAAATAGAGAGATAGGAACACAAGAATTTTAATGTGGTTTGGTACAACTCATTGCCTACGTCCACGAGTCAATCCCCATTCCACTTATTTGCAAAATTTGGATGGAGAAAATATGCTAAAACTCATTACACACCAATACATGATTTTTCAAGCAAAAACCATGTGAAAACTCTCCCCAATCTCATAGTCCAAAACTCCAATACACCCAATGTTCACTCAACCCTTGGATATTGGTGTTTGGTTTGCTAGTTCCTTTTTATCTTGAACAATTATTCCAACTTAAGGAATAGGGGTGAGAACTGCCTCACTTGATGCCCATATTTATAGACTTCAACAACTTGACCTAGTATATGCCTTTAATTAATACATAGTCAAAAAATACTTATCGAGTGTTGGTTACTATGATGCATTTCTCTTCACACAAAGTCATTTTTCAAGATGCATCGGTCACTTTACCAAGATAGTCAAAGTCATAAATAATGAGCCACAAATCCCAACACCAGTGAAGCTTCCAACTCCTAGATCGAGTTTGCCTCTACCCGATCAAACCCTCTGTTTTAGACAGACCTTTTACTCATTATTAAGATTTTGAGCCTAATCCCAACAATCCTCTACATAGGCCTAAAATATGATCTTCGACAACGAATCTAATTCGCTCTCATTCAACAAATACGAGTTCTCATAGTTCATGGTAACTCTCATCATTACCAATGAACCATTAACAACTTTCATCTCATTATTGTTATTAGCTTTTTCATTATCACTATCTTCCAATTCCTTCATCCACTAATACACTGAGCTTATGCTACTCATCTCTCTCCGGAAACGACGTAGGAACCTCCCATCCTTCAAACCTCCCTGCCTACCCCACCTACCAATAACTTCGTGACTAGGTCATCTTCTCAAGGTGGCAAGTAATCATCCTCTAGCAACTTGCTACTAAATATTTTAGTGATAATGGATTCAAAAAGACTAATATTCATATCTTTATCCATCTATGAATTTTTTCCATTGTAGAACCTCGCTATGATACCACTTTGTTAGGAATCTAACACCCAATCAACAACTATGTAATAACAATAGCAAAATCAAAGAGATAGGAATACAAGAATTTTAACGTGGTTCGGTACAACTCATTGCCTATATCCACGAGTTAATCAGTATTCCACTTTTTTACAACTTTTGGATGGAGGAAATCTGTTAAAATTCACTACACAACAGTGTATTATTTTTCAATAAAAAATTATGTGAAAAGTCTCCCCAATCTCACAACCCAAAACCCTAATACACCAAATATTCACTTAATCATTGGATATTGGTGTTTGATTTGCTAGACCTTTTACATCTTGACCAACTATTCCAACTTAAGGAATAGGGGTGAAAACTACCACTTTTGATGCCCATATTTATAAACTTCAACAAGCCCACCAAGTAATAGGCCTTTAATTAATACATGATCAAAAAATACTTATTAAGTGTTGGTTACCAAGATGTATTGGTATTCCACAACGTCATTTTTCAAGATGCATTGGTCTTCACACTAACTATATTTAATTAAATTCTTGATAATGCACATGTCACCACACCAAGATAGTCAAAGTTATAAATGATGAGCCACAAATCCTAACACAAGTCAAGCTTCCAACTCCTGGGTTAAGTTTGCCTTCACCCGATCAAACCCCCTATTTTGGATGGATCTTTTACTCATAATTCAGATTTTGGGCCTAATCTCAATATCTTTAACTCACGTTGATTCTCTTATTCTTTATTGTTGGAAAATCACCCTCAATGCTTAGGTTGTGATCTTTCCAAACACCCAAGTCTAGAATGATTGTATAATGAACAAAAACAAGAATCAAAGCATAAAAGAGAACACAAGCAATTTGTTATCGAGGTTCGACAATGTGCCTACATCCTCATGAGCTCCTCCGATCTCTTTTCACTAAATCAATAGAGTTCTTACAATTACAGCAACACCTCTTTAAGAACCCTCTTGTTCTTGAAGAATGAAAGGAGAGAAAAGACAGTGATAAGGACTAAGTGTTTCCCTGGAATTTTCCCCAAGAAAATTCTATTTACAAAGCCCTTGAATCCCCAATCTATACTACTCTCTCTCTAAACAACCTGCTTCTCTTGAATGAGTCGCTCCTGTGTGTTTTGTGTCTTTGCACTCTCACACTTGCATGTCATTCACTCTTGTTGAGATGATTATCTTCACTTGTTATTAGAAGACCCTTTATATAGAGCAACGACTACCTCATCTAATCTTTGAGATCAATCTCAACCCTTAGATGTCAAGAACCAAATACCCATGGCTCTCTAAGAGTCTAAGTGAACCTGTGCATTTTAACCAAGTCCCACGCACCATCAAAAGGTGGTGATTAAATGGTGTCAGGTGTGCATTCATGCTGCGGCTCAGAACAAGGTATACCGTGGCTTAGAAGGGCGGGAGACTTGCTCCCTTCTGGAGGCTGTGGCTTGGGTGGGTTGTGCCATGGCGCGCACACCTTGAGTCATGGCGCACACCACCATCCTTAACTTCTAAACTTTCTACTGGCCGCGGTGCACACTCCTTATGCTGAGGCGCCAAGACCTGATGCTGAAGCTGCTGAACCTTCATTCTTCCAACCGTTTAATCCTTAGACAAATACTAACATTTATCTCCCGCACTTTATTCCATTTTAAATGATCAACATTAGCATATTGTTTCATCATATAGAATAGAAGATCAACACATGCATAACACGTGTCGAGATGCTAATAATTAATGAAAGCATATGAATCCTAAAAATAATGCAATACAGTTTCTAACATAAGCATAAAAGTTTTACAAATTATATGTGGCGTGTTGGTTGGTTATCAAGTTAATTTCCTTAATTTTTTTTAGCATTATTGGAATTTTGTTTCCTTAATTTGAATGTTAAGGATTATGTCTTTGAGTAGCAACTAATATTTGTAATCCTTTGTTCACATATTGGACTCATTTTCTTTTAGGGGATCTTTTTTGATATTCTCTCAGCAATGACTTGTGGATTATTTATTGATTGGATACCTTCTATTTTTTCCTCTCGAAAGATTATTTATGTTTCATTAGAAAGAGTAAGAGAAGGGCTAGACATGCAAAAGTTATTTGGCTATAATGAATTAATCACACGTGTAGCCCTCTCATGGCTTAAAGGAAGAACACTAAATTTCTTGCTAGCTTTTTTCATATGTACTCCTGCTAAACTATATGATATATTTTCATTTATGTATCATTCTGGAATCACTAAATTACTCTTTTAACTGCAACAAATGTTAATCTAAGAAAGAATAAAGGATTAAATGTTTTTTACTGATTTGACAAAATTCATGTTGGACTTAGTGGTTAAGTATTTGACTACATTTGCTTTATTTTCTAATAAAGAAAATGGAGGAAGCCAATGTATATCTTATAGTTTGAGTTTATTTTCTTTTTTGTTAAATTTCATTTTTATCCTCTAGTTTTCGACATTCTATTGATTGAATGCTTTCATATTCTTCTTAAGTATGGTCTATGACTACTATGGGTATTAAACTTTCCTTGTTAGGCTAAAATGAAAGAAAAGTTAAGTAATCGATTTTCGAATACTAACAAAATGGAGATTGTTGAAGAGCTGGAGAAAAATGATAAACAAATTAAATGATTGTCTCCACAGACATAACCATTGACGGGTTGTATATGTATACATACATATATATATATGTATATATATATATATATATATATATATATACATACATATATATATATATACATACATACATATATATACATAAATACATATATATATATATATACATAAATACATATATATGTGTATATATATATATATATATATATATATATATATATATATATATATATATATATATATATATATATAGACTGAGGTTTCAATCCAAGAGGGGGTGAATTGGGTGTTTAAAAAAACCTTTTGCTAAATAAACACAAGTTTATAAAAACAGATAACCCACAAGCATGTAAACAAATAATGTGCTGTAAATAAAAAAGTTTAAGGAATAGAGGATGCAAACTCAGTTTATAGTGGTTCGGCAATATCAGATTCGTTCCGACCCTACGTCCACTCTCTTCAACGAACCTCCTTAAAGTAATCCACTAAGAAACTTAATCGTGCAACTTCACGGGTGTTGCACAAACCTTACAATCAATCTCTTCCTCTTGGAAGCAAAAATCCTTTCCTCTCGAAAGCTAATCTATTCCTTTCAGAAGCTAATCCCTTCACAATAAATGCTGTAAATTAAATGGTAGAGAGACAACAATGAAAGCTTATACAACTGAATAATATCTCTCTTTCAAGGTAAAGCTTGAAGAATGGCTCAAGAATAAATATTTCAAAGCTTTTGTGTATCAATGAGTAAAAACTTGATTGAATGTGTATTCTACTCATTTAAAATGTTCAATAGAGTGGGTTTATATAGCCTTGATGTAATATGGCCGCTTTGTACTGTTTTGGTACGATTTGGTGCAATTTGTGCTGAAATCTCATGTCTCAATGGTCATATTTTTTGAACTACCAGTCGACTGGGGACAGTCTGTCCAATATACCAGTCGACTAGTATGATGCACCCAGTCTACTGGGGACACACTGTCCAAAACTCCAGTCTTCTGGTATTAGTACACAGTCGACTGAGTTGCTTATCAACCCTGTTTTCATGATTTGAAATGTTTTTCACTTAAAAACATTTGATTGAAAAGTTCTGTAAAAATGTTTTTTTTTATAAGGATCCATAAGACAAGCTTTTTGCCTGAACAAGTGAGATTTACAACTTGTTTCAATACCTTGTCTCTATACTAGATCTTCTATATTGACTTGGTGTTTGATTCGGGTTGAGTTTTTGCACTTTGATCCTTGGTTGAATGCTTTTGTTGCTTAATACACTTAGATAGCACTGTTAGTATAATAAGAGCTGTATTTTGTCATCATTAAAATATAGGTTAGGGTCAACAATCTCCCATTTTTTTATGATGACAAAACTTATGAGAAAAAATAGTTTTAAAAACTAAGTGTTGGATTTTTTAGAAAAATCAGGCAGAGCCTCATCTGTTTTTTTTTTTTAATAAAATCAACCTGTAAAAAGGTAAATAACAGTTTATATATAGCCTAACTGATAAGTGCTTAAATAGTCATATTTAAACCCCTTAATTTACACTTGTTAGACTCTTTACTTATCTATTTTAGTAGATTATACTTCATTTTTGTGTTTTATGTGTTTTTCACACGACTTGGACAAAAAAATAACAAAATGGAGCTGTTAGAAGCAAAGAGTGAAGTTCTGCCCTCCAGCAAGGTGCGCTCGAGCATACCTCCCTTATGATCGAGTGCACAAGCACACGAGCGCACTTAAAGAAGGCTCGAGCGCACACATGCGATCGAGTGCATCCCGCATACGCTCGAGCGCAATTACTCCAGAAATGGCAGAGCCAGAATTGGAAAGAAGTCTTCCGACTCCAAAACAGAATTAGGGTTTCGAGACACCATGAAGACCCTATAAATAGGCCTGTAAAACACATAACACAAACCTTTTGTTTGAGACTCGAAGTAGAGAGCTTAGGAGAAGAATTGACGACTCGTCTCCCGAGTCTTCTTCGGTTTTAGTTTTCTATGTTTACTTAATTATGTTTAGCATGTTTACTTTACTTAGTATGTGTAACTAAACACCTATAGGGCTCGATTGAAGCCCTAGTTATGCTTTACCACACATTTATTCATTGACTATCTTTGCTACAGCCTTGTTAGAATATTTAACTTGATTAATACCTGTTTATATTTACATTCCTCATATGTATGTGCCTGATCAATGTATGCATGTGGTATGGATAGGTTAGTCAAATCAATTTGGATGACTGAGTCTTGGGTTCGACATTAGTAACAAGGGATATCCGCACCAGATTCCCGGGAGCGGACCAAGCCTTAGGTCCCGTGTGGTTGCCAATCTCCACAGCCCTCATGCTCTCTTAAGGAACAACTCAGTATACACCCATGCTGAATCCCTTAAAGAGAGAAAAGAGTTAGAGTATACACCATGCCTAACTCATTGCATAGGGAGATCAATAGCCTAAGGTGTGGACCAAGCCCTTAGGTTGGCAACCATTAGATATTCATGATAAGGCTAGAGCATTGAAACCTTAATAAGTGGGAAAGTATAATTAGTGGTGGATATCATAGTCCTATGTTCTCATTATTGTTATTCACTCACTATCAACTGTTATTTCTCTTTTAACTTAAAGAAATTAATTCTAGATAGAAATTCACCAATCATTGTGGAAATGATCTCGCACTTGCACACTATGCTACCTCAGACCTTGTGCACTTGCAAGTAAAACAAGTACGATTATTTACTTATTTATTTAGGTAGATAAACGTCCAACAAGTTTTTGGCGCCGTAGCCGGGGATTGCATTAAATTTCTTTTAGAAATAATTTCTCATTTAGTTATCATTATTTCTTATTTTATTCTGTTTTTATCTTATATTTTTTTTTTGTTTTACTAAAAACCCTAATCAATTCCTTTTTCTCTATTTCAGGCACTCCAGGAAGTCCTCTATACCACTTGTGATTGAGCACACTCCCTTGTGCGATTGAGCGCAATTAAGGCAGAGAGTCATCTGAGCAACAGTGTTTTGACTGCTGCACTCACATATCATCCACTGATTCATGCACGAACGTTAGTCCAAGAATCCAGCATTCCTTCCCTTTGATCCCGAGCTCGAGAGGTCTATCCGACAAAGGTTTAGGGATAACTCGAAAGAGGTAGAAGAAGGAAGTGAGGAAGAGACACCACTAATGGCAGAACAGATAGCTGAACAACAACCACCTGAGCGAAGGCCGATGAAGCAATTCTTCACCCCGCAGAACCTCGAACAACCTTCATGCATTATGTATCAACTTGAGGCGAAAGGAAATTATTACATATCCCCGCAGATATTCAGTGCACTGACTTATTTTAGCGGTACACCTAGTGAGGATCCACATTGGCACCTTCGAGAATTCTTCGACCTCTGCAAATTCCAGCACATCCGAGGCTTAGACCAAGAAGGAATAAGGTTAATTCTTTTCCATTTTTCCTTAAAAGATATTCTAAATTATGATATAATTCTTTGCCTGCAGTTTCCATCCACACTTGGGAGGAGTTGGCGAGCAAATTTCTAAAGAAGTTTTTCCCAGCCCAGAAGACAAGGCAAATGAGGAAAGAAATACAATCCTTCCAACAGAAGGATGAAGATCTGTTCTTCAAGGCCTGGAGACACTTCAACGAGTTACTACTCAAGTGTCCACACCACAACCTACCCCAAGACGAACTGGTACAAGTCTTTTATGAAGGTTTAAGTGATTCTAACAAAAACATTGTTGATTCAGGTTATGGAGGAGTGCTGATGGAAAAAAGCAGCGAAGAGGAAATAGAGAAACCCTGAGTGAACACACGCAGCAGTTCTCCTCTCGAGGTAGACACATAACCAAAAGTAAGGGTATGTATAAGGTAAGCATGAACGGAGGATCATCTCCTCAAATAGTCGCCATGGAAAGGAAAATTGACCTATTAGTGAAAGCCATGGCCGCTCAGAACACCTCAGCTAACCCATCAGCCGCACCATTACAGGTATATGCTATTTGTTCACAGTTTGATCATAATACTAATACTTGTCCTTTATATTCATCTGCAGATCATGAGCAAGCCAACTTTTTGGGTCCAAAAAATTATCCGCCAAAGAACAACCCCTATGCCAACACATACAATCCTGGATGGCGGAATCACCCGAACTTCTCGTGGAGCAATAACCAAAACAGTCAAGGGCAGCAAAGAAATTTCCAACCAGTAGCCCAAACTGCTCCTGAACCCAAGAAGAATGACCTCAAAATTCTAGTGAGACAACTAGCAATTTAGCAGCAACAAATCATTACTTCACAAGACCAGTTCATGATAGAAGAAAGATAGTTCCATACCAAACTAAGGCAAACCATAGCAAAACATGAATAAGCCATCCAAAGGTTAGAAGTACAAATGAGACAATTAGCTAAAGAGATGAGCAACAAAAAGCAAAGGGAGATTTCAGCTCAAAGCCTTGGGGGACATCAACAACTTAAAGCTGTCACGACCCTCAGAAACGGTAAAGTAATAGGGATCGATGAATCTGCAACAACATCAAAGGTAAGGGAGACGGAGAAGGTGAATGCACCAGCCTTCCCGCAGAGGTTAGTAAAACAAAAGAAAGAAAATAAATTACTTGATATTTTTTAAACTTTGCGAAAAGTTGAAGTAAACATTCCTTTGTTAGATGCAATTCAACAGATCCCAGCTTATACTAAATTTCTAAAGGAATGTTGCACTCACAAAAGAAAGTTTCAAGAACATGAAACTGTAGCTTTAACTGAAGAAGTAAGTGTTGTGTTATTAAGAAAACTCCCACCTAAACTAAAAGATCAAGGTAGTTTTGCTATTCCCTATAGGATAGGTGATCAGTTATTTGAGTGAGCATTACTAGATTTGGGGGCGGGTGTGAATTTGCTACCATATACAGTATTTGAAACCCTAGGATTGGGGGAGCTACAACCTACTTCCATTACCTTACAATTGGCAGATAGAAGTATAAAAGACCTAGGGGTATTCTTGAGGATGTTCTAGTAAAAGTAGGAGAATTCATTCTACCCGCAGATTTCATTGTGTTAGATATGGAAGAATGCCCAATGCCATTACTCTTGTCCATCATTTTAGGAAGACCCTTTATGAGAACGGTTGATACAAAAATTTGTGTGAAAAAGGGTACAGTAAGTATGAAGGTAAATGGGGAGAAAATAGAATTCAAAATATTTGATACATTAAGATTACCTCAAGATGATATGGACTGCTTTAATATATGTATGATACATAATTTTGTTGAGCAAGTTTTTCAGGTCTAGTATGTTGATCCCTTGGAGCCTTACAACTGTGGATATTGAGCAAGAACCAGAAGATATCACTAATCGCATCATGAAAACTGTGCACCTTCTTGAGGCCTCCCTAAAGCATTCAAGCAAGTATGCTCCCCCATTTGAAACTCTTATGCCCACTAATACCACTCTTTTTCCTTTAATTGTCCAGGCACCAATTTTGGAATTAAAGTAGCTGCCAGGACATCTAACTTATACCTATTTGGGAGAGAAGAAAACATTACCGGTAATTTTGGCTGCTAATTTGAGTATTGGAGAAGAAGACAAATTATTAATAGTTTTAAGGGAGCATAGATCCGCCATTGGATGGACCATTGCTGACATTAAGGGAATAAGTCCGTCCAAATGCATGCATAATATATACCTTGAGGATGAAGCAAGGCCCACGCAAGACGTCAAAGAAGAATTAACCCGCACATGAAAGAGGTAGTAAAGGCTGAGATATTGAAATTCTTAGATGTTGGCATCATCTACCCTATTTTTGACAGTAAGTGGGTAAGCCCGGTTCAAGTTGTTCCTAAAAAGAGTGGGATCACAGTAATAAAAAACGAAAATGAAGAGCTCATACCCACAAGAAAAACAATTGGTTGGAGAGTATGTATTGACTATCGAAAACTAAACAAGGTTACTCGAAAAGATCACTTCCTTTTGCCATTTATTGATAAAATATTAGAAAGACTAGCTGGCCACAGTTACTATTGTTTCTTGGATGGGTACAGTGGATACAATCAGATTGCCATAGCACCCGAAGATCAAGAAAAGACTACCTTCACTTACCCTTTCGGTACATTCGCTTATCGGAGGATGCCATTTGGATTATGCAATGCGCCAGCCACTTTTCAAAGATGTATGATGAGCATATTTTCCGATATGGTGGAGAAGTACATTGAGGTATTCATGGACAACTTCAGTGTCTTTGGGTCTAATTTTGATGAATGCCTAAATCATTTAGAGAGCGTCCTACAGAGATGTGAATAAAGTAACTTGGTGCTTAATTAGGAGAAATGTCACTTCATGGTTCAACAAGGCATTGTGTTGGGTCACTCCATCTCCAACAGAGGTATTGAGGTAGACAAGGCCAAAATCAACATTATTTCAAAGCTACCTCCCCCTCTCACAGTCAAGGGTGTTAGAAGTTTTCTCGGACATGCCGACTTTTATAGAAGATTCATCAAGGATTTCTCCAAGATTTCAAGACCTCTGTGTGCATTGTTAGCTAAAGATACCAAATTCGAGTGGATGGATAACTGTATGACAACTTTCAACACACTGAAGGACGTTCTAACCTCTGCCCCAATAATGATGGCACCAGATTGGAGTCTACCATTCAAATTGATGTGTGATGTTAGTGATTTCGCCTTGGGAGCTGTCCTTGGTCAAAGAATCAATAAGGTACCTCATGCTATTTACTATGCTTTTAGAACTTTAAACGATGCTCAGCTTAACTACTCTACTACTGAGAAAGAACTATTAGCTATTATTTTTTCTTTAGAGAAGTTTAGATAATATCTGATTGGTTCTAAAGTTATTATTTATACTGACCATGCTGTTTTGAGATATCTATTTTCTAAAAAAGATGCAAAGCCTAGGTTGATCAGATGGGTGCTCCTATTGCAAGAATTCGATTTGGAAATCAAAGACAAGAAGGGCAGTGAGAATGTGGTTGCAGATCACTTATCAAGACTACCCTATAAGAATGACACAAATGAATTGCCTTTAAATGAAAACTTCCCTGATGAGCAATTATTCGCACTAGAGATAAAACTCCCATGGTATGTTGATATTGTCAATTATCTAACTGTTAAAGTTTTTCCCCCAGGTATGACAACACAAGGAAAAAAGCGATTAATGTCTATATCTCGACACTGCCATTGGGATGATCCCTACCTTTTCAAATTCTATCCCGATCAGATCATACGACGGTGTGTCTCGGAAGAGGAGCATTTGAGCTTATTACAACACTGCCACTAGTTTGCTTGTGGAGGACATTTTGGAGCTAAGAAAATAGCACTTAAGGTACTACAATCCGATTTTTATTGGCCTAATCTATTTAAAGACGCCTTCACATTCTGCAGCTCATGTGATAGATGCCAATGGATAGGTAACATCTCATCCCGAAATCAAATGCCCCTACAAAATATCCACATAGTAGAACTTTTTGATGTATAGGGCATTGATTTCATGGGTCATTTCCCTAATTCTTTTGGTAATTTACATATTCTTGTGGGAGTAGATTACGTGTCTAAATGGGTCGAGGCAGTCCCCTCAAAGACTAATTATCACAAAGTGGTGTTAAAGTTTTTACAGGATAATATTTTTACCCGGTTCGGAACACCAAGAGTGATCATCAGTGACAGAGGCAGCCACTTCCATCATCATTCTTTTGCTGCACTCATCAGAAAATACGGTATAACCCATAAAGTTGGCACCCCATACCACCCTCAGACTAGTGGCCAAGTGGAGATAAGTACCCGAGAAATTAAAAGCATCTTGGAGAGAACAGTAAACCCTAGTCGGAAGGACTGGTCCTTACGACTCAACGATCCTCTGTAGGCATACCGGACAGCTTATAAGACACCAATTGGGATGTCCCCATACCGCCTAGTCTTTGGAAAAGCATGCCATCTACCCGTAGAGCTTGAACATTGAGCATATTGGGCAATTAAACAATTCAACTTTGACATGAAACAAGCGGGTGAGAAAAGAAGGCTACACTTAAATGAGCTAGAAGAGTTGAGGCATTATGCATATGAGAATGCCAAGCTTTACAAGGAAAGGGACAAGACCTATCATGACAAAAAATTAGTGTGAAAAGAGTTTCACGTAGGACTAAGGGTACTACTCTACAATTCAAGATTGAGGCTGTTCCCTGGCAAATTAAAATCCCGATGGGCAGGTCCATATGTGGTCACCAAGGTCTTCCTTCATGGAGCTTTGGAAATTCATGACTCACACAACAATCAAACTTTTATAGTCAATGGACACCGTGTCAAACCTTACCTCGATCTCGCATTACCTCATTGGGATGAGGACCTGACACTTCAAACTGTGCATTACATAGCTGATCCACAGGCACCTGACCCACCTCAATTTTCAGTTTCTGTCACACAAAACGTCAGCACTTAAGGAAGTGCGATCGAGCACAATACTCTTTGCGATCGAGCTCATTTACACCATAACCTACCTCCTGCACCTGGTACCTCCTCGACTGCACCCACTGATGATCAGCAGTGAGGAGATACCCATCTAGCTAAAGACGTTAAACTTAGCGCTCATAAGAGGCACCCCAAACATATCCTTTTTATTTAGTTTTTTTTTATTTTAATTATAGTCATATTTATATATCTATTATTTATATTTTGTTTTCCAGAACAACTTTTGTTTTCCTTTGTCAGGTACTCAGTGTGTGCATCCAGTTCAAGTTTGGGGGCGTGTACGAGCAAACAAGCCGCCTAGTCTCCATCTCCCAGGTCAGATCTTTCCATGCCACACACATGGGGGATAATGTGCATTCTAAGTTTGGGGGTAGTGGGAGATGCTAGATACTATCACACACGCACTTAAAGCACATGCACACACCAATTCCTAGTTTTTTTTAGAAGATAAATGCATGTTCTTTTGATAAGCAAAAATTTTGGTTGATTTAACAATTTGATAACACTTCATTAGTAAACTTAAAAGCGAGAACACATAGTCTTGCAATGGGAATTTTACAAAGTTTAGTTACCTACCTCAAGGCACCTAAGAACTCACGAGTTTGATCCAAATTTGCACAAGCACATTTAGCACACATTTGTGTGGGGTATGACATTCAATTTTTTTTGTCTATGTTTTTATAACTTAAACAGTAATCGGATAACTTGTTGAAAAGAACCCTTTGGCATAAGAAAAACAAGGAAAACTGTCCATCATGCAAAAAGTGATTAAAAAGCTTCTAATGATCATTAAAAACTTTCCACTTAGTAACTGGGCCTCTTGCCTCAGTAAGCATTGAGTGTTCACGTCAAAAGGTGGGAACTAAGCCTTTAATGACCATAATCACAAATTTTCACTGAGTAACTAGGCCTCTTACCTCAGTAAGCATTGAGTGTTCACATCAAAAGACGGAAATTTTATTAAGAAGTATAAAAATATGTTAGTTCCATAGCCTTTTTGACTCGAGTTAGTAAGTTATTAGGGGTGTTTTTACACCTAATGCCTTAAAACCATCTGGTTTGGGAGTTATTGGCCAAACACTCGTTACATGGGTCAAATAGAAAGCTCAATAGAACTCAACATGACAAAAATCACATGATAAAAAGAAAAAGAAAGAAGAAGCAAGTATTATGCAATTTTGTTCTCTCTGATAAGAAATTCGATAAAAGTTTGGGCACCAAAACACTATATGCTAAAATTATGTGGAAGCCCCATCTTATATGTGCTAGATCATCACACACAAATCAAACTTATAATGCCTTAGGCCAGTCTTAGGTGAGTAACATGAGCTTTTGCAAATCCTTTTACAATCCAAAATGTGTTTTTATTTTAAGCTTACTCATGAACGGTTATCATCGTTTTATGCACAACCTAAATTTTTGAATATCATGGAAATAAATTTATCTTTAAAACTTTGTTCTAACTTAGTCTTTAGTTTTGTATTGCTAAGGGACTACCAATATGTAAGTTTGGGGGTGTGATAAGTGCTTAAATAGTCATATTTAAGCCCCTTAATTTACACTTGTTAGACTCTTTACTTATCTATTTTAGTAGATTATACTTCATTTTTGTGTTTTATGTGTTTTTCACAGGACTTGGACAAAAAGATAACAAAATGGAGATGTTAGAAGCAAAGAGTGAAGTTCTGCCCTCCATCAAGGTGCGCTCGAGCGCACCTCCCTTATGATCAAGCACACAAGCACACGAGCACACTTGAAGAAGGCTTGAGCGCACATATGCGATTGAGCACATCCCGCATACGCTCGAGCGTAATTACTTCAGAGGCGGTAGAGCCAGAATTGGAAAGAAGTCTTCCGACTTCAAAATAGAATTAGGGTTTTGAGACACTATGAAGACTCTATAAATAGAGCTGTAAAACACATAACACACACCTTTTGTTTGAGACTCGAAGTAGAGAGCTTAGGAGAAGAATTGATGACTCGTCTCCCGATTCGTCTTCGGTTTTAGTTTTCTGTTTTTACTTAATTATGTTTAGCATGTTTACTTTACTTAGTATGTGTAACTAAACATCTATAAGGCTCGATTAAAGCCCTAGTTATGCTTTACCACATATTTATTCATTGACTATCTTTGCTACAGCCTTGTTAGAATATTTAACTTGATTAATACCTGTTTATATTTACATTCCTCAAATGTATGTGCCTGATCAACGTATGCATGTGGTATGGATAGGTTAGTCGAATCAATTTGGATGACCGAGTCCTGGGTTCGACATTAGTAACAAGGGATATCCACACCGGATTCCAGGGTTAATCAACATGGGAAACCGGGAGCAGACCAAGCCCTAGATCTCTTGTTGTTGCCGATCTCCACAGCCCTCATGCTTTCTTAAGGAACAACTCAGTATACACCTATACTGAATCATTTAAAGAGAGAAAAGAGTTAGAGTATACACCATGCCTAACTCGTTTCATAGGGAGATCAATAGTCTAAGGTGTGGCCCAAGCCCTTAGGTTGGCAACCATTAAATATTCATGATAGGCTAGAGCATTGAAACCTTAGTAAGTGGGAAAGTGTAATTAGTGGTGGATATCATAGCCTTATGTTCTCATTATTGTTATTCACTCACTATCAACTGTTATTTCTCTTTTAACTTAAAAAAATTAATTCTAGATAAAATTCACCAATCCCTATGGAAATGATCTCGCACTTATACACTATGCTACCACAGACCTTGTGCACTTGCAAGTAAAACAAGTACGATTATTTACTTATTTATTTAGGCAGATAAACGTCCAACACTAACCAATCAAGTCAACATATATAATCATATTCCAAGTTCTTTGGAGCAATACTCCCCCTAAATCTATGCACTAGTTTGAGTTTACACTTGTTTTTGTCATTTTCTCATTTTTCTCTCCCGTTTTAACAACTGTAGAAAATGGGGCAATAATCCAAAAAATAAGCTACCTAGATATAATAAACATGAAGAGCATACATAAACAAACTTGTACATGAAAATTTGGCATCATTTAGAGTTCAAAAGCCTTCCCGAGAAGAACCGAATGTTTTGATACATGCTGAAGTAGTTTTAAAGCATATATCCGAATATAAAGAGATATAAAGCATGCAACTATATTACACATATGTAAAACAAGAACATGAAATAAGTCTAAGCATGAACCATCATCATATATAACACTATTCTATATAAGATAGGCTTCGTAGAGCCGAAACAGAAGTACAAATACAATAAAATATGAAAATATGTCCGTGCTAAGGACAATGAAAAACTAAATAAATATATACATCAAAAGGAAGATAGAAAGATGACTCAAAGAGCGGGAGACTCAGAGCCATCACGGATGGGATCCTAAATCTTAGCTAGAAAGCCCTCGGTATGCTCAGGGTGCAACTTAAAGTCATCCCGGAAAGAGCGGAGGTTGTGATGCATGCCCTCAACTGTAAAGCTTAAGCTTTGGAAGTTGGACTGCATGGTCAGCTGGAGGCTCATGATAGCCTGAAGAAGATCACTATAACTAGCCTGACTAGCACTTGAGTCACCCATAGGAGGTGCTCGATCATCCGTATCTATAGCAGCAGCAGCAGCATCTGGACCCTCGTCCTCATCATCACTGCTGTCGTCATCTCCAATCCGAATGTACTTCTCCGCCTTGGAGTAGATGAAGCCATCTCAAACTATGCATCCCATCTTCTTCAATGATGAGACATTGATGATGTCCTTGAAGCCGATGTCCTGAGCCTCAGAGGCGAGGAAAGGCACCCGAAAGTGCTAGAAGATGAGCGTGATGAGCATCCCATAGGGAAGGCATCCTGAGTCGCTCGTTTCACCATTTATCATGTTGGCGAGTAGTAGGGGGCAGATATTGAAGTGGATCCCAGTTTTAAGGCACTAAATCAATACGATATCTATCTTAGATAGATACCCCCAACTCTTGAGTCTCGGGTGAATGGTCCAACTCACAATGAGGTTGAACAATTTTGAGTCAAGGGGCATGTACTACATGTGTGAAATGTAGTGGGTCAAAACACATAGTTAGGGTTACCCCTAACTATCTGACATGCCTCTTTATACTCAAAATTGTCTAGCCATCCATTCAGACTTCATTGGATCCCTCCCACAGGGATCCTCAAGATACTCATCAAGAGGTCAGTGTTGACCTCAAACTCCACATCCATGACATTGGTTCTGAATCTCAGAGCCAGTGAACTGGGTTTCACCAAGTTCGCATAGAACTGGTGAATCAGTCTCGGGTAGTATTTCTCATGAATTTTGACCAGTGGGGTCAAGTGAATGGCATCAAAAACAACTAATATGTCGAAATTACCATGATGAATAGATTCGAAGTCCACAAATCTACCCGTCATGATCTTCTTATGGCGAATAATGGAGATATACCCGTCTTTCGCCGCCGAGCTGGAGAACAGAGAGTCATCAAGCTCTGTTATGGGCTTCTTGCTTGATGAGCCTGCCACTCCCTTCCCTTGTGAATCTGAAGTCATGGATTTTGTGGACCTTGGCCTTGTAGGCGCATGTGGTCCTCTAATTGTGGTTTTGATGCGGATTCGGTCGGACATTTTGATAAATAGATTTTTGGGTGAAAAAAAGTTTTGAGTGAAAATAGGAGATTTCAACCGTAGAAAGTTAAAATGGATGGTTTGAATAAGTAGATCGAGGTGTTTAAGAAGTGTTTTGTGGGTTTTTTGATAAAAAAGATGAAATTTTTTAGAGAGAGAAATCTTAGGGTTTTGAAAATGGCGTAAAAATCTGGAAAAAAATAAAGAGACTATATATAGAATCGTTATACCAGTCGACTGGGTCCTTTGCAGAGATGAAAAGTTTTGCATACCAGTCGACTGGGTTAAGGTACCAGTAGACTGGATGAATTGGCAGATAGATACCAGTCAACAGGGTAGTTCATACCCGTCGACTAGGTTGCTAACTGAATTTCAAAAAATAGCTTCAAACAAGGTCTAGATGTATTAGTCGACTGGTATAGTGTTACCAGTCAACTGGAAGATTGGGCAGAGACGTACCAGTCGACTGGGATAGACTTACCAGTCGACTGGACCCTTAAGAAAATTTTCAGTCTTGAGTCTTAGCGTGAAATTTGTTTATCTATGCTATCTTGTGTGAGGGAGTAATTAAATAAGGTTTAATACTCTTTCACTAGATGTCAAATATGCAAAAATGATGAATGATGAAACAATCAAACGTATAGTTTATCATAATCTAACAATCCCATTGAAAATCTTATTTTGCAAAAACTTGCTTCACTTAGAGGTTTTGTAAGAATGTCAGCTATTTGATCTTCTGAATATATGAATTCTAGTCTTATATCACCTTTTTTAGCACGGTCTCTTAAGAAATGATGTCTAATTTCTATATGTTTAGTTTTAAAGTGCTGAATAGGATTCTTGGTTAGGTTGATAGCACTAGTATTATCACAATGTATTGGGATACTTTTAAAGTTCATGCCATAGTCTTCTAGTTGTTGTTTCATCCACAACACTTGGGCACAATAACTTCCAACTGCTACATATTCCGCCTCGGTGGTTGATAGTGCAACGGAGTTTTGTTTCTTGGAAAACCAAGAGGTTAACATTGCACCTAAGAATTGGCATGTTCCACTTGTGTTTTTTCTATCTAACCTACATCCAGCAAAATCAGCATCTGAATATCCTACAAACTCAAAAGATGAATCTCTAGAGTACCATAATCCTAAGGTTTGAGTTCCTTGTAGATATCTAAGGATCCTTGTTACTGCTACTACATGTGATTCCTTAGGATTAGCCTGAAATCTAGCACACATGCATATACTGAACATTATATCAGGTCTACTTGTAATCAAATAAAGTAAAGCTTCTATCATGCTTCTATAGTATTTAGTATCTACACACTTACCTCCTTCATCAAGATCAAGTTTTGTAGATGTGCTCATAAGTGTACCAAGTGACTTTGAGCTTTCTATCCCGAATCTCTTTAGTAGGTCCTTGGTGTATTTTGATTGATTGATGAAGATGCCCCCTTTCAACTGTTTGATTTGAAGTCCAAGGAAGTAGGTAAGCTTTCTCATCATTCTCATTTCAAATTCACCTTACATGCACTTGGTAAACTCTTGACACATAAATTCATTAATAGCACTAAATATAATATCATCAACATATATTTGGACTAGTAGAGTGTCATTTATATGAGTTTTTGTGAAGAGGGTTGTGTCTACTTTACCTGTTATAAAATTATTGTCTATTAAGAATTTACTTAGTCTTTCATACCATACCCTTGGAGCTTGCTTCAACCCATATAGAGCCTTAGAGAGCTTGTAGACATGATTTGGAAGACTAGGATTCTTAAATCCAAGAGGTTGCTCAATATAAACCTCTTCTTCTATAAAGCCATTTAAAAAGGCACTTTTTACACCCATTTGAAATAATTTAAACTTATTAAAACATACAAAGGCTAATAACATTCGAATAGCTTCTAATCTAGCTACGGGAGCATAAATCTCATCAAAGTCTATTCCTTCTTCTTGATTATATCTCTTAGCAACTAGTCTAGCCTTGTTCTTAGTTACTATTCCATTTTCATCCATTTTATTTCTAAATACCCATTTAGTTCCTATTATTGTATGATTCTTAGGTCTAGGAACTAGATTCCAAACATTGTTTCTTTCAAATTGATTTATTTCTTCTTACATTGCAATTATCCAATCATTATCCTTTTCGGCTTCAATAAATGTCTTAGGTTCAATTTGAGACAAATAAGTTACATAATTGCAAATATTTCTAATAGAGTAACGAATTCTTACCCCTTGTGAAGGATCACCAATCACTTGATTAATCGGGTGATAATTTACATACCTCCAATCTTTTGGAAGACTATCCTCTTATCGACTTGTAGATGGTTGGTCCAATTTAAGAGTTTCCATCTCTTCATTTGTTTGAGGTAGACTCTCTTTTGGGTCAACAATGGGAGTAAGTGTTTCAGTTCTTAGAACAAAATCTGCATCATCATTGAAAGAAACTTCTCTACTACTAATTGGGTTAGACTCATCAAGTGTTACATGTATGAATTCTTCTACCACTAGAGTTCTTTTGTTGAAGATTCTATAAGCCTTGCTAGAGGTTGAATATCCTAAAAATATCCCTTCATCGGTCTTAGAGTAAAATTTACCCAAATTAGTTTTATTGTTATTTAGGATGAAGCATTTACAACCAAATGTATGAAAATAGGAGATATGGTTTTCAACTTTTCCATAATTCATACGGAGTTTTATCAAGCATATGCCTAATTAAAATTCTATTCAAGATATAGCAAGAAGTGTTTACTGCTTTAGCCCAAAAGTATTTTGGTAAACTATTTTCACAAAGCATTGTTCTTGCAAATTCTTCTATAGCTCTATTTTTCCTCTCAACAACTCCATTTTGTTGAGGAGTTCTAGGAGCTGAAAAGTTGTGATCAATTCCATTTTCATCACAAAATTTTGAAAAACTTTGGTTTTCAAATTCTTTTCTATGATCACTTCTAATGCTTGAAATACAAATTTCTTTTTCAATTTGAACCTTTTTGCAAAAGTTTTCAAATCATTTGTAAGCTTTATCTTTATAAGCAATAAAAATAACAAAGATATATCTTGAATAGTCATCAACAATAACAAGAGCATATTGATGGCCACCTAGACTAATGGTACTTATTGGACCAAATAAGTCCATATGTAAAAGTTCCAATGGTCTAGTAGTTGAGACTATATTCTTTGATTTAAAAGAAATCCTAGTTTGTTTTCCCATTTGACAAGCATCATATACTTTGTCTTTTTCAAAATTGATTTTGGGAAGTTCAATGATTAAATCTTTTCTAGAAATGATTTTAAGCAAATTCATGTTCACATGACCAAGCCTTCTATGCAGTAGCCATGGGTTTTCACTAAAAACGGGAAAACATTTTTCATTTTCGGAATGTAATGATTTTAAATGAACTATATAGACATGAAAATGTCTATGGCAAACAAACTTGATCTTGTTATTCTTGATGTCTATAACCAGACAATGAGAGATTTTAAATGTGACTTTGTTGCCTTTGCCACAAAGTTGACTAATACTTAGGAAATTTGGCTTAAGGCCTTGTACTAGCAATACATTATTATGGTTGAGAAATCATTACCAACTTTTTCATGCCTGATGATCTTTATTTTTGTGTTGTCGCCAATGGTGACAAGTCCACCATCTCTTAGAGTTAGCTCCTTGAATAAACTTTTATCACCGGTCATGTGTTTTGAGCATCCACTATCAAGGTACCAACAGTTACCTTTTTCCTTGGTGTGGAGACATATATACATCACACAAGGATACACAATGGTATTTTTAGGTACCCAAAATTTCTTGGGTCCTTTGGGGTTAGTCCTTGAAAACACGGTTCCTTTTGGGACCCATACTTTCTTAACAGTATATGGTGATCTATAGACATGTTAATAATGCACAATCCTAGTATGATAGTTATTGAAATTTCTATGAGTATTTAGTTGTGCATGCCTATAATGCTAAGGATATGAGTTCCTAGGATACATGTTTCTATTGTGAGGAATACGAATATACATGTCATTTCCAGAAAATGTATGAAGATGATTTCTAGGATACATGCTTGAATTTTCATGAGTATGCATATTATTTCTAGAATAACCATGATAGTAATTCCTAGGATATGTTTGTGCAGGATGCAAGTTTTGATTATGCATATTGTTTCTAAGTTGCACATGATGGTTATTCCTAGGATGTATATAAGCATTTTTTGAATGAGCATACATATAAGCATGAGTATTTCTAGGATTTTTCATTTTTGTATATGCATTAGAATTAGCATTTCTAGACATGCTAGCATTCATTGGGGGTGTGTTTTTGACCTTGCTAGTGATATTTGAAGTAGAGGCTTCATTCACACAAGATGCTTTCATGAATAAGCTCTCTTTTTGATTTTTGCTTGCTTAATGGAGAGTATCCTAACCCGGATTTTCCTCCACTTAATCTTTGGCAAGAAAGCACTTCATCAATCTTTTCTTTTCCAAGCATGAGTCTAGATATAGTGCCATTCAATTCTAATATCTTATTCTTTAAATTTTCATTTTCATCTTTTAGGAAATCTTGAGAAGAATCATAAAGCAATGAAGATAGTTTATCTTTTTCTTCTCTTAGACTTATCATTTCTTTAGAAAGAGATGATACCTCTTTCTTAAGAGTTGAGCTCTTAGAATCGAATTTCTTCAATTCATAATGCATTTCATTTATGACTTCTAACAATTCTTCACTACTACTAACAATGTTATTTTTAGAAGAGGGAGAAGATAATACCTCATTTTCATCATCAATTGCCATAAGGCATAGGTTGGCAATTTCCTCGTATCCGACTTCTTTATCCTAGGATTTTTCTTCTTCATCATCACTCCAAATAGTTGCAATCATAGCTTTCTTCTTGAAGCTCCTATATGGTTTGCTTGTAACCATACAATCGGCCTTGATGTGATCAGGCTTCTTGCATCCATAGCACACAAGTGGTTCCCTTTTTGAAGTAGGATCCTTTGTGTAAGGTTTCTTGCTTTTCTTCAAGAACCTAAGAAACCGTTTGGTGATTAAAGCCATCTCACCATCTTCTTCACTACTCTCCACCTCTTCTTCCGATTCCTCTTCTCTGTTGCATGTAGAGGCTTTGAGAGCAATCACCTTTTTCTTCTTCTCATCATCATTGACAATGGAATTCATTTCTTCCATATTATATGTCAATAATGACCCAAGAAGTGTCTCAACATCAAGTTTGTCGAGATCTTTGGCCTCCGTGATGGCCGTCTTCTTTGCTTTCCAAGTGGGTGGCAAAGATCTTAAGATTTTTTTTGTTAGTTAAAACTTCTTAATGTTCCTACCAAGAAGCTTCAAACCATTAACAATAGTTATGAAACATGAGTGCATTTGAGAAATTGTTTCTTTAGGAGACATTCTAAAAGATTCATATTCAGACACTAGCATATAGATTTTTGATTTTTTAACCTCACTAATTCCTTCATATGTAACTTGCAATTTATCCCATATTTCCTTAGCCTAAACACATGCAAAGATTTTATAGTATTCAGATATATCTAAAGCACAATGTAAAATACTTGTCGCTCTACTATTGAGAGACATTATTATACAATCCTCATCATTGTATTCAGTTTTGAGTTTAGGCATTGTATGATTGATTTCTCCAATAGTTATTTCCTTTGATGGAATTCTAGGTCCCTCTTCAATGACTCTCCATAGATTATAATCTTGTCCTTCGACAAAGATTTTCATCTTTTTTTTCCAATAGTTATTGTTGGAGCCATTGAACAAAGGAGGCCTAGTGTATGAGTGTCCCTCAGAATAGCTATTTGCTGCCATCGGATCAACTTAAGGATATTAAGCCTAAAATTGAGAACGAGGCTTTGATAACAATTATAGACTGAGGTTTCAATCCAAGATGGGGGGTGAATTGGGTTTTTAAAAAAACTTTTGCTAAATAAACACAAGTTTATAAAAACAGATAACCCACAAGCATGTAAACAAATAATGTGTTGTAAATAAAAGAGTTTAAGGAATAAAGGATGCAAACTCAGTTTATAGTGGTTCGACAATATCATATTCGTTCCGACCCTATGTCCACTCTCTTCAAGGAACCTCCTTGAAGTAATCCACTAAGAAACTTAGTCGTGCAACTTCACGGGTGTTGCACAAACCTTACAATTAATCCCTTCCTCTTGAAAGTAAATCCCTTCCTCTCGGAAGCAAAAATCCCTTCCTCTCGGAAGCTAATCCCTTCCTCTCGGAAGCTAATCTCTTCCTTTCGGAAGCTAATCCCTTTACAATAAATGTTTTAAAGTAAATGGTAGAGAGACAAAAATGAAAGCTTATACAACTGAATAATATCTCTCTCTCAAGGTAAAGCTTGAAGAATGGCTCAAGAATAAATATTTCGAAGCTTTTGTGTATCAATGAGTAAAAACTTGATTGAATGTGTATTCTACTCATTTAAAATGCTCAATAGAGTGGGTTTATATAGCCTTGATGTAATATGGCCGCTTTGTACTGTTTTGGTACGATTTGGTGCAATTTATGCTGAAATCTCGCGTCTCAACGGTCATATTTTTTGAACTACCAGTCAGCTGGTACAAGTTAAAAAATCACATTTTTACAGACTGCTGAAGGTACCAGTCGACCGGGTGGTTCTTACCAATCGACTGGGGACAGTCTGTCCAATATACCAGTCGACTAGTATGAAGTACCCAGTTGACTGGGGACATACTGTCCAAAACTCCAGTCTTCTGGTATTAGTACCCAGTCGACTGGGTTGCTTATCAACCCTGTTTTCATGATTTGAAATGTTTTTAACTTAAAAATGTTTGATTGAAAAGTTCTGTAAAAATGCTTTTTTTAGAAGGTGCCATAAGACAAGATTTTTACCTGAACAAGTGAGATTTATAACTTGTTTAAATACCTTGTCCCTATACTAGATCTTCTATCTTGACTTGGTGTTTGATCCGGGTTGAGTTCTTACACCTTGATCCTTGGTTGAATGCTTTTATTACTTAATACACTTAGATAGCACGGTTAGTATAATAAGAGTTGTGTTTTGTCATCATTAAAACACAGGTGAGGGTCAACAGTATACATATATATGTATATGTATTTACATATATATGTAGATATATATGTTGTTTGTGTTTGTGAACATAAGCTTTAGTAGTTGAACCACGTATAACTTGACTCTATTTTGCTTGTGTTACTCCATTGATTTATTAACTTGTAATTGATTGACCAACAACTCAACCGGGGGGCAATGTATGAAATCAAGAAGTTTGATGGTAACGATCTTAGCCTATGTCAGTTAAAGATGTGTGCCATGCTTGTTCAATAAGGGATTTTGAAAGCCTTTAAGCAAAGAAAAAAGTTACCATAATTTATAATAGACACGAAAAGAATGACTTGATGGATCTTGCATTAAGTGTGGCTCAATTGTCACTCTTGAATAATATTGTTAGAGAGGTTCCGGGGAGGATGTGACTTCAAAATTGTGGTTGAAACTCAAGTCCTTTAACATAACCAAATTGCTCACAAATCTCCTATATTTGAAACAATAGTTGTACACTTTCCATATAAGCGAAAGTTTTCTACCAAAGATCATTTTGATGATTTCAATAAAGTCGCAATGGACTTGAGAGATATTAAGGTGAAAATAGATTATGAAGACAGAGATTCCATGCCTATGGAGGATATCAAGGCATCCTTAAATTCGTGAAAATTGAAAAGGGAAGTGTTGGAAAATCGAAATTGATGACCATGGAGAAAGATCGGTTGTCAGAGTAAGAAAAAAAAAACATAAACTTCAGTAAGCATGAGAAGTTTCATTCTAAGTCTAGGTCCAAGCATGGTCAATGCTGGGTGCTTGTGGATTCCATGGATTTCTCCAATCACTATTCACTTGGAGGCCTTATCCATTTTTTGAGGGTCAATTCCGAATGAACAATCGAAAGGGACAATCTGAAAAGGATATAGCTCTTCCTTATAGCGTATTTTCGAGGGGCATGCCAATGACACGAAGTCCTTGGCGGATAATCAATAGGGAGTTGCCACTTAGTTTTAAGGACAAAAAAATCACATAACCACTAGTCATTTACAAAATATAGATTCGAGTCTGAAGCTTAAGTACGCAATGGGAAGGTCACAGATGAGCGGCCCAAGTGTACCTAGGCCTTGATAAGCCATGCCCATAGTCTTGCATGTTAAATAATTCCCTTTAATTAAATCAATTAACCAAATATTTATTTTACTTATTTTAATGATCGAGCAACACTACAAGAAAATTGAGCATTTGTGATTGATTTTTTAGTGACGAATTCAATTCCGTCTCAGAAAATGATTATATACTACAAAATTTAATTTCTGTAACAAATATTATTTGTGACAGAAATTCCGTCACAAATGGCAACAAAATCTGTCGTAGATGCGTAAAGTCAAAATTTAAATTTTTGGAAAAAGTTTTTATTATTCTTTTAATATTATCTACAACAGAATTATTTCGTTGTAGATAAATTTCCATTATTTTAATATACTAAATGGATTTTTATTTAAAAACTAAAAAAATAAAAAAATTCCTATCTACGATGGACACATGTTATCACTGAAAGTGTTCTTAATTTTTTAAAACGTATTTTCCATAAAATAATTGAAAAAATTGAAAAAAAAATTATTATCTGAGATTCACACCTGTCCTTCACGGACATATATTTTTAAAAAATTAATTAATTAATTTCCTATTTTAAAAAAATTATTTATGCTGGACATGTGTCCATTGTAGATGGGGTCTTCCTCCCTTTGTGCATAGTTTTTTCCAGCATTTGACCCATCTTCTTCTTCATTTCTCCTAACTCCTTTATTTTTTCTTCCTTTTTACTCATTTTCCTCCATAGCATCTCACCACCACCACCAAACACCCTTCCTCTCTCTCTCTCTCTTGTTTGGAAGATCACCACCTCAGCATCTTGAAGGTGATTTCCCAACCCGATTCTACAGTGACTCATAATGAATCGAAACAGAAACAGAAATCGAAATCAAAGAAAAGAAAGAACACATCAATTACTATCGAGGTTCGACAATAGTCTACGTCCCAATGAGTTCTTCTAAACTCTCTGCACTAAATCAATGAGTTCTTACAGATTTCAGCAACACCCCTTCAAGAATCTCAAGTTCTTGAAGATCCAAAGAAGAGAAGAAAGAAAGTGATAAGAACTATTACAATGCCCTCTACCCAATCTATGTTACTCTCTCTTTACAACTAGCCTCTCTTTTACGATCTATTCTAGTGCCTCTCCTGTGTTTTGTGTCTTTGCACTCTCACTCTTGCACTTGAATTCTCTTGTATGATGATCACTTGTATGTCTTGTATTGAGATTGAAGCTAGGTGACCCTTTATATAGTGTACCAACTTCTTGACCAATTTTGAAGGTCAATATCCACCCTTAGATCTTGAGGACTAATCAACCATAGCATTTGATCAAGTCTAAGTGATCCTGTGTGTATTGATCATGTATCCACGCACCTTTCAAAGGCTGGAAAACTTACATCAGGTGTGCCTTCAAGCTGCGGCCTAGAACAGGGTAAGCCGCGGCCTGAAGAGAGCTAAAACACACACCAACTCTTCACCTTTCTAGAGACAGCGACCTGGAGTGGCTGAACCACGGCGCATAGGGCCAGGCCATGACGCACACACCCCAGGTCGCAGTGCATTGTCCATCTCCCATCTTTTAAGGTTCTTGGAGGCCAGGCATGCACACCCTAGGCTGAGGTGCCAAGACCTGATGCTGAACCTCTTCAAACCTTGTTCAAACCTTAAACAAACATCAACAATCTCTACCTGTGTCTAAGCGATTAAACCCAAACCCATTATGTAGAGAACTCAGGATCCAAACTCATCTTGAGTCATCATATTAACTGACTCCAATCCTAAGTAGTCCAAGGCAATGATTGAACTTACTTAGAGGTAGAACCTTGGTGTCTAAATCTGCAGGATTTTCCTCCGTGGCTACCTTGTCCACATGAATGCATCATTCCGTAAAATTTTCCTGAATGAAATGATACCGAACATCCATGTGCTTTGTCCTCTCATAGAACACTAGATTCTTACATAAGTGCAATGCACTTTGGCTATCCAAATACACCACCACCTGCTCTTTCAAGACCTTCAACTCTTCCAACAACCATTTGCACCACATAGCCTCCTTTATGGCTTTCGTAGCGCTATGTACTCAGCCTCGGTTGTTGAGAGTGCTACCACCGCCTGCAACTGAGCCTTCCAACTTATACAACATCTGTTTAAGTTGAAGAAGTATGAGGTAATCGATCTTCTTCTATCTTGGTCTGCTCCATAGTCCGAATCTGCATAACCCTCAAGACAGATGGACTTACCTCTCTTCTCATAAACCAGCCCCATATCTGGGATTCCCTTCAAGTACCTCAACGACCACTTCATCCCAAGCCAATGCTCCTTTCCAGGATTACTCATAAACCTATTGCGAACACTCATTGCATGAGCAATGTCAGGTCTAGTGCTTATCATTATGAACATGATTGATCCAACCGCACTAGAGTAAGAGACCTTTTCCATTTCCTTCTTCTCCACTTTCGATCTTGGACATTGATTGCTAGAAAACTTGAAATGACCAGCAAAGGGAACCTTCACTGGTTTGCTCTCTTCCATAGAGAACTTAGATATCATCTTCTCTATGTAAGAAGTCTGAGAAATCTTCAATCTGTTTCTCTCCCTTTCCCGGATTATATTCATCCCAAGGATCTTCTGTGTATGGCCAAGATCCTTCATCTCAAACTCTTTACTGAGTTAAGCCTTTAATTTTTCTATCCTCTCCATGTTGCTCCCAACCAACAGCATATCATCAACATAGATGAGGATGATCACCACTTCCTCCACCTTGTGCCCCTTGTAGTACAAGCACGAATTATAGTAGCTCCTCATGAAACCCAAGCTAGTTACAAAGGAATCAAACCTCTTATTCCATTGCCGAGGTGATTGCTTCAGGCCATAGAGAGATTTCTTCAATTTGCACACCAACTCTCCCTGCTTTCCTTCCTCATAGCCTTCGAGTTGCCTCATGTAGATGGTCTCATCAAGCTCTCCATGCAAGAATGCTGTCTTCATATTCATTTGCTCGATCTCCCAATTAAATTGGGCAACCATTGCCAATACTATCCATATCGTCTTGTACTTCACAACTGGTGAGAATATTTTAGTTAAATCTATGCCTTCTCTTTGTGTGAACCCCTTCACCACCAGCCTAGCTTTATACCGAACTTCATCCCCTGGAGTGTTCCCTTATTTGATCTTGTAAACCAATTTACAATCCACAACTCTCTGTTTTTCTGGTTTGGGCACCAATTCCCAAGAGTTATTCTTCCTCCATAGCTAGCTGCCACTTTGATGACTCATTACATTCCATGGCTTCCATGTAAGTTTTTGGTTCAACCATCCCTCCTTCTGAATAAGGAGCTACTACATTTGCATCCGCAAACCCATATCTCAAAGGTGGTCTGACTACCCTCCTTTCTTAGTCCATTGTGAGCCGGTAGTCATTTTAACTTACTGCATCATCCCCTTCTAGTTCAGCCTCCTCTTGAATATCCCGAGCATGGCCTTCATTAATGGGCTTTACATGGTCTGAACCCTCTTGTCTTCCTTGCTCTACCTGAACTAAATTTTCCTTGATGCGATGCTCCATAAATTCCGGACTAGTTTGCTCACTAGCCCCTGCAGGGTTAGTTTTCTCCAAATAGGGAAATAATAATTCATTAAAAATAACATCCCTACTTATTATGAGTTTCATTCCTTTTGGTTCTAAGGACCACAACCTATATCCCTTAACCCCATCACCATACCCTAGAAATACACATTTTCTAGATCTTGAGTTAAGTTTATCATCCTTTTAATATGCAAATGCAGCACACCCAAAAGTCCTAAGGTTGCTCAACTCAGGGGGTGTCCCACTCCACATCTCTATGGGAGTCTTGAGCTCTAAAGCTCTAAAGGGTGATCTATTTACCAAGTATGCAACAGTAGACATAGCTTTCCCCCAAAAATATTTTGGTAAACTAGACCCAATTAACATGCACTTAACCTTTTCCATAAGGGTCCTATTTATCCTCTCAGCAACTCCATTTTGCTGAGGTGTTTTTACAACTGTTCTATGTATTAGAATGCCATTTAACTCACATAATTTATCAAAATCCTTATTGCAAAATTCTAAGCCATTATCGATTCGTAAAGCCTTGACTACCCTACCCGTTTGAGTCTCTAGTAACTTTTTCCACACCACAAATTTATTCAAAGCATCTGATTTATTTTTAAGCAAATAAACCCAAATATTTATTGAATAATCATCAATTAAAGACAAAAAGTAAAAGTTACTCCCCTTTGTTGGTGTTCTTGCTGGTCCCCAAAGGTCTGAATGAATGTAGTTAAGAATCCCCTTAGACTTGTGCACTCTGGTGTTGAAACTGACCCGGTGTTGCTTCCCAAGAACGCAACACTCACAGAAATCGAGTTTCTCTACATTGTCACCACCAAGTAAACCATCATTGTTGAGAACTTCCAGGCCCTTTTCGCTCATATGTCCCAAGCGAGTATGCCAAAGGGCTGCCTTATCCATCTCAACCATCAAGCTTGCTGCTTGATCCTTGATTTTTTTCTTTCCGATCATCTCATAAAGTCCATCTTTTATTGCTGTTTTGATCACAATCAAAGATCCCTTGGTCACCTTAATCTTTCCTCCTTCTGCCTTGTATGTGTACCCTATGGAATCCAGCTGCCCCAATGAGATCAAATTCCTTTTCAAATCCAGAAGATACCTCACATTTCGCAACAGCCTTGTGACTCCATCAAACATCTTCAATTAGATGTCTCCTATCCCCCTCACTTGGCAAGAAGTGTCATTCCCCAAGAAAACCTTTCCATCATTGGTTTCCTATAAATTCTTGAACCAATCCTTGTAAGGGCACATATGATAAGTGAAACCGAAATCCAAGATCCATTTCTCACTGCCTTGCCTCCTGCTCACATTTGAGCACACAACAAGAACATCATCTAGTTGTTCTCCTTTGGCAACCGAAGCCTCTCCATTCTTGGTATGGCTTCCTCCTCTCTCATCCCACATATTATTCTTGCAATCTCTCCTGAAATGACCCTTCTTATTGAAGTAGAAGCATCTCTTTCCTCCAAATCTCGGTTTGGAATGAGATCTCCCATGGCTCTGCCCTCTACCTCTTGATTTCTCCCGGTAGTTACCATGAATGCTACTGCCATTCTGAGTTGCTAGCCTTCCTCTAACGAACAGCCCTTCCCCAATTGATGCTTCCCTTATCTTGGCTTTGAAATCATGAGACCTTATGGCATTGATCACAATCTCCTTGGTTAAAGTATCTCTTCCAGATTCAATATCATTAATCAAATTATCAAAACAATCAGGAAGAGAATTCAATAAAATAACAACCAATTGTTCATCCGGGAATGTTATCCTACAACTATTCAATTGAACTAGCTTATTAAACACATCAAGATTATCTTGAAACTCTTTATTAGGATCCATTTTAAAGGCAAAGATTCTTTTAAGAAGATAAATCTTATTAGAGAGAGTTTTGGTAAGAAACAACTCATCTAGTTTCTTTCATATGACAGCAGGATCTTCCGAGTCTCCGTACTCCCTTGTGACACTATCCGACATGTGCAAGAAAATGGTGTTGTACACCATCTTCTTCATCTCAATCCACTGGTCCTCTGTGATACTTGCTGGAAAAGCATCATCTTCTCCAATAGCCAAGTTCACTTTTTGTTGCATAAGAACAGCCTTGATCTTCCGCTTCCAAAGGGAAAAGTCTCCATTTCCATCAAACTTCTCAACAATGAAATTTGAAGCCATCCTGCTGAGAAAATCCTAGATTTATGCAGCACCCACAATTGCTTTCCCAAACTTCTAAATCACAAGAACTCAATCAAAGATAGATCTCAATACTGTTCTTGAATCACTCTCAAGAACATATCAGATCTTGATCCCAGCACCATTCTTGAATCACCCAAGAAGTTGGCCTTTAATTCTTGGAGTCTTGACTCTGATACCTTCTGTTCCAGCTTCGATACCCGCTGTTCTTAGACCATAGCTCTGATACCACTGTTGGTGGTATCTCCTTAAGCTCTAATACCACTGTTGGGAAATCACCTTCAAGATGCTGAAGTGGTGATCTTCCAAATACCCAAGTCTAGAGTGACTCGTAACGAACCGAAATAGAAACAAAAATCAAAGAAAAAAGAAAGAACACAACAATTGTTATCGAGGTTCAGCAATAGCCTACGTCCCCGTGAGTTTCTCTGAACTCTTTGCACTAAATCAATGAGTTCTTACAGATTTCAGCAACACCCCTTCAAGAATCTTAAGTTCTTGAAAAACCAGAGAGGAGAAGAAAGAAAGTGATAAGAACTATTACAAAGCCCTCTACCCAATCTATGCTACTCTCTCCTTATAACCAGCCTCTTTTTTTAGATTTATTCTAGTGCCTCTCCTGTGTTTTGTGTCTTTGCACTCTCACACTTGCACTTGAATTCTCTTGTATGATGATCACTTGTATGTCTTGTATTGAGATTGAAGCTAGGTGACCCTTTATATAGTGCACCAACTTCTTAACCAATCTTGAAGTTCAATATCCACCCTTAGATCTTGAGGACTAATCAACAATAGCCTTTGATCAAGTCTAAGTGATTCTGTGCGTATTGATCATGTATCCACGCAGCTTTCAAAGGCTGAAAAACTTGCATCAGGTGTGCCTTCAAGCCGCGGCCTAGAACGGGGCAAGCCACGACCTGAAGAGAGCTGAAACACATAACAACTCTTCACCTTGCTAGAGGCCGCGACTTGGAGTGGCTGAGCCATGGCGCACAGGGCCAGGCCGCGACCTAGATTGGTTGAGCCGCGGCGCACAGGACCAGGCGGTGGCGCACACACCCCAGGCCGCGACGCACAACCCATCTTCCATCTTCTAGAGTTCCTGGAGGCCGAGGCACCAAGACCTGATGCTGAACCTCTTCAAACCTTGTTTAAACCTCAGACAAACACCAACATCTCTCTCTCTCCCTCTTCCTATTCTTTTTTTCTCCCTTCCTTTTTCATTTT
The DNA here is from genome assembly GCA_023935145.1 of Bretschneidera sinensis. Classification (NCBI taxonomy): domain Eukaryota; kingdom Viridiplantae; phylum Streptophyta; class Magnoliopsida; order Brassicales; family Akaniaceae; genus Bretschneidera; species Bretschneidera sinensis. Next base: position 72,806,178 of record CM043701.1, on the reverse strand, counting down.
TCTCTTCCCTTTCCTCTGTTCTCCTTCCCTCTACCGTGCGTGTGACCTTGTGGTATGTCTCTTTCACTTCCTATTTCCATTTTGTTTGTTAAATATTTGTTTTTTTATTTATTATAATTATTTATTTTAATTGTTCATATATATATTTTTAGAGTTTTTTGTTAATTAGTCTAATTTACATTACTCTTGCATTATTTGTATATATTTTTTGATTTTTTTGTTAGTGTAAATGTAATTATTTTAAAAATAATTAATAAATAGTTTTATATGTTACTTCAAATTTAGGCATTATTTTGATATTTTAGTTTAGATTTTGTTATGTTAATTTAAATTTACGCATTATTTTGTAAAAAAAATTAAATAAAAATTTAGGTTGATTAACTCTAATAAAAAAATAAGTTGATTAGAACTTAATTTTAATTATTATTCTAAATTTAGCTAGGCATTATTTTGATATGTTAGTTTACATTTAAGCATTGTTTTGTTAAAAAAATAATTAAAAATTAGGTTAGAACTTAAATTTTCTTGTTAGTTTAAATTTAGGCATTATATTGAAATGTTAGTGTAGATTTTTTTTATTTTATGTTTGTTTAGACAAAGAATTTTCTAAGTTAATTGTAGTTCTTTAATTCCAATAAAAAGTAACAGTTTATTTGGTAGATAAATATATATGGCGGATAGACTATATAATTGATTGTATTTGGTTGGGTTCATATTGAATTGAATTTTGCAGGTTCTTTTGACTTGTGAAAAATTTGGGAAAGTCTGATAAATAAGGAAAACTATGTTGAATTTTATGTTGGATTTTCTCTTAATATTCCCTGATTTCTCTTATATATTCTTTATTTGAATATATCATGCATTGTGTCTTACTTTAGATCACCCGTTTGAGGATTATTGAGTGACACAAATGAGTTTGTTGTTTCCTAATTAACATGTTTGCAATGAGAGTGCTTGTGTTAAAATAATCATTGGATTGTCCATTGTGGACAGTTCAGGAATGTTTGATTTTACTGCAGTTAATAATTCCTTGCTTGTTTTGTTTCGATAAAATTTTTGTAATACATCTCATTGATCTCTAGGTACATACTAAATTCGTGGCTATCTCCTTCGAGGGATAGCACCAAATTTAAGTTGTGTACTTAGAGAATTAAGGGGAACTGCTGCTGAATTTTTTTCCGAAAGGAAACAACATAGGAGTTTTAAATGTAATAAGTATTATGCATTCTTGAATAGGTTAGGACCCTTAACTTTTAGTTAAAGGAATGATATCACTAGATAGCTTCAGTATGTGTGACGTCTATATATAATCAATTTTTTTTAATTACTTATTCGTTAATACTTTATAATTTTCTTTAACATGTTATACTATCAATCGGTGATACACATTACTTCTTGTGTGGTCACACTACTCCCTTTTATTCGGTATGCAAATTTTAACTTGTGTATGCTTTTAATTAGTTTTCAATTACTTAAGGATATAATTTATGTATAAAATGTAGACGAATGTACTAAAAAATATGTCCACTAAAAACATGACTTTTAAATTGATTTATCACATAAATATTAAGTTACTTTATTTATTTTGAGTTATATATGTTAGTTAATTTTAAATTGGAATACTTTGAAGCTCAAAACTGTTTAGTATATGGAACGATGTCAGTTGATCGGAGTTGGATGGATTATCGAGTTGTGCGTAATGCAATATCAGAAGAATTTAGGAATGGACTTGAATGATTCCTTAACTTCACGTATAGTAATAAGCGTTACATGTATAAGGGAACTATTCGATGTCCTTGCTTTGTTTGTAGTAATAGTTAGTTTCTGAAGAGATATGTGGTTACCGTGCACCTATAAAACAAGGGTTTTGTTAGGAATTATAAGAGATGGACTCGATACGCAGATGTCCCTTTGTTTTTGGGACATTCGACAAGCCGAAATGAAAATGTGAAGGGAAGATTCAGAGGAAGGAATCAGATGGGGGACTTGATAATGGATAATGTTGATTCTGAATTTAATTGGAACATTGAGGAAGCCTCAAATCGTGATGCTGCTAAGTTTTACTATTTACTAAGAGATGTTGAGGAGCCTTTATAGGAAGGTTGCAAGAAGCATACAAAGTTATCGGTGGTTGCTCAACTATTGAATTGTAACTCAGATTTTAACATGTTTGAGAGCTATTACAACCGATTAATGTCAATAATTAAGAGTGTGTTGTCGAAGGGCAAGAAGTTGCCGAGAAACTTTTACCAATGCAAGAAGATGTTGAAAGGGTTAGGACTTGGTTATTAAAAGATACATGCATACCCGAATGAATGTATATTGTACTCTCAAGAAGACATGCAAAAGAAAAATTGTGACATCTATGGTCATGATAGATTTCAACCTAAAAAAGTGGAAAATGAAAACTAAAACAACAAAACATTTAAAGTGTTACATTAGCTTCTAATCACACCAAGACTTCAAAAAATTTACATTTCAGAAAACAGTGCTGAACACATGAGACGACATAAGGAGGGAAAACGTAGTAAGCCTGACTTTCTCATCCACCCTGTGGATGGTGAGGCATGGAAACACTTTGATATTGAGTACCTGTTGTTTGCTCTCAAACCACGAAATGTTAGAATGGGATTATCGATTGACGATTTCACTCTGTTTGGTCATTCGGCTTCCCCATACTCATGTTGGCCGGCATTTTTTACTTCGTACAATCTACCTCCTGGTATATGAATAAAGAAGAATAATTTTTTCTTATCCTTGATCATTCTAGATCCAAACCACCCTGGTAAAAATCTAGATGTTTATGTAAAGCCGCTGTTAGATAGGTTGAAGATGTTGTGGACGGATGGAGTGATTACCTATGATGCAAGTAGGAAACAAAATTTAAATATGAAAATTTCACTTTTATGGACAATTAACGACTTCTCAGCTTATGGTATGCTTTCTGGGTGGAGTACTCATGGCCAACTAGCTTATCCTTACTGTATGGAGCGTACCAAGTCATTTCGATTGCTTCATGGTAGGAAGCCTTATTGGTTTGACTGTCATCCCCAGTTTCTACCTCACAGTCATACTTTTCGAAAGAAGAAGGACAGTTTCAAGAAGGGAACAATTGAGAGAGATTCTCCTCCACCACGGTTATCAGGGGAGAAAGTGTTGGCTAGAGTTTTGTTTTTCGATCAGATCTCATTTAGTAACACGAACAAGAAACAAGAGATTCCAGGATTCGATGTTGAGCATAACTGTTGAAAAAGAGTATATTTTGGGAATTACCATATTTGAAATTTTTTTTTCATAAAACATAATTTAGATGTCATGCATATTGAGAAAAATATGTTTGACAATGTCTTCAGCACAGTTATGGACGTTAAGGGTAAAACCAAAGTTAATTTAAAAACTTTTGAGGATATTAAGAACCTTTGTAAGCGTCCAGAGTTGGAGTTTGTTCAAGTAAATAGGAAGCCTAAAAAATCTAAAGTATTCTACACTTTGAATAAATTTCAGATAAAGGATGTGCGCAAATGAGTGGAGAAACTGAAGTTCCTAGGCGGGTATGTCTCAAATATAGCCCGATGTGTCAATGTGAATGAATGCAAGTTATACGGGATGAAGAGTCATGATTGCCACGTGTTCATAGAGAGATTAATATCATTGGCGTTATGTGAATTTTTTCCTGATGCTATATGAGATCCATTAACAGAACTTAGTAACTTCTTTAGAGACATATGTACAACTCAGGTATGGGTTGAGCATATGAAGTTACTAGAGGAAAACATTGTGGTGATTTTATATAAGCTGGAAAAGATATTCTTCCTACCATTCTTTGACTTTATAGAGAATTTGCCTATCTATTTACCTTATGAGGTTAAAGGTGGGGGCTTTGTGCAGTACCAATGGATGTATCCATTTGAGAGGTGATATCTCTTATTAATCTTTTTTTTTTAAAATCGGGTGCTTTACCTTTATATAATTACTTCATAATATGTATATACAAAATAGGTGTATGCACAGGCTAAAGAAAAAAGTCTGTAACAAAGCACGCGTTGAAGGCTTATATCATAACGAAAACTTCTAACTTCTGCACATACTGTTTTGAACCGAATGTTAAAAAAGAGTTGAATCGAGTAGGTTGAAATGACGATGGGGGAGATATGGATCCAAATGGCTGCCTATCCATTTTCTGTTATCCAGGGTGTGCATTTGGTCGTGAGACTAAAAGAGATTTAGATTAAAATGAGAAGAAGGCTGTAGAGATATATGTTTTCCTAAATTATGTAGAGATCAAGTCCTTATACATCGTCTTAAACTTATTGTTTATAGTGTCAATAGATTATATATTATGGTTTTATCAATATTGTTGGCAATACAATGAAATGTTGAGGTGTCATATCACCAATGAACAAATTGAAAACCTTCACGAGAAGGATTTCATGAAAAGGCTTCATAACTTTGTAAGTATACTTGAATGAGATAATTGCCTCAATATTATAAACAGAATCATATAAGCTTGTATATCTTATTTTAATAGGTTTTGAGAGACGATACAATTGACAATCTCATATGAGAGTTAGGACTTAGTCTGCGTAAACATGTGACCTATTATAGTGGCTATAATGTAAATGGATTCAAATTTCACATTGAAGGGTATGGAAAATTCAAGAAAATGATGAATAGTGGTGTTTGTGTGAAAGGTAGTTGTTACGAAGTATACGAACGTGACTTCTATGGTATGTTGAAAGAAATTATAGCTATACAATATATAGTGAAAGATAACACAATTGTATTGTTTAAGTTCCATTGGTATGATTATGAGAGAGGACTTACGGTACACCCGAAATACAGTCTTATAGATATAAAGCATACATCAAGGCTTTATTCAAATGAGCCATTTGTGTTGGCGGAGCAAGCAAAACAAGTGTACTACTTACCATACCCTTTAAATAATAATAATAATAACATGATCATAACATGTAACGACCCATCCTGGGTTGGTTATCCTCGAGACGGTGCCATCACATTTTGAAATCCCAGTACGACAAATATATACAACAAGATAAAAATATTAACTGAAATTATATACATATATAAATCCTCAACCCTCGACAGGGGAGTTACATTATTAAAATCCCAACTGAAACCATATATACTACATATTATGCATGAATATTTACAAAAATAAAATTTCTTTCATTATTATGAGGATGTGGACAATGAGGCTTGCAAATAATCACTCAGTCTGAATCACAGCTTACAAATCTATCTGTCCTGCCCGCTACCTGAAATTATTTAACAATGAGAAGTGAGCTTCACAAGCTCAGTGAATTAAATTTACTAGAAGTATTCGATTTGTATACTTTCAGTTACATATTAATAATTTATTTCTTCACATATAACAATTCAATCTCTCAAATAATCTTCCAATATTCATTAATCTATTATTTCATATAATTCAACAATAACATTCTATTATCACCAGTCATATCATGATTATAACCATTTATCAATCTCTTATTAAATTAATCATCAAACATATCAATTTTTCTTCTCATATATCTAATCATCTTAAGATTATCAATTCAACATCATTATTTACCTTGTTATGAGGTTCACAGCATATAATCAATCAATCAGATAATTTTTATCAGATCATACCTTCATATTTCTTTCTCATCATATATATATCTCTGTGAGACTCATTTATCTATTAATAATTTCACAATCAAGACGAATACTTTAGGACTCTATCAATAAAAATCAATATTTAAAACAAATGTAATGCATGAATTTAAATTATCTTTCTTTCTTTCTCATCAGATCATTTCATATTATCATCAGGGAACATATTCCCACATATCGACATGTTTTAGCTAGAATAACTACCTTCCTGGTCTTTTTAGCTAGACCAACTGCCTTCCTGGTTTTTTTTTAGCAAGACTAGCTGCCTTTCTAGTCTTTTTTTTTTATAGCTAAACCAGCTGTCTTTCTGGTCTTTTCAGCTAAACTAGTTGCCTCCCTAGTCTTTTCTTTTATGCATATGAGCAATAATATGCAAGCAAGCATACATCAAAAACTTCAATTCAATTATCTAGCTCTTTCTCAAAATTATTATTTTTATCATATTTATTAAATTGTTTTCTCCTATATCATATCAACTTTTCAATCATATTTTTCAGAAATTTCATATAACTTTTCAACACATTTTTCATTTATTCATATAATTAATATTCATCATATTATTAAATCCATAATCAATAAACCAAATCAATTACCATACTTATCGAAAAGTACATTGTTAAATCATTATAATTAAACAATTTATTAAAATATCATAAATTCATATTTTTATTGGTTTCGATTACTCAAAGTAAATCCAACTCACCACTTAATGCTACCCGTGGATCACCTCATTGCCTTTCTAGCTCATTTCAGCAATTTCTTGAGATTACTAATTACCAACACCTAAAATATAATGAAGTCTTGTTATTGTAATTGAATGACTATACTATCTCTAATATTGGAGAAATTTTCTTTATAACCTTTTGCTAGAAAATTTGAATTGAAGAAAGAAGAAAACCAAACGGGATTTGGTAAGAAAAATAAAACAAAACAAAAAAAAACTAAGTTCTTATATAATTAACCCCCACCGTTCAGCACTTCTATTTGTTTCCTCTTCATGTGTCTTGCATGCAAGACACTTTACCTATACCTTCTACACCTAGACACTAAGTGTCTAGGTGGTTATCCCTTTTTTTTTCCTTCTCCTCGTGACAGCAATCGTCCAACCTTTTTTTTCAAAAGAATTATTTCATTCAATAGTAAATCTTTCATATATATATATATATATATATATATATATAAAATTTTAACTCCATGTAATATCTATAATTACTTCTTTACCCTTACTTTAAGAACATGGGTATTACATAGCATGAACTAACTTGTAAGCATACATGATCATAGCATGAACTAACTTATAAGCATATATATCTATTCCGATTTTTTTCAGTAATTGATGAAAATTATAATTAATAGTTTTGTTTCATCATTATAAGAAACTTAAAATTATTATGATAAGTATGTTTCTATTTTTTATTCCTTTTCGTATCTTATATGACTCTTAAACATTGTGTATGCATTTTTTTCCTACTTGTTTTTTTTTTTTTTTTTTTCCAAAATAAGATACCGCCAAGGGGTTGAAAATGAGGCAGAAAGAGAGGGGGAGGGGGGCGCAACCCAAGTAGAGATGATGCCTTAACTTCTCATACCCCGGCTTTAGGTAACTATGTATTTACTTTTATATTCTACATAAACCCCTTCTCCCATTTTGTTTTTCATTTTGGCTTATAACATCTTTTTCTTTAAACTGCAGAGCTCGTTGATCAAGATTTAGAGGAGGATCTGGATGAGGAGGATGATACTGATGATGACTATGAGGAAGTACCTCATAAAGGGAGAGGGCTTAATGGACTTCCCCCTCCTCTTGAGAATCTAACTGACCGACCTTTGCTTCGCATTAGAAGCGGGAGGTAATATACTTTTAGTGAAAACATTATGCATTAGTACCACATAAGCCAATTTTTTTATATTTTTTTATTCTTTTAATGCATTCGATGGGGCTAAGGGCATTGTTAAGACCATCATTCTGATATCAAAGAATCATCACGATGAGTCTTGCAACTTATATTGACAGTTTACTCCACGAATGCAGGGGATATGCTTTGATGAATTTTTGATATAATCTATGTTTTGTTGTATGTATATATATATGCTTCATATGAACAAGTTGTTATATATTATATTTCTATTTCGCATAAGTTTATTTTTAGGTTGTAAGTAATCCCTTTCCTTTTGTATTTCAACTCCGTTATAAGTTCTCCACCCAGGAGGAGACCACATACGCCCAATATGTCTTTAACAATATTGATTATAGGTGCTAGTCTGACCACCTAAACAAAGCCGAGCTAGCGTTGAACAAGTGCACAGGCTGAACAAAATAGACTGGGTTAGGTAGACCAAGCATTGGATGAGGCAGCCAGTTTGGGATAAACTTTGTGCCCTGTGGGCCACAAACGGTTAGGAGAGGCTTCAGCAGGCTGTATCATCTAATAAGTGGTGAAGAGATGAGCTTGTCCACCATGTTGGAGGGTCCTTCAGTACACAAGAGCATGCAAACCAGATGGTAAACATAATTCTAATGTCAATTATCTACATATCCTGTGGATGTAGATAATTTTAGGTTCAAACTGTAAACACTTAGTGATTTTAGGGTCGAAAACGAAAAATACATATCACGTGGATGTCCCGAGAGTACTTGCACTCTTATACCATAGAATGTGAGTTATGAGAACAAGTCTAGTCGAGTTCGGACCATTGGTTCGGGGTTTGTGAGAAAAAAGTGACAATTTTAGGTTCAAACTGTTAACACTTAGTGGTTTTAGAGTCGAAAACATAAAATACACCTCTCGTGGATGACTTGAGAGTACATGCATGTCCGTACCATAGAATGTGAGTTGTGGGGACAAATATAGTCTAGTTCAAACCACTGGTTTGGGTTTTGTGAGGAAAAGTGAAAATTTTAGATTCAAACCGTTAACACTTAGTGGTTTTAGGGTCGAAAATGTAAAATACACGTCCTGTGGACGACTCGAGAGTACCTGCACGTCCGTACCATAGAAATTGAGTTGTGGGAACAAGCAATCTAGTCGAGCTTGGACCACCGGTTCAAGTTTTGTCAAGTTTTCAGTGTAAACATCTAAATTGATTATTCATTTTTTTCTATAATTTATGATTAGTTTCTCCTTTGATTGCGAAATGACTTATGGTTTCTCTTTTATCTTTTTTCACAGGACTCTACTGAGGAAGCACATAATGAAGACAGAGTTGATGATTACTACCCGGATTTGTCACATTTGTGATTTCTTTTTTATTTATGAGAATTTGATGACATATTTTCATTTTAATAATTGTTAACGAATTTTTATAATTTACTAGATTGAATGATATGTTGTATTGTTAATGAATTATATATTTTAGCAGATTATATTAGAAAGTTATTGGTTATAGAATTTGTGTTTTTGTTGAAATCTTAATTGAACAAGGTTTTTTATTAAAGAAATTTTAAACAAATATTATATGCTAAGGATTTTATCTATCGCAATTTTGGTTTCTACGCAGATATTTGCTGTTATGGAATTAAATCCATCGCAGATATTAAAACTAAGTATTTGCTATGCATTTAAATCCATCACAGTTTTCAAAAAAATTAGGCTTATTTGCTACAACATTTTTGTAGCAAAATCCATCGCAAATAATATTTTCTGCGAAGGAAATTTTTTTCCGTCACATAAAACATTATCAGTGACTATGGTATATAATCTTTTGCATATAAGCATTTGCGATAGAAAATACAGTATTTGCGAAGGTTTTTTCCATCGCAAATACCCAATTTTCTTGTAGTGCAAGCACATAATGCAATGAGCAATTGAGTCACCCAAATATCATGAACATGTAACAAATTATATTATAAATCCATCTATAGCAAATAAAGATCAAATAAAAGGTGCGTTGTAAATAAAGTGTGATTACAAGGAAATAGCTACAAATGAAAAAGGAGCCTAACCACAGCTTATATTCTCAAAATAAAATAATAAAATAAAATCACATGGAAATAACGATAAATGAAAGAGTTCTTGACTAAGACTTACAATTTCAAAAATTGCATAAAGTTAAATAAAAGTAATAAAATAAATCATCCACAAGTGTATAAAAGTAAATCCATTCATCCATGAAAAATATAAAACAAGATAAATAAATTGACTCTATTCATCCATCCATGATTAAGAAAATAAATAAAAATAACAACTATTCTCATCAATAATGCATGTAAAATTATCCAAACACATCAATATATCATAACAAGATCATACATGAACCCAATACACAAATATAGGCATGTTATCAATCAAAGTCTAAGCATAAGCAAGCAAAACAGGAAAAAATCATAATAAGGAAACATTTTTATCATGCATTATCAATACAAAACAGTAGCCTATTTCATTCAAATCAAGTATGTGGCCAAGGTTAAACAATAATAGAGCACGTGGAACAAAGATGGCATCATATAAATCATTGAGGACTAGGATTTAGCATAAAAAATCCTAATTTAAATAAGCAAACATGGGATTGTGCGTAAGGACAAAAACTAAAAAAAATTTAAAGCATCATATATACTTTAACCTAGAAACATCTAAGATTATATTATATCATATAAAGTCATTCAAATTCCAAAAAAAAAAATCTTGTTCTTTTAAGTCCAAATTCAATTAAATTGCTTTACTTTGATTTCATGTTAAAGATGTTAATTCATGTTAACCAATAGATTCTAGATGTTATATGATTGATTTAAACTAATTAAAATTATTTAAACATGTATATGAAAGAAAATAAATAAAAAAACGAAACAAAACAACAAATCTGAAAAATATAAGGTGGGGGCGCCATTATGGCGCCACCCTTTGCATGCACCACTTTAGAATGGTGCCAAGGCGTAATTCCATCATGAAGTGGCGCCCTTGACAATAATTTCGGGTACTTTAGGTTTTTTGGATTTTTTTATCAGAACCTAATTTTTATGAGTTTAAAAATTATTATAAAACACAAATATACTTAGGGTCTGTTTGGTTGTTGGGATTAAAGTGGGATTGGATTATTTTAATCTCACATGAATAGTTATCCCTCATTTGGATGGTCTTTTAAGTAGCACTTAAAGCAATAAACAAGGTTTTTTTTTTTTTTTTTTTGCTTTAAGTGTTACTTAAAGCACAATCCAAACATTGCCTTACTATTCACGTGGTATTAAATTAGTCATAATCCCATTTTTTTTATCCCACCTTCTTCCATGTAATAGAATCTATCCAACCCATGTCGGATTGAAATTTTTCTTTTTGTCCTTTTTACAACCCTTGAATAATAATTATTATAATAGTAGTAATTATTATAATATTATTAAACTTAATTTTTTATAATAATTATTATAAATATAATAATAAAATATTATTATTATAAATATAATAACTATAATAATAATGACAATTATTATTATTATCATAATTACAATAAAATAGATAATATTAGTATTTTATATTATAATAATATTTTTTATTCTCTTAATAATAATAATTGTGATAATAATAATTATTATTGTTATTAGCATCATATTTATAATAATATTATAGTAATAATGATAATAATAATTATTAATTATAATTATAATTATTATAGTCATAGTTATGATAATAATAATTATATAATTATGATGAAAAAATAATAATATAATAATAACTATTATTTATTACTATTATAATAGAAATTATGATAATAATAAAAATTATTATTATTATAAATGTAATAATTTTTAATGATGATGATAATAATAATAATAATGATAAAGATAATTATTATTATAATTATAATAACAATATAATAATAATAGTAATGATAAGAATATTATTTTTCTAATAATAATATTACACTTATTTAATTATATTAATGACAATAATAATTATATTAAAAATAACTATTACAATTATATACTTCTTATTATAATTATAATAATTATTAAATAATAATTTAATAATAACCATTATATATTATAATAATAATATACAAATAATAAAATAATAAAAATTAAATTTTAGGGTTTGTGAAAACCTAGAGATCATTAAGGAAGATGAATAGTGCTAGGCTATTTTGGTACTTAGACTTCTTATCTCATTTTAGTCCCAATCTATCAATCTCATTAACTAAATATAAGATTAAGGTATTGCCTCTTTAATCCCCCTTTATCCTATCCCATGTGAATCCTAATCCTATCCCACTATAATCCTACTCGTGAACCAAACAGGCCCTTAGAGTAATACATGAAAACAATTCTCAATCATCCAAACATGTAAAAAACATTGAATCAAACAAAAGGCCAAAGCAAATATGAAGATTACAAAATATTAAACCCTAGAGAAAGGAAGAATAAGTTATACTTTCGAAGAGTGCTTGAATCCTTGCAAAGACCAAAAGAAAATTCTGAGATCCTTCTTAAACACTCGAGCATGGATGAGTAAAGGTCACATAACCCTCTTTCTACTCTGAGTGGGGGGATAGGGGGCGGTCTTCTTATTCTCTTCAATAAAATGACGATCCGAGTACAAACAATCTTCAGTGTAATTCTAAGCTTTGTTACTCCTTTGCTATGATCAGATAACCAAGTTTCTATGGAGGATTATTGTTGTATTTTATGTAAAAGATCAGGCTTTAAGGTTAGGGTTAGGGTATAGGTTTAGGCTCAAGAACTCACAAAACTCACTCTTTAGCACTATTTTTCTCTTGGTTTTCTCTTAAAAATAGGATTGTAATTTCTAAAGCTCCAAAATCTGAAAAAAAAAAAAAAAAAAAAAAAAAAAAAAAAAAAAAAGTCTAAGGTCCTTCTAAAGTTTCCAAAAAGAGTATTTATAACCTTATTAGGGTTAAGAATCAGTTCTGAACCTCAACTTCAAACAGTCGTTCTCACTCATCTAAAAAAATTCAAAGGTTTTCTTGAACTCACTGGAAACCCTGATAGTCTTCTATCATGTCCAAATGGTGGAATATACAAATTAATCACAGATTTGAAATGAGGCTCAAAACATTACAACTAGTCAGTTTTTGAGCTGTTTGGATAAAAAATTAATTTATCACTCATCTCTTATCCAAAAACTTCCCATAATATATTATTGGAAAGATAATTAAAATATCTTATTGATCTAAAAAAGGACAAGTTCTAAGGTTTTGGAGATAAAAAAAATTATGGAGCATGAAATTAAGGTCCTCAAAATAGTAAAAGTTGATCTTTTTACCTTTTTTCTCTTTAACCTTTTTGTGTGAAATTTATTCCTCCATTAAATAATCTCTTAACCATTTCAAATAACTGAACTTTCCATAGAATACATCTCAATCATTTATACGAACAATCATCTGTATCAAAAAATTAAAAGGTGAACGATTCTTAATTATTAATGGCGCAAAATACGATGTCTATTGTGCCATGAGCTATGACATTTCAAGAAGAATTGACGAAAGCTCAAGAATAAAGAGGAGAAAAATGTTGAAATCTCTAGTACCACATATGTTATGAGAGTCAAAATGAAATGGATTGTATTCTTTCTATTTCCTAAAGTACTTTTAGCGAGGAATAGATTTTGGATTCTGGTTGCTCATTCCATGTGTGTCCACTGTGTGATTGGTTTGCCACATATAAGAAACCAGTGGCACCTTCTTGGTTATGATACCACCTTACCCATTATTGTTATTGGGACATTTGATGTTCCTTATATTCCAAATTTGAAGTGACTTATATATCAGACTTGAAGAAAAACCTTAATCAATTAGTGCACTTGACTCCAATAGCTACCACTTCACAAGTGAAGGTAGATTTCTCAAGGTTGAAAAACAGTTGCTTATAATATTGAAGGGGAAGAAAATTGATAGTCCTTATTATCTATTGGGTAATACACAAATGGTGTTGTAGGAAGGATGAATCATACACTCTGCATGATATAACTCCTTAATGGCGGACTATCAAGACTTTTAGGCCAATTGTGAATCTTTCTTGCTATTTGATAAATCAATCTCCATCCATTGCGATTAGGTTGAAGACTCCAAAAAAAATATGGTTCGATTCTCTTATAGATTATTCATAAGCCAATGACGGTAAAATGTGTATTTCTAGGGTATGCCTCTAGGGTGAAAGGTGAAAGGTTATAGGTTATTGTTGTGCGTTTATTTACCTAAATTAATAAGTAAATAATCGTACTTGTTTTACTTGCAAGTGCACAAGGTCAACTGAGTAGTATAGTGTGCAAAAGAAAGATTATCTCCACAGGGATTGGTGAATTTCGTTTTAGAATTATATTTGCAATATAAAAAGATAGATAATAGTTTGATTGTGAGTAAATAATAATAATAATGAGATCATAGGGCTACGATATCCACCACTAATTATACTTTCCCACTAACTAAGGTTTCAATGCTCTAGGCTTATCATGAATATCTAATGGTTGCCAACCTAAGGGCTTGGTCCACACCTTAGGCTATTGATCTCCCTATGCAACGAGTTAGGCATGGTGTATACTCTAACTCTTTTCTCTCTTAAGGGATTCAGCATGGGTGTATACTGAGTTGTTCCTTAAGAGAACATGAGAGCTGTGGAGATCGGCAACCACACAGGACCTAGGGCTTGGTCTGCTCCCGGTTTCCTATGTTGATTAACCCGAGAATCCGGTGTGGATATCCCTTGTTACTAATATCGAACCCAGGACTCGGTCATCCAAATTGATCCGACTAACCTATCCATACCACATGCATATGTTGATCAGGCATATACATACGAGGAATTTAAATACAAACAGGTATTAATCAAGTTAAACATTCAGACAGGGCTATAGCAAAGATAGTCAATGAATAGATATGTGGAAAAGCATAACTAGGGCTTCAATCGAGCCCTATAGGTGTTTAGTTACACATGCTAAGTAGAATAAACATGCTAAACATTATGAAAATAAAAACTAAAAACTAAAACCAAAAAAACTCGGGAGACGAGTCGTCAATTCTTCTCCTAAGCTTTCTACTTCGAGTCTAGAACAAAAGATAAAGGATTTCTTCTTTGTGTGTTTTATAAGTGTATTTATAGGGGCTGAATAATCCTAGAAGGCTCATGAATTCCTAAACTTTCCTAAAACACAAAACTCTTTTATTTCCAAAACTGGTTCTGCCACTTTACTGTTCATGTCCATACAGGTGCGCTCGATCTGGCCTGTGTGCGTGATTGCTGCTGCGCTCGATTGCACTCTAGGCAGCAGCTACTCCAGGATTTCCAGTTTTCTTCCGTTTAAGCTTCAAAATGCTTCTTTCTTCTCCAAAACCCTATAAAAGCATGTAAAACACAGAAATGAAGTAAAATGAACTAAATTAACATAAAATAGGACTTAACAAATGTAAATGAAAGGGCTTAAACATATTTAAGCACTTATCACACCCCCAAACTTACATATTGCTAGTCCTTTAGCAATACAAAATTGAAAACTAAAAAAACAAAATCAAAGATAAATTCATTTCCATGATACTCAGAAATTTGGGTTGTGCATAAAACCATGATAACCGTTCATGTATAAGCTTATAATAAAAACACATTTTTGGATTGAAAAAGGACTTTCAAAAGCTTTATGTTACTTACCTAAGGCTGGCTTAAGGCATCACAAGTTTGATTTGTGTGTGATAAATTAGCACATATAAGATGGGGTTTTCACATAATTTTAGTGGATGGTGTTTCGGTGCCCAAAATTTTATCAAATTTCTTATCAAAGAGAACAAAATGGCATAATACTTGCTTCTTTTTCTTTTCCTTTTATCATGCGATCTTTGCCATGTTGAGTTCCATCTAGCTTTCCATTTGACCCTTTTAATGAGTGTTTTGCCAATGACTCCCAAACCAGATGGTTTTAGGGCATTAGGCGTAAAGACACCCCTAAGGACTTACTAGCTCGAGTAAAAAAGGCTACGGAACTTAACAAGTTTTTAATGCTTCTTAATGAAACTCCCGCCTTTTGACGTGAACACTTAATGCTTACTGAGGCAAGAGGCCCAGTTACTCAGTGAAAAGTTGATTTTTGGAAGCTTTTTTATTTTCTTTTCGCATGATGGACATATTTTTTTTATTTTTTTTCTTTATTTTTCTTATGCCAAAGGGTTCTTTTCAAAAAGTTATCTGACTACAGTTTAGGTAATGGAAACATATACCAAAGAATTATATGTCATACCTCACATAAATGCGTGCTACATGTGCTCGTGCAATTTTAAAGCAAACTTGTGAATTCTTAGGTGCCTTGAGGTAGTTACCTCAACTTTCTAAAATTCCTAAAACAAGACTATGTGTTCTAGTTTGTAAGCTTACTAATGAAGTGTTATCAAATTTTTAAATCAACCAAAATTTTTGTTTACCAAAAGAACATGCTTTTATCTTCCTAAAAAAAAAAAAAAAACTGGGACTTAGTGTGTGCATGTATTTCAAGTGTGTGTGTGTGATAGTATCTAGTATCTCCCACTACCCCAAAACTTAAAATACACATTGTCCCCAATGCGTTTGTGGCATGGAAAGATCTGACCTAGAAGATGGAGAACTCGGTTGTTCGCTTGCTTATCTACGTCCCCAAACTTGAATTGGATGCACGCACTGAGTACCTGACAAAGAAAAAATAAACGTTGTGTCAGAAAACAAAATATAAACAATAGACATGTAAATATAACTATAACTAAAAGAAAAGTATTAAAATGAAAAGGATATGTCTGGGGTGCCTCCCATGACCGCTAAGTTTTACGTCTTCAGCCGGATGGAGTATCCTCTCTCTGCTGATCATCATGTGGTGCAGACTATTTGCTCGGGTAGTGGAGTTTAGCTTCTAGAGCAAATGCACTCGATCGCAAGGTGTAGGTGTGCTCGATCGCAATGCATCAAGTAGTGACGTTATGTGCAACGGAAACTGGGAATTCAAGTGGGTTAGGTGTTTGTGGATCAGCTATATATTGGACAGTTTGAAGTGTCAAGTCCTCATCCCGAGGAGGTATAGTGAGATCGAGGTATGGTTTGACTCGGTGTCCATTGACTGTAAATGTCTAATTGCTATTCGAGTCATGAATCTCCAAGGCTCCATGAGGAAAGACCTTGGTGACCACATACGGACCAGCCCAACGGGATTTTAGTTTGCCTGGGAATAGCCTTAATCTTGAATTGTAGAGTAGCACCCTTTGTCCTATGTGAAACTCTTTACGCACTAGTTGCTTGTCATGATAGGCTTTTGTCCATTCTTTGTAGAGCTTTGCATTTTCATAGGCGTCATATCTTAGTTCCTCTAGCTCATTTAAATGCAGCTTCCTCTTCTCTCCCGCTTGTTTCATATTAAAATTGAATTGCTTTATGGCCCAATATGCTTGATGCTCTAATTCTACTGGAATATGGCATGCTTTCCCAAAGACTAGGCGGTATGGAGACATGCCAATTAGAGTTTTATAAGCAGTCCGATATGCCCATAGAACATCATTTAGGCGCAAAGACCAATCCTTTCGATTAGGCTGTACAGTCCTCTCTAGGATTCCTTTGTTCTCTCGGTTACGTATCTCCACTTGGCCACTGGTTTGAGGATGATAGGGGGTGCCAACTTTATGAGTGATCCCATATTTCTGGAGTATTGCGACAAAAGAGCGATGATGAAAGTGGCTGCCCCCATCACTAATGATTGCTCTTGGAGTCCCAAACTTGGTAAAGATGTTAGCCTGCAGAAACTTGACAACTACTTTGTGATCATTAGTCTTTGAGGGGACAGCCTCGACCCATTTGGACACATAATCCACACCCACTAGAATATATAAATACCCAAAGGAGTTAGGAAATGGACCCATGAAATCAATGCCCCATACATCGAAAAGTTATATTATATGGATATTTTGGAGGGGCATTTGATTTCGGGAAGAGATATTACCTGTCCGTTGGCATCTATCACATGAGCTGCAAAAGGAGAAAGCATCTTTAAACAAGTTAGGCCAATAAAAACCAGATTGTAATACTGTAAGAGCTGTTCGCTTAGCCCCAAAATGTCCTCCACAAGCCAACTGATGGCAGTTTTGTAATAGGCTCAAGTGCTCCTCTTCTGAGACACATCGTCTGATGATTTGATCAGGGCATAATTTGAAAAGGTAAAGATCATCCCAATGGTAGTGTCTAGACATGGATATTAGCCGCTTCTTTTCTTGTGTGGTCATATCTGGGGGAAAAACCTTAGTAGTTAGATAATTGACAATATCAGCATACCATGGAAGTTTTACCTCTAGTGTGAATAGTTGCTCATCAGGGAAGTTCTCATTTAAAGGTAGCTCACTGTCATCATTCTCATAGGGTAACCTTGATAAATGATCTGCAACCACATTCTCACTGTCTTTCTTGTCTTTGATCTCTAAATCAAATTCTTGTAATAGGAGCACCCATCTGATTAGCCTAGGCTTTGTATCTTTCTTAGAAAACAAATATCTCAAAGCAACATGGTCAGTGAATACAATAACTTTAGAACCAACAAGATATGATCTAAACTTCTCTAAAGCAAAAATAATAGCTAAAAATTCTTTTTCAGAAGTAGAATAGTTAAGTTGAGCATCATTGAAAGTTCTAGAAGCATAGTAAATAGCATAAGGTACCTTATTGACTCTTTGACCTAAGATAACTCCCAAAGCGAAGTCACTAGCATCGCATATCAATTCGAATGGAAGATTCCAATCTGGTTCCATTATTATTGGAGCAGAGGTGAGCATATTCTTCAATGTGTTAAAAGCTGTCATACAGTTATCATTCCATTCAAATCTGGTATCTTTAGCTAACAATGCACAAAGGGGTCTCGAGATCTTGGAGAAATCCTTGATGAATCTTTTATAGAAACCCGCATGTCCAAGGAAACTCCTAATACCCTTAACTGTGAGAGGAGGAGACAGCTTTGAAATGATGTCTATTTTAGCCTTGTCTACCTCAATACCTTTGTTAGAGATGGAATGACCCCACACAATGCCTTGTTGGACCATAAAGTGACATTTCTCCCAATTCAACACTAAATTGCTCTCTTCACATCTCTTTAGGACATTTTCCAAATGATTTAGGCATTCATCAAAATTAGAACCAAAGACACTGAAATCATCCATGAATACTTCCATGTATTTCTTTACCATATCGAAAAATATGGTCATCATACATCTTTGAAAAGTAGCTAGTGCGTTGCACAAACCGAATGACATCCTTCGATAAGCAAATGTACCGAAAGGACATGTGAAGGTAGTCTTTTCTTGATCCTCAGGTGCTATGGAAATTTGGTTGTACCCACTGTACCTATCCAAGAAGCAGTAATAGCTGTAACCGGCCAATCTTTCTAACATCTGATCAATGAATGGCAAGGGGAAATGATCTTTTCTGGTCACTTTGTTTAATCTTCGGTAATCAATACAGACCCTCCAACCAGTTGTCTTTCTTGTAGGTATGAGCTCCTCATTTTCATTTTTCACAATGGTAATCCCACTATTTTTCGGAACGACTTGGATCGGACTTAACCATTTACTGTCTGAGATGGGGTAGATAATGCCAACATCTAGTAGCTTTAATACCTCGGCCTTTACTACCTCTTTCATGTGTGGGTTAAGTCTTCTTTGAGCATCTCGAGTGGGCCTTGCTCCATCTTCAAGGTAAATATTATGCATGCATTTGGCTGGACTTATTCCGTTAATGTCAGCAATGGTCCATCCAATAGTAGATTTATGCTCCCTAAGAACTCTTAACAATTTCTCTTTTTCTCCAACACTCAAATTAGCAGCCACGATCATAAGTAAAGTTTCTTTTTCTCCTATATAGGCATAAGTTAGGTGCTCTGGCAGCTACTTTAATTTCAAAGTTGGCACCTGGATAATAGATGGTAAAAGAGTAGCATTAGTAGGTATGAGAGATTCAAATGGAGGAGTATACTTACTTGAGTGTTTTGGAGAAGCTTCAAGGTGGTGCACAGTTTTGATGATGTCATCAGTAACATCTTCAGGTTCTTGCTCAATATCTATTGTTGTAAAGCTATGAGTGATTGTAGTCTCTAATGGATCATTGGGCTGGACCTGAAAAGCTTACTCAACAAAACTTTGCATCATACTTACATTAACACATTCCATGTCATCTAGAGGTAGCTTTAATGCATCAAATATTTTAAATTCTATTTTCTCACCATTGATCTTCATACTTACTATTGCCCTTTTTCACACAAATCTTAGTATCAGCAGTTCTCATGACGGGTCTCCCTAGTATGATGGGTAGGGGTAATGGCATAGGACATTCTTCCATATCTAGTATAATGAAATCAGCAGGCAAAATGAATTTTCCTACCTTAACTAGGACATCCTCAAGAATACCTCTAGGTCTTTTAATACTCCTATATGCTAATTGTAAGGTAATGGAAGTCGGTTGTAAATCCCCCAAACCTAGGGTTTCGAATACCGTGTATGGTAATAAGTTTACACCTGCTCCCAAATCTAGTAATGCTTTTTCAAACAGCTGATCACCTATTCTACAGGGAATAGTAAAACTACCCGGATCTTTCAATTTTGACGAGAGTTTTCTTAAAAGTACAGCACTTACTTCTTCAGTTAATGCTACAGTTTCATGCTCTTGAAATTTTCTCTTATGAGTGCAACAATCTTTTAGGAACTTAGCATAGGCAGGTATTTGGTGAATTACATCAAATAAAGGAATATTAATTTCAACTTTCCACAAGGTTTCAAAAATATCAACCAGTTTATTGTCTTTCTTTTGTTTTACTAACCTTTGCGGGAAGGGTGGAGCATTCACCTTCTCCGTTTCACTTACCCTTGGTGCTGATGGTTTCTCTTTGGATACTATTGCAGATTCATCGGACCCTATCACCTTGCCATTTCTCAAAGTTGTGACAACTTTCAGTTGTTGATGCTCCCTAGGGTTGGGTAGTGTTTGAGCTGGAAGCTCACCTTGCTTCCTTTCACTTAGTTCCTTAGCCAATTGCCCCATTTGTACTTCTAGCCTTTGAATTGCTTACTCATGTGTTGCAGTGGTTTGTTTTTGGTGATCTAATGAAGTCATCAATGTTGCAGTGGTTTGTTTTTGGTGATCTAATGAAGTCATCAATGTTGTCATTAGTTGCTGTTGTTGAGTGGCTAATTGTTTTACAAGACTTTCTAGACCATTCTTCTTGGGTTCTGGAACTGGTTGGGCTGCTTTATGGAAGTTCATTTGTTGCCCTTGAAGGTTCAAGGTGTTTTGATGGTTGCTCCATGAGAGGTTGGGGTGGTCTCGCCATCCAGGGTTGTATGTATTTGCATATGCACTGTTCGGTCCCACATAGTTTGCTTGCTCAGGATCTGTAGATGAATACAAATGGCAGGTCTCAGTAGTGTGATCAAATTGAGGACATAAAGCACATACCTGGCTTTGTGTAGCTTGTGGTCGAGGAGAGATATTTTGAGTAGACATGGCTTTTACAATCATATCCAGCCTCATATCTAGCTTTCTCTCCAAAGCAGCTATTTGGGCAGAGGGTCCACCATTCAGAGTAACCTCATATATACCTTTGCTCTTGACTCCTTGTCTACCTCTAGAGGAGAATTGTTGGGTATACTCACTTAATGCCTCAAATAGCTCCATGGCTTCTTCACTGCTCTTCTCCATCAGCACACCTCCACAACCAGAATCAGCAATACCTTTATTCATGTCATTTAGACCTTCATAAAAGGCTAGTACCAGCTCATCTTAAGGTAGGTTATGGTGTGGGCATTTGAGTAGTAGCTCATTGAAGTGTTCCCATGCCTCGAAGAACAGATCTCCATCCCTTTGTTGGAAGGATTGGATCTTCTTCCTCATTTGCCTCGTCTATTGGGCTGGGAAGAACTTCCTTAGGAATTTGCCAGCCAACTCCTCCCAAATGTGGATTGAAACTACAGGCAAAGAATTGTACCATAGTTTAGCATTATCTTTTAAGGAAAAGGGAAATAGAATTAACCTTATTCCTTCTTGGTCTAGGTTTTGGATATGCTGTAACTTGCAAAGATCGAAAAATTCCCGGAGGTGTAAATGTGGATCTTCATTGGGTGTACCCCGAAAGTGAGTTAGTGCACTCAGTATTTGAGAAAATATGTAATAATTCCCTTCCGCCTCAGGTTAATATGCAATGCATGATGGCTGATCAAGGTTCCGTAGGGTGAACGATTGCTTCATTGGTATTCGTGCAGGTGGTTGTTGGTTTTTGAGCTGTTCCACCATTGGTATTGTTTCCTCAAGTACTTCTTCCGAGTTGTCTCTAAGCCTTTGTTGGATAGTCCGCTCGAGCTTGGTATCAAGGGGAAAGAATTCTGGATGCTTGGATCGAAGTCCGTTCATGAATCAGGTAAAACAGCTTCAGTGCAGCAGCAAAACACTGTTGCCCGGGTAACTCTCTGCCTCAATTGCGCTCAATCGCACAGGAGAGTGCGATCGATCGCAAGCGGCACAAAAAGTTCTCCTGGAGTGCCTAAAACAAAAAACAGAAAGAATTCGATTAGGTTTTTGATGGAGTACAAATAAAGTTTGAAAACCATAACTTAAAGTTATAAAATAAAACAGAATAAATAAAAGTAAAATTACTAAATGAAAATAATTCTAAAAGAAATTTAAGTGCAATCCCCGGCAACGGCGCCAAAAACTTGTTGTGCGTTTATTTACCTAAATTAATAAGCAAATAATCGTACTTGTTTTACTTGCAAGTGCACAAGGTCAACTGAGTAATATAGTGTGCAAAAGCAAAATTATCTCCACAGAGATTGGTGAATTTCGTTTTAGAATTATATTCGCAATGTAAAAAGATAGATAATAGTTTGGTTGTGAGTAAATAATAATAATGAGATCATAGGGCTACGATATCCACCACCAATTATACTTTCCCACTAACTAAGGTTTCAATGCTCTAGCCTTATCATGAATATCTAATGGTTGCCAACCTACGGGCTTGGTCCACACCTTAGGCTATTGATCTCCCTATGCAACGAGTTAGATATAGTGTATATTCTAAATCTTTTCTCTCTTAAGGGATTCAGCATGGGTGTATACTGAGTTGTTCCTTAAGAGAGCATGAGGGCTATGGAGATCGACAACAACACAGGACCTAGGGCTTGGTTTGCTCCTGGTTTCCTATGTTGATTAACCCGGGAATTCGGTGTGGATATCCCTTGTTACTAATGTTGAACCCAGGACTCGGTCATCCAAATTGATCCGACTAACCTATCCATACAACATGCATATGTTGATCAGGCACACACATACGAGGAATTTAAATACAAACAGGTATTAATCAAGTTAAACATTCAGACAGAGCTATAGCAAAGATAGTCAATGAATAGATATGTGGAAAAGCATAACTAGGGATTCAATCGAGCCCTATAGGTGTTTAGTTACACATGCTAAGTAGAATAAACATGCTAAAAATTATGAAAATAAAAACTGAAAACTAAAACCAAAGAAGCTCGGGATACGAGTCGTCAATTCTTCTCCTAAGCTCTCTACTTCGAGTCTAGAACAAAATATAAAGGATGTCTTCTTTGTGTGTTTTATAAGTGTATTTATAGGGGCTGAATAATCCTAGAAGGCTCATGAATTCCTAAACTTTCCTAAAACACAAAACTCATTTATTTCCAAAACTGGTTCTGCCACTTTACTGTTCACGCCCGTACAGGTGCGCTGGATCGCACACGCGGTGCGCTCGATCGCCTGCCCGGTGCGCTCGATCGCACTCTAGGCAGTAGCTGTTCCAGGATTTCCAGTTTTCTTCCTTTTAAGCTTCAAAATACTTCTTTCTTCTCCAAAACCCTATAAAAGCATGTAAAACACATAAATGAAGTAAAACGAACTAAATTAACATAAAATAGGACTTAACAAATGTAAATGAAAGGGCTTAAATATGAATATTTAAGCACTTATCAGTTATAGTGTGTTGAGAAGTCACTTCGATTCCTCATGAGTAGAGATGTAACTTTCGGCGACTATAGCGGAGGAGAAAAGAGTCGATTAATGCTATTTTGGATTGTAGAGTTAAAGAGCAATTGGAGCTTGATTTTGAGGCTTTAAGACATATGCACAGTGTGGAATGACAATATTTTCCAAGAGAGTTTATATGTGGTGCATGAGACAATGGAAAAGGATATTCCATTGAAGGTGGAGGCACCTGAAGAACAACAACAGTACAACATTTCTACTGGAAGTGAGAGAAAGCAAATTAGACCATCGTGGAGATATACAAATGTAGTTTTATATGCCTTATCAGTTACAAAGAATGTAGGGACAAACGATCCATATTCTTATAGGGAAACAATTACTTATGATGAGTCTTCTTAGTGGTTAACTGCCATAGAAGAGGAGATTGAGTCTTTACATAAGAATTAGGTGTTGAAGCTTGTAAAGCCACAAGATGGACAAAAAATAGTTGGTAGCAAATGGGTCTTAAGACAAAAAAAAAAAAAAATAAGGATTCCCAATAGATGAGATACAGAGTCCAAGGCTAGATTAGCAGCAAAAGGCTTTACGATGCAAGAAGGTATTGATGTCCATGAAGTATTATCTCTAGCGATAAATCAAAACTATATCATATGATCTCGAATTAGAGCTTCATGATGCGAAAACTTTTTTTATGCATCGTGAGCTTGAAGAGCAGATATATATGTCTCAATGTAGATACCTTAGTTTTCACTCATTAATCAATAATGATCACCCTTCTTAGCCTACTAATGAAAACAATTAAGATACGAATAATCGAGCTTCAGAAGACGATTTGTGACAATTGATCGTTAATGATTATGATTATGGAGATAATTTTTGAACTCGAAAATTCAATTTTTTTGGGAAAATATGAAAGAATGGTTTTTTAAAGGCTTTTTACAAATTGGTTTATTGAAAGTTGCGGATTGGTTGAATTTTAGGTCTTATAATTTTCAAATTATAAAATCTAGTAATGGAGATTTTGGATAATTAGATGGACCATTAAAATCAGTATTTATATATATATATATATATATATATATATATATATATTATAAGCCCAAATTAGATAATTAATTATTTAATTATGATTTTTCTACCAAACTTGAGACAAAACTGACACATACTCTGTGTTCATCATATCTTGATAGATACTTATCATTTTGGGCTGAAATTACTCGCATTGGAAACTAGACTTGTATACCTTCCTAGAAAAACTAAGAACGCCAAAATCTGACTTATAATGAGCCCGTACATCCCGTTTGAAGTTGATTACAAGATTTTATCAGTTTTACCCACAAATTTTAGATGTTCTCTTTAAACTCAAAGAGCTAGAATATCAACCAACATGGTTTAACCTAATCCGACTAGCTCTAGTATGATTCCAAAAGGTTTATATTTCCCAAAGTCTATAAATAAGCCTCTGATTTCAAATATATTTTCATATTAAAATCAAGTTGTTTTCTAAAAACTTGTTTTTTTTCAAAGCTGTAGAAATCTCATGCTTTCTAATTCTTCATTCAATTCAATTTAATTATTGTTTAGTTTTCATGATTTGGTAAGTATTCACCAAGTGTTCTAGCATTATAATCATCCAATAATCCATGCAACAACTATCATTAAAGAAAATTGAATCTAACGATTCTCTAGGTAAGCTAAGAAAGATAAACCTTCAACTAAGGAGAAAGAAGGAACCAAAATCCAATTCAAAGCATTGTGGAATCGTGAAGAAGGCTACAAATCATCTCAGACATCTCCACCATAAATAACAATCATAAAAATGTGAGAGAAACTCATAATCCATTTTTGCTTGTTTTCATAAAGTGGTTGTTTTGATTTGATCTTGTTATTTAAAAGTGTTTATATGCATGATTATATGTTAGAATTAAGTTGAACATGATGTAATTGATATTGCCTAGTGGTTTGAATGCTTAAAAAATGATCTTGGAGTGAAAATACCAAAAAGAACAAAAAGGAATTTTTGCCCACATTATTGGATCTAGTGTAGATCAGCTCCTACATGTGGGGCACCAGTCTAGCGTTGTTCACAAGTTGGGATGTCGGTCTAGACTAGAGCTAATCTGACAAATCTCTTATTTTTCTTATTTTCGATCTTTTGATTCTTAATTTTTATCCAATGTTTCTAATATTTTATATATGATCTTCTGAAAGTATGATGAGCGTGTTTAACATGATAGAAACATGTGGTCACATGTCACATGCCTACTTTTTTCAAAAAATGCCTAGCTACTTGCTGGTTTTAATTATGTTGAGACATGTTTCTAAACTATTTTAATCTCTGGTTGATGCATGAAATACTCTCTGGATTTTGTATGAATGATAAGTGCATGCTAGGGTTCTCGATATTAGTTAACCAACAGCTTTTTATTTCCTGTCAACAGATCATAAGGCAACCTGTTTCTCACTTACTTTATAGTAAAACATCTTTTGCATATAAAACATCATGTATCCTTGTGCAACTCTTACAATGTTCTCATTTACTTGAGTGATCCAAGCATCATCACACTTGTACCATTGATTAATTAACTGCAAATACATCACATAATGGCCAACATCTAGTTTCTCGGTGTGAGTGACAATGACAAATTGTTCAAACTCTGTTGACATCTCATTAGGAGAATCAGGCTCTTCTTCATCGATGAAAATGGGAGCTGCAAATACCGTCAACCTTCCTTGACATTTTCTGTAGTGAAGAATGCTCAAATCTTTTGATGTGGAAGCAAGAAACCAGAGGAAGCTTTTTTATGGACATTTGTTTAAGGAAAAAAAAACTGTTGCCAAAAAAATTTCTGGTTAGGCCCCATTTTTTCAGGTCTTATAAAACAATCTAAGCACCCTATCAAGATAGATATCCCACAGTTTTGGCTTTAATTCACTCAATTTGCCTCCCCATTGCAATAATTATGGGACTTCGAAGATGATTTCTTAGCAAAACCCCTTTGATTTGGTTCGAAGTCGAATGAAATATCAATATATGGATCATATTTTTTGATGTGAAGCCACAAGCCACACACATCACATCAGACTGAAAGATACCAGAAAATACTCTATGAGCAAGACAACAATCTCTATGACCTACACAAACAATGAAAATAAATGTTTTTCTACTTAACAATCTTGCCACTATATTGTTGTAAGATTTTTCTAAATGAGAACAAAATATGAGAATCAAGACTTAGAGGATTGTAGTAAACACTATCTTTAAGGCTTTATTCATCCCCAGTTATATAAACAAGTTTGCTATGGGTTACAGATGAATAGTCCTCCAGGATACAACAAAGTCTCAATCTTGAAGTCTGTAGACAGCAAAATGTGAAGAACTTTGAATTTAATTCTGCTTTGAAATATTAAAATATTATGATAGAGTTTTTAAGAGAATAAGAGAGAACAAAGAAAGAAAAAGAATTGTTTTATGAAAGTGGGAAGTGATGGATATTTATAGGTGCAGAAACACCTCTTCAAATGGTTCTAGAAAGTCATGTTTTTTCCAATTGAAAAGGCATGAATTTTCTAGATTTAATGAGAGGCTTAAGATCATGTTTGTTAGTTTTTAATGGACCGAATCATTTCTTTTTAAAAAAAAAAATTAAATCTCACATTTTTTCTGTTTAAATCATAACCTTTGATTTAAACTGATGTCTTTTGATTTAATCTCTCACATTTTCTATTTAAATTAAAACCATTTGATTTAAAATAATGCCTTTTGGGTTTTTAAACAACCCTTTACTCTCATTTTTCTAACAATCCCCCACTTGTTTGAAAAACCAATTTTGAAAAATACTGCCACAATATTTCGGAGTCTTGTATGCATAAAGAAAGTATCTTTCGATTTAAAACCTTTTGTTAGTGTAAGCAACTCAAAGTTATATCGAAATGAATGACGCCCTTTAGATTAAACCAATATTCCTATGTGATACGACCGGAGCCACCACACATATAAGATTCTCTTATTTTGGTGAGAATTTATTTTCACTTAGCACTATTATGGCCATGTGCTATATCCTGATTTCATGAACCTCAAAAGAGCAAATCATAACTGTCTATAAGAAGTGGCACCACTCCTTCATTCATATATGTGAAGTTCTTATTGTGTTTCCATTATTAGAATGCATTTTATAACTTCATTAAGAGTTTAACTCGTCATCTAAAACTTAACGAACAATATTGTTTTTCTTAATTATGGGCCAACTTTGTGATACTATCGACAGTCAATCATAGTAATTTGTCATTACTCATTAAAACCTAGGACTAGTGGTCTACTAGTATTAGGTTGGGTTGCCATCACTGCTTCCCTTTTAATGGTTTAAACCCCATCTCTCTTGATGTATTACTTACGAGGTTTGTTGCGAGTTCCTTAGTAAGTGGATCAGCCAAGTTCCTACATGACTTTACATAGACAATTGTAATGATACCATCTTTTATCAATTGTCTCACATACTCATGTCTAAGACTGATATGTCTAGACTTACTATTTAAGGTAGCTCTCACAAAACTTCATTATCACAAAATATGGATTTTAAATGCATAGGATGTGGGCACAAAATTTATTTCCAATAATAAATTTCTAATTAATCCATTTAGCATTTTTTCTCAATTGTTGTCGAAGGAATTAAATCAAATTTTATTGTGTGAGGCATACAGGTTTCTTTCTTGCTCTCCAAGAAACATCACCTTCTCTTAGGTATTTTATATCTCTTACTCTCGTCATCCAACTAGCATCGGCGTATCCTCTTGATACAACTGGATTACCATGGCAGTGTATCCTTTAGATACAACTGGTTCAAATCAAATCTATTATTTCTTCTAAGTAAACAATGATTCTAGTAAATTTGTACTATAAAGTACTCAAAGCATAACCCTTACTAAGCTTTCTCACTTTAATTTTCATAAAGTATATTTCTTCGTTTCACTTATATCAACTATATAAGTTTCAAGATTTCAACAAATTTTCACATATGTAATAACCCTATATTTAAAATATTTATAAAAAAAATTCTTTACATTAACAACAAGAAGAAATTAATTATTTCATTATTAAACAATGAAATGACCCCCACATTTCTACTACATGTGTTATTTTTTAATACACAGGTTACTATTCAATGTAACAATAAACAAGTATGCTTGAGGAATTGAATAATACAAATGAAGCCTATTTTTGATATTGAATATCAAAACTCTACACCCACACCTTTATCAGTACAAAGACTCTTATTTTGTTTAAAACAAGTGCTCGGACTCTCTGATTCATCATTAGGACCTTTGTTCAATATTACCATATACATAACCATGTCTTCTTCATTAAGATACACATAAAATAGCACTCACGCAATTGCACTCATGGTGATCACAATGTCCAGGTTATATGGTGTCCTCACTCACCACTTCTAGAAATGTCATTTTTCATGTGTGTATCTACAATTAATTATTCTTGCACATGCATCAATAGATAATGTGAGTTTTCTATGCACAAACCAAAACAATCCCTATCATTGTGCTTCAACACAATGTTACTCATATTCATATTATGTCTTAAAGACATACACACAAATGCATAAATTTATTAACTTTATGTTTATTATACATAATAGTAATATCTCAAGAAAGATATTGTCATTTGAATATTAATTTTTTATGAATAAATCTAGAGACATTATATCATTCCCACTAGACAGATATATAATAATGCATTTTAAACTCAAAATTGTTTGATGACAACTCATGCACACAAATAAGCTATAGCAATAAATATTCATAGTGACTTTTACAATAAATTTATAATAAATCTTAATTTAATATCTCATGTAAATTTACAGTGTCACTAAATAGTTTAATCAACCAAATAACATTAAATTATAAATTTAAATGCATACAGGCCAAATGACCCCATAGCTTTAACAAATCAAACCAACGAATTAACATGTTATTGTCATCTTCAAATGTATTCTATATCCACTTTTGCTTTCAAAATAATTAAATTTGCATACCACTATATACAAAAGCAAATTATTTTTCGCTTTATGTAAAGGGTATCAAAATAACTATGACAAATAAAACAAGATCTTAAAGGACATTTTATATTTTTAAATGAAATTTTATTACCAACCACTTCATTTGCAACTGTTCAAAATTACTGTTGCAATCAAAAGTCTTCCTAGTTAAACCTCATCTCTTATATATGCATGCAAACTTAAAATTTAATTTCTTTAAAATCACAAACCATCTTCACTTTAATGTTTGCGTAAACAAGTGCGCAGAAAAAAAAAATTTCAATTGTACCTTTTTTGTTTCACAGAGAATTAATCAAATCTTGATTTCACAGATTTGATGTCAGTGAACAGATCGTACAAGCGATCTCCTCTCTTTTCTTATTTTTTATGTAGTTGTTTGATCACAGCTGTTTAAGGCTACTCTCATTCTTTAGATAATGGATCATCATGAATGAGCTGCAGATTATGATCCATTATATAGGAAATTTTCAACACAGTAAGCAAGAACATAATCTTGTCTTGCCACCCGCTGAAATTATTTCTATCTAATCTGTCTAACTTAACGAAGTTTTGAGTCATCACCTTGAATGATTCTGTTTCCCTTTTTCTGGACAAAAATAAAGTCTTAAAATTGTCGTAAGATTTTTCTAAATGAGAGACTTAGAGGGGTGTACTAAACACTGTCTTTAAGGTTTTATTTGTCCCCATTTGTATAAACAAGTTTGCCATGAGTTACAGATGAATAGTCCTCCAAGATACAACTAAGTCTCAAACTTGAAGTCTGTAGACAGCAAAATCAGAAGAACTTCAAATTTAATTCTGTTTTGAAATACTGAAATATTATGACAGAGTTTTTAAGAGAAGAAAGAAAGAAAAAAGATGTTGCAGTATGTGGCTCATGTCGAGTGGAACACATGTACAGAGAAAGCAAGTTGATGCCGGAGTGAAGTGAGGGGAGCGTAGCGTATCAAGTGGAACGATGACATCAGCTCTTGTGGGCTTGGAATTTAATGTTTTATTGGTAGGGACGATTAATATGTTGGGGGTGCGGGAGCAATGCCGATACGGTACAAGGGTATTTGAGGAATTTTCTAATACCTCAATACTGCTAGGGTTAGTATAAATACATATGATGTAACCCTACTTTGACATAGTGAAATTTAGCAACCACTTGCTCCCATGGACGTAGGCATACTGCCGAACCACGTTAAATCTGTGTGTTTAATTGTTTTCTCTCCCTCTTTGATTTTCAGTACTATTCATCATAATTGCCGCATGTTTCACAACAAAAGAATTGTTTTATGAAAGTGGGAAGTGATAGGTATTTATAGGTGCTGAAGCACATCTTCAAATGGTTGTGGAAAGTCATGTTTTTTCTGTTGAAAATAAATTGATTTTTTCAGATTTAATGAGTCTTATGATCATGTCTGTTAGTTCTTAACTGTCCAGATCGTGTATGTTTAAAAAATAATTATTAAATCTCACACATTTTCTGTTTAAATCACAACATTTAATTTAAATTGATGTCTTTTGATTTAATCTCATACATTTTCTATTTAAATCAAAACCATTTGATTTAAACTAATACTTTTTAGGTTTTTAAACAACCTTTTTACTCTCATTTTTCTATCATGTACAATAATAAGGCTATACAGATACATGTTAAATGATACCTTAAATCATTGTAAAAATGCCAAAAGAAAGCAAAGATTCTCCTATAATATAGAAATATGGCATGTCATCTACTACTTTTAACTATACAAAAATGAAAATACATTCTCAAATGAATGCCATGTTGGATATTTTTCAGGTACCAGTGAAGGAAAGATCACATCAAGCATCCAGAACCTTTATGATAACCGTAACAGAAACTAGAGCCTGAATTCACTTTTACGTAAGAAAGTAAGCCATATTTAATTTTCCCACCAACATAATTTAAATAAGTGAGAAAGCTTTCAACCTAAATAGCAAGAAACTATTTCCATCTTAGGAACCACAACACATCTCATGGCTTGCTTTCCTTTTATATTATCATTACTTGCCGAGCAGGGACAGATAATATATATATATATATATATATATATATATATATATATATATATATCTTTCTACATGTAGTACGTCTTGTAGTTTTTCGTAAGAATTAAAAATAAGAGATCCCTCCCCCCAAAAAAAAGTTAAAAAATTTGGTTTATTAACTCTATAAATTTGATGGCATATATGCCACGGAGTCTCGGTCTCATAGAACTGATTCTATGAGAGTCACCACGAAGCTGAGAAAATCTACTAGTAATTATAAAAAAATTAAATAGTAATTATATCAACAAAAACTTTTAAAAAAAAATCAAAGTTTCTACTCAATTTTCAAGTGAACTTTCTCAATTCCATGGTATCACCTAGAGGTGACAATTTTGGACACGATACATGAATCCGACACGACACAACACGAAATAAAGGGTGTTAGTGTTGAGTATAATCGGGTTCGTGTCGTAATCGTACCGTAATCGTGTCGACACGATTATGACACGGAAAAATCATGTCATGTCGTGAGTTGACCCGCCAACCCGAAATAACACGATTATAACACGATTAAATTCATGAGTCAGATGAGTCGTGTTGACACGATTATGACTCATGACCTGTTTATGACCCATTTAAAAATTTTATCTATTACATTAAAAAAAATTCTTAGTGTGTGTATAAAATAAACCCTAATTCCTATTTTCACCACATCACAAACACAAAACACTCTCTCACAGACTCACTCAATAGCGACGCATCACAGAGTCTACAGACTCTCTCATCTTTCCTAATATTGATGATAGTTGATAAGATAATGTTTATGTTATTAATTAGATTTTTTTATGTGTATTTGGATCATGAATATGTTGGAATTTGGATTATGATTGATTAGATGAATGGTTATGTAATATAACTTATATTTGTTTATGTAATAAATAGGTCGTGTCTGGTTAATCATGTCGGTTTGTCGTGTCTAACATGTTAGTCGTGTCGTGTCATGTCAGGTTGTCATGTTGTCATGTCTAATATGTTAGTTGTGTCGTGTCGTGTTGTCGTGTCTAATATTTTAGTTGTGTCATGTCGTGTTGTCGTGTCTAACACAACCCGTTTATTAAATAGGTTAAGCGTGTCATGTCATGTTACCTGTTTAATAAACATGTCGCGTTAGTGTTGAGTTTTCTTGACATGATTAATAATCGTGTCGTGTTCGTGTCGACCCATTTAGTGTTATACCCAATTTCGACACGATACGAACACCACCTGTCAACCTGAATTGCCACCCCTAGTATAACCTATCATTTTGGATTATCATTTTTTTTTCTAATTTAATGATTAACAAGTTGTGAACTTCTTTACTATTGTTATTGATGGCTAGTTTGATTTGAGATAATTTAATATTATGATTCTTTTATATTTTTTTTATATAATTATAACATATTTTAAAATATTATTATTATATAAGAGTTTGATATTATATAATTTTATATTAGTAGTTCATCGCACTTGTCAATACTAGGTACAAAAATATATTTTATCAAAAGTTAAACAATGTAACTGAAAAGATGATTAGGCATTAAAGTATTGATACAAATTCAATCATTTATGAATTTTATAATATGAAAAAAAGGAACAAAACTTTAATAAATATTTGTAATGTCGACATGTATGCCGATACATGGAATTCTTTTTGGTTATATATTTGATTAGTAATTTTATTTTAAATATAGTTTGATGAATCTTTAATCTTATGATCTATGAAAATTTTAGAATGAACACCTTTAATGATCCTGGATGTGTCCTCATACCAAGTACCAAAGATCATGAAAAAATTAAACGTGAATGATTTGCAGGACAAAGAGATGGAAGAAATATAGCCAGATCTGGCAGATACTCAATTGATTCTACCAATGAGTAGGAACTTCCTCAGGCTCAAAGGGAAGTTTGGAAACCTAACGCTAGTCTCCTCCATTCTTTGGGCTGGGACCAACATAGTCAAAAGATGGGACCCTCAGCAGCGCAGAGGTGGAATAACATGAAAATTATGAGTGATAACAATCTCATATAATGAAACTAAATAGGCTAAGGAAAAGTTGACTCACGGGAGTGAAGCAGATGATATCACCAAGCCTGCAGGTTGAGGTTGAGTTTTAGCCCTAAATCTGAGAGCACTAGTAAACTCATAGCGCAAAGACAAAAAACCTAAACCAACAACTTGCAGTTAAATGTTATGGTTACTTCTTAATCTTTAAAAGTATTTTACTTCATCTTCATTGAAAAGCAGTACAAAAGCAAAGAGGTCGCTCATTAACATTAAGAGATGTCTACATTTGATCATCTTCTGATCTTCGAATGGCAGAAAGTTTGTAGTTGTTGCGAGTTATTAAAGTTGATTAAGTCCTCCAATGACTTATCAAGTTTGTAGATGTTGTGTGCTTTTATAGTTGAGCACATTGCGGTGTTGTGCTCATGGCAGAGGCCTGTGCAATGACTATGGCCCAAATATTCTTGGAATGCGATACGCTATGATACGACGTAAGGATACGGAGACTTTGCTCGGTATACGGTACATAATGGTAGACTTAATTGGATCGCTATTTAGAATCGTGGTACGTTGGGGTACGTTAATGCGAGTCAATACACACACACACACACACACACATACATATATGTATATGTAGATGTATATATATACATCTACATATACATATATATATATATATATGTATATATAAAATCAAAACACAAATTTCATAAGTCATAATATAATTTAGAATAAATAGTCGAAAACTTCAAATATTTAAAACAAACTAGTCCCAAAGAAATAAAACCATAAAACGAAAATAAAAACTATTTAATATTCCAATAGGTAAATAAGTTAAAGTTCACTAATCCACCCTATTTCCTTTTCCATTAACAGGTGCAAAACTAAAAATCTGAGTTTGATGAAGTCTAAAGCGACGAGCTTGTTGTGATCTTCAAGAACCAAAAGTAGTAGATTTTGAAGGCAATTTGGGCATAGGAGTTGATGACCTTTCTTCTTCTTCTTCCTTTGCAAAGTTTCTTGAGTTGTCTTTATATTCATCTTCAAGTGATTTCCACCTCATCTCTTCAAATATCATAATAGAATTATCTAATTAAGTTTTTTTCTGGAGCAATGTCCCACTATAAGGTCCAATATTGTAACTTTCAGTAAATAGAGATAAAAGACGAATATTAGAATGAATAAAAACTAATCTATCAGCAGTGGTTGCATTCAATCTATTTCTCTTAACACTATGAATCTAAGAATATGTGCTCCAATTTCGCTCAGCTAAGGAACTATTAATTGGTTGAGACAAGACCTTTTTAGCAACCTCGACTAACTGTGGAGTTTATGATCCATATGTAATCCACCAATCAATGGCATCCATCGTCACTGTATCAATTTGAGCTGTAGCTATAGCATAAAGACCCCTACGAGAGTAAATAAACAAATTGCTCACGTAACATTTTAGCTTCAGCTTCACTTTCATCTATCTTATCAAATGCTTCCATAACCCTCACATGACTTCTCTATCTTCATTTGGAGCCTTTCTAGTTGTACCTTCCAGTGCTGGCAAAGCAAGATGTCTAGGATCATTGAACTTAGGAGTGAGTGCAAAGCCTAAACAATGCAAGGGAATGAACATTTTCACCCATCATCCAAGTACTAACTCTTCAACTCAAATATAATCAGTAGCATAGTTACTTTTGGTTATTACATCCTTTATTTCACCAAGCATGTTTTCTATCTTTTTTGAATCCCACCCACTTTAGAGCCATCACCATCATAAAATTTAATCAACAAATAAATTGGTTTGTGATTGTGATTATGTTCTCAACTTCATCCCAAAATTCTCCACTAGTTATAGTTTTTGTAAATAAAGCACCCATTATCCTTTCACATTCATCTCCATGTTTCATCCTTTTTTTTTCATTTATTGAGAACAACAGTAGTTTCTAGAGCCTCTCTACAATCAAAAAGCCATTTCAACAAAATATAATACAAGTTAAATCTTGTCTTTTCCATTTTCAAAAGCACTAATCTAGATTGAGTACTAAAAATAGTTAATGCATGTGTGCGATTCAAAAAATATTTCACAATATTTTCCACCAATCAAATTCTTTCACTAAATCTTTAAAAATAAGATTTAAGGTATGAACAACACAAAGAGACCAAAAAAAATGTTTTTGTACCTTTTCTATCTCCCTCCCAGAAAGTTTATAGTGTACAACATTGTCTGTTACAACCTGAAGAACATTATGAGACCCTACCACTTCAGCTGCCTTCAATAAATATTCTGCAATAGCCAAACCCGCCTTTTCAGTTCCTAAAATATCCCAACCCTATAGAAACATCACTCCATGGCTATTAACTACAAGTACATTAAATATAGGTTCACTTTTGCAATTTGACCATCCATCTGATATAATAAACACCCCTTGAGAATGACATCTGTCTTTTACTAGAATGAGATCTTTCTCTACGCACTTTTTGCACTCATTCAATAAAGTAGTTCTAGCCATTAAACTGGTAATTCAAAAATATGATCATTTGAGACGCAGGACTTGAGCATTTAATGCTTCAAACCTACCAAATTAGTGTCTAACGGCCATATAAGGCCAAGGCTATAAAAACCCATATCAATGAGCATTTAAAAAACAAGAAAGCACATTTAATTTGATTTATAGCTCATTAATACTCTCACAAGCTTTGAAATTTTATTGTGAGTCATTTTTTAAGCTTTGTTCTTGAAAGAGAGATAAACTTCATCTTGTAAATTATTCATTGCTATCTTTCTTTTTTTCTTTTATATTTAATATCAATCATTGTAAAGAGAAAGAGTTGGTGTAACTCTTAGAGTGTTTAGGATTAAACACTTCCTTGTGGAAGAGAGTGCTTATAAGGTTTTTACAACACCCGTGAAGTTGCTCGACTATAATTAGTGGATTTTTTCAAGGAGATATCTCTTACTTTTGTGCTTTTGGTTGCATGTGCTTCATCCTAAATAACAATAAAACTAATTTAGGTAAATTTGACTCCAAGACCGATGAAGGGATATTCTTAAGATATCCAACCTCTTGTGAATATTATAGAGTCTTGAACAAAATAACTCTAGTGGTTGAAAAATTCATATATGTTGCTTTTGATGAATCTAACCCAATTAGTAGTATAATAGTATTTCTTAATGATGATGCATATTTTATTCCAAGAATGGATGCATCTACTCCCATTGTTGACCCTAAGGAAAGTCAACCTCAAACAAATCAAGAGGTAGATGCTCCTAATATTGATCAACCGTCTACAAGTCAACAAAGAGATGGTTTTTTCCAAAGATTTGAGGTATATGAATTATCATCCAATCGATCAAGTGATTGGTGATCCTTTACAAGGGGTAAGAACTCGATCTTCTATGAGAAATATTTGCAATTGTGTAGCTTATTTATCCCAAGTAGAACCTAAGACTTTTGTAGAAGTCGAAAAAGATGTTGATTGGATAAATTCTATGCAAGAAGAATTAAATCAATTTGAAAGAAATAAAGTATGGACTCTAGTTCCTAGACCAAAGAATCATACCATTATAGGTACTAAATGGGTATTTAGAAACAAAATGGATGAAAATGGGATAGTAACTAGGAACAAAGCTAGACTAGGTGCTAAGGGTTACAATCAAGAAGAAAGAATGGAATTTGATGAGACCTATGCTCCTGTAGCTAGATTAGAAGCCATTCATATGTTACAAGCCTTTGTATGCTTTAATAAGTTTAAACTATTTCCAATGGATGTGAAAAGTGCATTTTTAAATGGTTTTATAGAAGAAAAGGTTTATGTTGAGAAACCTCTTGGTTTTGAAAATCCTAATCTTTCAAACCATGTTTATAAGCCTTCTAAATCTCTCTATTAGTCAAAGCAAGCTCCAAGAGCATGGTATGAAAGGTTAAGTAAGTTTTTACTTGAAATGTTTTTACAAGAGGAAAAATAAATACAACTCTCTTTACAAAAACTATAACCATGGCACACTTCTAGTCCAAATATATGTTGATGATATTATATTTGGCGCCTCTAATGAATCTATGTGTCAAGATTTTGCTAAGTATATGCAAGGTGAATTTGAAATGAGCATGATGGGAGAGCTTACCTACTTCCTCGGACTTCAAATCAAACAATTTAAAGGAGGCATCTTCATCAATCAATCCAAATACACCAAGGACCTATTAAAGAGGTTTGGGATGGAGAGCTCAAAATCTATTAGCACTCCCATGAGCACCTCTACAAAACTTGACCTAGATGAGGAAGGTAAGTGTGTAGATACTAAAACTTATAGAAGCATGATATGAGCTTTACTATGTCTAACTGCAAGTAGGCCCGATATAATTTTTAGTGTATGCATGTGTGCTAGATTTTAAGCTAATCCTAAGGAATCACATATTGTTTCCATGAAAATAATCCTAAGATATTTGCAAGGCACTTGAAATCTAGGTTTATAGTATTCTAGAAAATCAACGTTTTAGCTTGTTAGGTACTTGGATGCTAATTTTACGGGTTGTAAGCTAGATAGAAAAAGCACTAGTAGAACATGCCAATTTCTAGGTGCTATGTTAACTTCTTGGTTTTCAAAGAAATAAAATTCAGTTGCATTATCAAACCGCCAGAACGGAATATGTAGCCACCACTAGTTGTTGTTCAAAAGTTTTGTGGATGAAACAACAACTATAAGATTATGGCATATGTTTTCAAAATATTCCAATTCATTGTGACAACACTAGTGCTATCAACTTGACAAAAAATCCAATTTAGCCTTTGAGAACCAAACATATTGAGATAAGACATCAATTCATAAGAGATCATGCTCAAAAGGGTGATATTAGGTTAGAATTCATTCATTCTGAAGATCAAATTGCTGATATTCTTACTAAACCCTTGAACGAAGATAGCTTTTGCAAAATAAGACTGTTAATAGGTTTAACAAATTATGAACATATGTGTTTGATTGCATCTACATTCATCATATGCACACTTGCCATTGAGTGAATGAATATTAACTCTTATTTAATATCTCTCTCACTCAAAATGGCATTAATAAATAATTTCTTGCAAAATTCCAGCTTGAAGCTCAAAATTTTAAATTTCTTGATTGACCCAGTCGACTAATTGGATGACCCAATCGACTAGTACCCCACTATCTAATTACCTAGTCGACTAGTTGGGTCAAACCAGTCGATTGGTAACTGATAAACGCTTAAATATACATATTTAACCCCTTTCTTTACACTTGTTAGATTCTTTATTACGTTAATTTGGTATCTTTTACTCTATTTGTGTGTTTTACATGTTTTTATAGGGTCTTGGAGAAAAAGAAGCAGTTTTGGCACTTTAAGGAAGAAATCTAGAAGCCCTGGAGCACTTTCTGGACAAAGTGCGATCGAGCGCACACGCAGTGCGATCGAGCGCACATACGATCATGCGCACACTTGTAGGATCGAGCGCACCTTGCGATCGAGTGCAAGGACACATGCGATCAAGCGCAAATATACGGGCGTGAACAGTAAACTGCAGAACCTTATTTTGGAAAATACAAGATTTTTGTTTTAGGAAATTTTAGGACTCATGGGTCTATTAGGACTTCTCAAAGACCTATAAATACACTTGTAACTCACACACAAAAACACACCTTAGATAGTAAACACTTTTCTCTTTTCTTTTACTTAGAGTGGAGAGCTTGGGAGAGAATTGATGCCTCTTCTCTCGGGTTCATTCTTCTCCCTTATGTTTTGTTTAATTATGTTTACTTCAGTTAGTATGTGTAACTAACTCTCTTATAGGGCTCGATTGAAGCCCTAGTTATGCATTCCCATATTTTTATTCATTGATTAAATCTTTGCATAGCTTTTTATGTTACTTAACTTGATTAACACCTGTGCTTATTTAAATTCCTCATATGTATGTGTAAGGCCAACGTATGCATGTGGTATGGATGGGTTAGTTAGATCAATTTGGATGACCGAGTCCTGGGTCTAACATTAGTAACAAGGGACCATCTTATCCGGATACCCGGGTTAATCAACATGGGAAACCAGGAGTAGATACCATGCCCTAGGTCTCATGTGGTTGTCGATTTCCACAGTACCTATGTTTTATTAAGGAACAACTCAAGCAGATACCATGCTGAATCCCTTAAGGAAGAAAAGAGTTAGAGTAGATACCATGCCTAACTCGTTGCTTAGGGAAATCAATAGCTTAAGGAGTAGATACCATGCCCTTAGGTTGGCAACCAGTAGGTACACATAATAAGGCTAGAGCACTGATACCTTATACAAAATCGGGAATGTATGACTAGTGGTGGATATCAAAGCCCTATGTCTTTATTATTATCAAATCACCCTTCAGTTTATTATTTCTATCTTTTTACATTGCAAATATAATTCTAAATCGAACTTTACCAATCCCTGTGGAGATGATCTTGCATTCACACACTATGCTACACTATTGACCTTGTGCACTTGCAAGTAAAACAAGTGCGATTATTCACCTATTTATTTAGGTATATTATCGCACAACAGTAACCTACTGACCATTTGACCAGTCGACTGGTACCTGGACCCAGTTGATTGGTATCTCGAAAATGAACCTTAAATCCCTAATTGTTAATGGAATAGTCGACTAGTACCTTGACCCAGTCGACTGGTATCACGATTTTATATAATATCTCTTCAGATTTTTGCTCATTTCACGCTCAAGCTCAAGAACCCTAGCGTTCTCTAGAAATATCTTGATTTCAGTCCAAAATTCATCAAAATCATTCAAAAGAATGCATAACCATCTTCAAATCACTTTATACTCGACTCTCATAGTTGAATCTTCACCATTTTCACACACACCCTCTCTTCAACCTCTCAAAATCGTGTTTTACCAAGAATATTTGAACGAATTTGTATCAAGACAACTGTACTTGGACCAAACGTGCCAAAAGTATCAAGAACACGTAAATCTTCAGCGTTGGACTCCAAAGGGAAAGGGGTTGTCAGTTCTTCACGCAAACAAGAAAGAATCGAGTTGGACGATTCACTATTTTGGAGTCCTGCAGTCAAACATAGGTATAACACTATCATTCATCACAAAAAAAAAAAAAAAAAAAATCATGACTGGTAGATACATTGATTTTGAGTCAATTAGGCATGCAAATTTTTACATCTTACCTACTTTTGAGGCCATAGGATTGAGACCCCTAGTGAGTATCCACAGAAAATACTACCCTAGGTTAATTCACCAATTTTAAGCCAATATAGTGAAACCTAGTCCTTTAACCCTTAGGTTCAAAACTAGTGTTATGAGTGTTGAGTTTGAAGTTAACACTGATCTGTTGGTTAGCATTATGAAAATCCTTGTAGTCGGGATCTCATGGAGTCTAAATAGTTGGCCGGACAACTTTGACTACGAAAAAGCATGTCAATTAGTTAGGGGAGACCCTAATTATGTTTTTAAGACTACTACATTCCATCAATGTAGTGACATGCCTCTAGACTCCAAGTTATTTAATTTGATAGTCAGTTAGACTATTCACCCAAGACTTGGTAGTCGAGGTTACATGTCTAATATAGACATTGTTTTAATATGGTGCCTCAAGACTGAAAACCCTTTCAACATCTATCCACTAATCCTAGCTAACATGATCAATGGAGAGGTCCATGACTCTAGTTGCCTCCCCTATGGTATGCTCATCACCTTGATACTTCACCATTTCAAAGTTCCCCAACTTGCCACAGAAGCCCAAGACATTGGCCCTAATGATATTATCAATGTCTCATCCTTAAAGAAAATAGGGTACACCATACGAAACAGCATCGTCCTCTCTAAGGTAGGAAAGAATATCCGTAGTGGTGATGAGGATAGAGATGAAGAAGAAAAAGTCCCCAAAGATGAAGCTCTTCCTACTGAGATGGACACTGAAGAGCCAAGGGCTATGTAAAGACCCATCCCGGGTTAGCCACCCCCGAAATAGTGTTGTCACGTTTTGAAATCCCAACACAACACATATACAACAATATAAAATATACATCAACTGACTCTGTGTGTGTGTGTGTGTGTATATATATACACACACATCAATCCTCAACCCTCAACAGAGGAGTTACATTATTAAAATCCCAAGTGAAACCATATATAACATTATGAAGAAGAAAAGATTGTTTTTGGCACATGGGAAAGGGTGCAAGCTCAAGAAGGAAATGTCCATTTAACTAAGGAAAAAGAGAATAATAAAACTTTTTTTTGGCACACTGCTAGCCATTGAAGGGAGGAATATGACAGTTTCATTTATGTGATGAGCTATTGTTTTTATAGAGAAGGGTGTTATTTTATAGGTAGAAAATGTGGTTTTTGGCACATAGGAAGGCGTGAGAACTTAGAAGGGTAATTTGGGTTTAACAAGGCAAAAGAATAGCCAGTTATGTAACGAGAAATAATGCAGTTTTTAAGTGAAAAATGTGTTATTTTTCAAGGGAAAAAGGTGTTGTTTGTCAAGGAAAGAATGTACAACTTTTTAAGGAAATAAGGTGGAATTTGATTCATAGGAAAGAGTGAAAGCTTAAAAAGGTAATACAGGTTTAAAAATGCATAAAAAAAGAGAAAAACTTATTTTCCCACACAAAGTGGCCGACCATGAGGAAAAGGAAGGAGACAAAATTTTGGATTAAAAGAGGGAGCTTGTCTTGAAAAGTATATCCAACCGAAAAGTGCCAAGTGAAAGGTTAAATTTGAAATTCACTCTCAAAATTGGATGGTTTTCTTGGGCTCGGATTTTGGGCCAAAAGTGTTTTGGCCTAGAAAAATCAAATAAGCTTGAATTCTAAATTATTTTCTAAAGTGCTAAGCTTGGGAACTTTCATATTCAAGCTCTCTCTAACCAAAAGCTAAAGCTTTAAATTTTAAATTAGTTTTTCAAAAAGGACATTCTAACTTGTGATTTCTCACACACCTTAAAAAGGAACTTTGTATCCAATGAAGGAGCCAAGGAAAATGGGGTTAATGAATAAATAATAAAATATTGGGAAAGGTTTAAAACACTATGTAAAGGTTTAAGTATAAGCCTGTAAAACACTTTGTAAAGGTTTTGAGTTAGCTTGGGAAAATTTTAGTCCTCCTGAAACTTATGCTTAATTAATTATTTCTAAATCCCACAATTCCCGATACGACTTATTATAACAAAAACTTGAATAAACACACCAAGAACACTTAAGAATGTAACTTCATGATTTAAAATATTCTAATTAAGGTACTGGTTGTTACGGGTATTGCTCCAACCTTTACAAAGATCTCTTCCAAGGAAGTTTACACTTACGTGTTTAACACCCAAAACACTTCTAAGAGTTACATTAAATCTTTCTCTTATAATGATTGGAATTTATGAGATAAGATTGGTACAATAAATAATGCATTTAATGTTTACAATTGAAGAATATCTCTTTTTTAAGAACTAAGCTTTAATGAAGGCTCAAGAAGGAGTTTTGAAAGCTTTCAAGAGTTATAAATGAGTTCTCTTAGAAATTTAATGTTCTTGTTTGTTAGAAATTATCATTGATAAGTGGTTTATATAGTCTTAGCTCTATATAGATGTTAGACACAAAGAATGGTCGTTTGAAGCATTAAATGCTTTGAACCTACGCCTCAATTTTGAAAAACTAGCCTTTATTTTGGAGGGTTTAGTTTACAAGGTCCATGATTCAATCTACTGGATCCATGTAAAATTCAAATTTTCAACATTAGGTGTTTCATTCAGTCGATTGGGCACATAGTCTAGTCAACTGGACTAAGAGGCAGAAGCTTTCTGTCATTCCATTCAGTCACCTAAAATTAAGTTTTTATATTTTTCAAATGTTTTAAACTTTTAAACAAAGTTGATTTTATTTTTTGTCAAAATGTTTTGTAACCAAAATGAGCCTTAATAAAACTAGGTAATTGAGAGAGGATTTATATTAAGATCAACTACCTTAGGAGCTTCTATTATTGGAATTTGGACTTTTTTCGAGGTATATAAGTACTTTTTAAGTGCGTACACTTCTTTTACAATGTGTGTTGATGAGTGCCAAATATTGCATATTTTGGCCCCTTAATTTACATTTGTTAGCTTAAGAATTTGTTACTTTGAGTTGTTCTCATTGTTTTACAGGTTTACAAGCACTCGGAAAGGAGTTTCACTAAAATTGCCAGAATTGCCTGTACAGATCAGTCATTTTTGTGGATTTTACTGTATTAATTCAGGAATAACCAGGAGATGAGCCATATATTCTTGAAAGATCCGGATGTCTATTTTCTGAGAAATTTCACGGCTCATAAAAATAATTTTTCTAGAGAAAGTTATGGCAATTTTAGTAGACAAAGGTCAGGCTGTGTGTGATTTCAACGTGGTAGATCAGTCATTTTTGTGCATTTTACTGTATTGATTCAAGAAGAACCAGGAGATGAGCCATATATTATTAGAAATAACCAGATTTCTATTTTTTGAGGAATTTTATGGCTCATAAAAATGATTTTTCTAGAGAAAGTTATGGTAGTTTTAGTAAACAAATGTCAAGCAGTGCACCATGCTGCGCTCGAGCGCACAAGACTATGATCGAGCACACTCGGGCAGTATCCCACATCGAATTTGAAATACATTGCACTCTTGAGTTTTCCTATAAAAGCCCCACCTCATTGAAGCAATTGGTGTGCAATCTAGAAGACTTCAGCTAGCATTCTGGTGGATCTCGAAGGCTTTGCTACCACGAGGGGAAGCGCCGCCCAACAGCGAGTGGAATTTCTCCCAATGTTTAATCAGTTTTAATTTATTTCTTTTTTTAGTTTTAAAGTTTAATGTTTAATACTTTTATTATGAACTTTAGTTTCATAATTATGAGAGGCTAAAATCTTCATCTAAGGTTGAAGATGAAGCCTCGCCATTGTTTGACATAATATTTTTCATATTTGTTCGTACAATTCTGATATTTTTAGTATAAATATTATGTTCAATTATTTGAGTAAAATATTATGATTGATTGCTTTTAAATTGTTAAATTAGATATTCCTTGTGTTTCATCTGTTGGATACGGCGGATCATTCAAATTAGATTGCATATCCATTGTGATTTATGAATTAAACAGATACATTGGATGGTTTTGGTTTAGTTTGGGTATTCGCCATGATTTGTATAATGGTGGATTCATGGAATAATTTGATAGATTATTTTTGTATAGAATATAAAGATATATGCTTTACTTTGGTGGGGTGGATTCAGAAACCTTAGTATTT
Source organism: Bretschneidera sinensis (assembly GCA_023935145.1). Classification (NCBI taxonomy): domain Eukaryota; kingdom Viridiplantae; phylum Streptophyta; class Magnoliopsida; order Brassicales; family Akaniaceae; genus Bretschneidera; species Bretschneidera sinensis. Next base: position 72,761,213 of record CM043701.1, on the reverse strand, counting down.
TTATTATTTATTTTTTTAAATCAATTTAGTTTAGTTTATAGTTCTTTGCATAATACAACCCATAATTCGGAACTAGGTTAAAATAGGCTTAGTTTAGATAAAAATATTTTCACAACACAATTCCGTATGGATTTGACCTTGCATTTGCACAACACTATATTGCAAACGACTCATGTGCTTGCGAGAAATTTAAAACTCACAACAAGTTTTTGGCGCCGTTGCCGAGGAATTGTTTTGTTTGTGAAATTTTTGTCTGAATTGATTTTATTTTTCTACTAATTTAGTTAGCATTTTTCTTTTGCAATTTTATTTTAGTTTATTTGTTTCTATTGGCAATTGCCCATAAAAAATTAAAATTAAAAAAAATATATACATAAAAATAAAAAATAAAAAATGTGGATGAATCTAATGCCGGTTTCACAGTCTTTAGAGGACACCCTCAAGAATTTCATGAAGATGAACGACTAGTCTATCAGTGCAGCCAATACATTCAATGTTGATAGTTGTTCCATTTGTGCTAGCCCTGTGCATTTAGCACAGAATTGTCCATCTATGTCGGCTCTTGTCGAGTATCCCATGGAACAAATGAACGCTTTCAATGACTGTCGGTGGCAATTAAATGGATCTTACTCTGAGACATACAATCCAGGGTGGTGGAACCACCCTAATTTTTCATAGAAGCAAAACCAACTGATGAATCAGGAAGGAGCCCCTCACCATGCTCACAATCTATACCCTCCCAGATTTCCTCCACCAGTTCCAAGTTATGATCTCTAAGCTCATCCAACACCATCACCCGCTTACCAAGCTCCCACTAAAGCACCAGTGTCGGTTTCACAATCAATGGAAGACGCCCTCAATGATTTTAGGAAGATGACCGACTAATCCATAAGTGAAGTGAGGAGTGCAACAATAGTAAACACCCAAGCGATTACCAAGCTAGAGAGTCAAATAGGTCAAATCACAAGTCACTTGGGTGAAGGAGAGAAGGGAAAGTTCCCCAGTCAACCCATGCCCAACCCGAAGGAACAGTTTGCGGTTAGAAATTCATCAACTCCTACGCACGAGCAGAAACAACTGCAATCAATTGTCACATTGAGGTATGGAAGACAAGTGGACATTCAAGTGGAAGAGAACCCTGCTATGCAGCAAGGGCAAGAAAGTGACAATAAGGAGAAGAGAGATGCTGAGCGATCTACAGCCACACCTACTATTAAGGATCTTCCTGGGTTGTTTATACCTAAAGCGCCTTACTCTGAGAGATTACAAGCACCCAAGAAAGGAAAGCAGTCTCAGGACATTATGGAGGCATGCTTTGCTCAGTTTGGAGGAGACTATGCCTGAATCAAGCATTGAGGACTCTCTAAAGGCATGCTTTGCTCAATTTAGAGAGGATTTGGATTTGGATAAGTTGCTTGAGCAAGCAAATGCTACTTAGGAGTCTGCTCCTCAGAAGAGTAGCGAGACGGAGGAGACAATAGCACCTGAACCCCCCAAGATGGAACTTAAGCCATTACCGGACAATCTTAAGTATAAGTTCTTAGGTCCAACAGATTCTTTGCCTGTGATTATAGGTTCAGATTTGGTTGAGGCTCAAGAGGAGAAATTAGTGGACGTTTTAAGAGAGCACATGGAAGCTATCGGCTGGACTATTGAGGATATCAAGGGAATTAGCCCCTTAGTGGTGATGCCCAAGTTACATTTGGAGGAGAATGCCAACCCATCGAGGGAGCCACAAAGAAGGCTCAACCCAGCTATGTAAGAGGTTGTGAGGACTGAAGTGATAAAGTTGTTGGATGTAGGGATCATTTATCCAATCTTTGACAGTGAGTGGGTGAGCCTGATTCATGTCGTTCCAAAGCGGGCTAGATTGAAGGTAGTGAATCATAAAGACGATGAGTTGGAGCCAACTCGTGTTCAGTCAGGATGGAGAGTGTGTCTAGACTACCGTAAGTTGAATGCTGCCACAAGGAATGATCATTTTCCACTCCCATTTATTGATCAGATGGTGGAATGCTTAGCTGGGCACGATTACTAATACTGGGTCTGGCTGAAGATGTTAAACTTAGCGCTCATGGGAGACACCCCACAGCATATCCTTTCTATTTGTTTATTATTTTACATATTTCTTGTTACTATTTTTCTCTAGTGTTTTCTGTTTTCCAGTCTTTATTTTTCAAGGACGAAGCATACTTCAGATCAAGTTTGGGGGTATGCTATGAGCCATACCAGTCCAGATAGTTCTCTATATCCCAGGTCAGCTCTTTCCATATTATTCACACATTGGGGTGAATGTGTAATTTAAGTTTGGGGGTATGAGACACATTACACACACTTTGTCCTAATTTGTTGTTGTTGTTCTTCATTTAAAAAAAAGAAAAAGAAATAAGGTAAATGCATGCTCATGTTATTTTGAAATTTTAGTTGATCTAAACAATTATAGTGATGTGATGTCATTGGTGAGCTTAAAATTGTGAACCCATGATTTGATGATAGAGTTTTAAAACATTGTTACTGACTTTAGGAATTTGAGAAATCACATGTTTGATCTAATCTGACACGTGCACATTAGCACAAAATTGTGTGAGGTATGACATGCGATTTCAATGTGTATGTTTCCTTGACTTAACTGAAACTGGATGACTTGTAGGATAAAAACTTTGGCATAGAAAAAAAATATTTGTAATGATCATCAATAAACTTTCCACTAAGTAACTAGACCTCTTGCCTCAGTAAGCAGTGAGTGTTCACATCAAAAGGTGGGAATTTTATTCATAATGATCATTGCAAAACTTTCCGCTGAGTAACTGGACCTCTTGCCTCAGTAAGCAATGAGTGTTCACGTCAAAGGTGAGAATTTTTCTTCGTAGTATTAAAGCCAGTTTAGTTTCGTAGCCTTTTTGACTCGAGTTAGTAAGTCCTTAAGGGTGTCTTTACACCTAATGCCCTAAAACCATCTGGCTTGGGAGTTGTTGACTCAACACTCAATACATGGGTCAATTAGAAAGTTTAAGGGAACTAAACATAGCAGAGCCTCATAATAAAAAAAAATTATAAACAAAATAAAACTATGCCATCGTTGTTCATTCTGATGAGAAATTCTGTGAATCTTGAGACATGGAGACATTATAAATTGAAGTTATTTGGAAACCTCATCTGTATATGCTAATTCACTCTGCACTGATTCAAGCTTGTGATGTCTTAGCCTACCTCTTGTAAGTAATTAGGTTTTAAAATTTCTATTCATTGTGAAGATGGGTCATATTTTTTTTAAGCTTGCTCATGAATGAATATCATGGTTTTGAGTGCTCCTTAAATTTTAGGATACCATGAGTGATGAACTTATCTTTATGTTCTTTGTTTTTCATTTAGTTTTTTATTTTGTTTTGCTAAGGGACTAGCAAAATGTAAGCTTGGGGGTATTTGATGAGTGTCATATATTGCATATTTTGGCCCCTTAATTTACATTTGTTAGCTTAGGAATTTGTTACTTTGAGTTGTTCTCGTTGTTTTACAGGTTTACAAGCACTCGGAAAGGAGTTTCACTAAAATTGCCAAAATTGCCAGTACAGATCAGTCATTTTTGTGGATTTTACTGTATTGATTCAGGAATAACCATGAGATAAGCCATATATTCTTTGAAAGATCCGGATGTCTATTTTCTGAAGAATTTTATGGCTCATAAAAATGATTTTTCTAGATAAAGTTATGGCAGTTTTAGTAGACAAAGGTCAGGCTGTGTGTGATTTCAGCATGGCAGATCAGTCATTTTTGTGGATTTTACTGTATTGATTCAGGAAGAACTAGGAGATGAGCCATATATACTTGAAAATATCTGGATGTCTATTTTTTGAGGAATTTTACGGCTCATAAAAATGATTTTTCTAGAGAAAGTTATGGCAGTTTTAGTAGACAAAGGTCATGCAGTGCACCATGCTGCGCTCGAGCGCACTCGGGCAGTATCCCACATCGAATTTGAAACACATTGTACTCTTGAGTTTCCCTATAAAAGGCCCTCCTCACTAAAGCAATTGGTGTATAATTCGGAGGACTTCTGCTAGCATTCTGGTGGATCTCGAAGGCTTTGCTACCACGAGGGGAAGCGCCGCCTAACAGCGAGTGGAATTTCTCCCAATATATAGTCAGTTTTAATTTATTTATTTTTTTAGTTTTAAAGTTTAATTTTTAGTACTTTTATTATGAACTTTATTTTCATAATTATGAGAGGCTAAGATCTTCATCTAAGGTTGAAGATGAAGCCTCGCCATTGTTTGGCATAATATTTTTCAGATTTTTTCATACAATTCTGATATTTTTAGTATAAATGTTATGTTCAATTATTTGAGTAAAATCTTATGATTGATTGCTTTTAAATTGTTAAATTGGATATTCCTTGTGTTTCATCTGTCGGATACGACGGATCATTCAAATTAGATTGGATATCCATTGTGGTTTGTGAATTAAACAGATACATTGGATGGTTTTGGTTTAGTTTGGATATTCGCCGTGATTTGTATAATGGTGGATTCATGAAATGATTTGATAGATTATTTTTATTTAGAACATGAAGATATATGTTTTTCTTTGGTGGGGTGGATTCAGAAACCTTAGTATATTTATTTTTATTTTTTTTTAAATCAATTTAGTTTAGTTTATAGTTCTTTGCATAATACAACCCAAAATTCGGAACTAGGTTAAAATAGGCTTAGTTTAGATAAAAATATTTTCACAACGCAATTCCCTGTGGATTCGACCTCGCACTTGCACAACACTATATTGCAAACGACTCATGCGCTTGCGAGTAATTTAAAACTCACAACAAGTTTTTGGCGCCGTTGCCGGGGAATTGTTTTGTTTGTGAAATTTTTATCTGAATTGATTTTATTTTTCTACTAGTTTAGTTAGCATTTTTCTTTGGTTTTTCTTTTGCAATTTTATTTTAGTTTATTTGTTTTTATTGACAATTGCCCATAAAAAATTAAAATTAAAAAAATATACATAAAAATTAAAAATTAAATAAAAATAGAAAAAATAAAAAATGTGGATGAATTCAACGCTGGTTTCACAGTCTTTAGAGGACACCCTCAAGGATTTCATGAAGATGATCGGCTAGTCCATCAGTGCAGCCAATACATTCAATGTTGATAGTTGTTCCATCTGTGCTAGCCCTATGCATTTAGCACAGAATTGTCCATCCATGTCGGCTCTTGTCGAGTATCCCATGGAACAAATGAACGCTTTTAATGACTGTCGGTGGCAATCAAATGGATCTTACTCCGAGACGTACAATCCAAGGTAGCGGAACCACCCTAATTTTTCATGGAAGCAGAACCAACTAATGAATCAGGGAGGAGCCCCTCATCATGCTCACAATCAATACCCTCCCAGATTTCCTCCACCAGTTCCAAGTTATGGTTGCTAAGCTCATCCAACACCATCACCCGCTTACCAAGCTCCCACAAAAGCACCAGTGTCGGTTTCACAATCATTGGAGGACGCCCTCAATGATTGAGGGAAGATGATCGGCCAATCCATAAGTGAAGTGAGGAGTGCAACAATAGTAAACACCCAAGCGATTACCAAGCTAGAGAGTCAAATGGGTCAAATCACAAGTCACTTGGGTGAAGGAGAGAAGGAAAAGTTCCCCAGTCAACCCATGCCCAACCCGAAGGAACAGCTTGCGGTTGGAAATTCATCAACTCCTACGCACGGGCAGGAACAACTACAATCGATTATCAAATTGAGATATGGAAGTCAAGTGGACAATCAAGTGGAAGAGAACCCTGCCATGCAGCAAGGGCAAGAAAGTGGCAATAAGGAAAAGAAAGATGCTGAGCCATCTACAGCCACTCCTACTATTAAGGATCTTCCTGGGTTGTTTGTACCTAAAGCACCTTACCCTGAGAGATTACAAGCACCCAAGAAAGGAGGGCAGTTTGAGGACATTATGGAGGCATGCTTTGCTCAGTTTGGAGAGGATTTGGGTTTGGATAAGCTACTTGAGCAACCAAATGCTATATTGGAGTCTGCTCCTCAGGAGAGCAGTAAGATAGAGGAGACTGTGCGTGAATCAAGCATTGAGGACTCTCTAAAGGCATGCTTTGCTCAATTTGGAGAGGATTTGGATTTGGATAAGTTGCTTGAGCAAGCAAATGCTACTTTGGAGTCTGCTCCTCAGAAGAGCAGTGAGACGGAGGAGACCATAGCACATGAATCCCCCAAGAAGAAACTTAAGCCATTACCGGATAATCTTAAGTATAAGTTCCTAGGTCCAACAGATTCTTTGCCTGTGATTGTAGTTTCAGATTTGGTTTAGGCTCAACAAGAGAAATTAGTGGACGTTTTAAGAGAGCACATGGAAGCTATCGACTGGACTATTGAGGATATCAACGGAATCGGCCCCTCGGTGGTGATGCTCAAGTTACATTTGGAGGAGAATGCCAAGCCATCGAGGCAGCCACAAAGAAGGCTCAACCCAGCTATTCAAGAGGTTGTGAGGACTGAAGTAATAAAGCTATTGGATGTAGGGATCATTTATCCAATCTTTGATAGCGAGTGGGTGAATCCGATTCATGTCGTGCCAAAGCGGGCTAGATTGACGGTCGTGAAGCATAAGGACGATGAGTTGGAGCCAACTCGTGTTCAGTCAGGATGGAGAGTGTGTCTAGACTATCGTATGTTGAATGCTACCACAAGAAAGGATCATTTTCCACTCCCATTTATTGATCAGATGGTGGAACGCTTAGCTGGGCATGATTACTAATACTGGGTCTGGCTAAGGACTTTAAACTTAGCGCTCATGAGAGGCACCCCATAGCATATCCTTTCTGTTGTTTATTATTTTACATATTTCTTGTTACTATTTTTCTCTAGTGTTTTTTGTTTTCCAGTCTTTATTTTTCAGGGACAATGCATACTTCAGATCAAGTTTGGGGGTATGCTATGAGCCATACCAATCCAGATAGTTCTCCATATCCCAGGTCAGCTCTTTCCATATTATTCACACATTGGGGTCAATGTGTAATTTAAGTTTAGGGTTATGGGAGACACATTACACACACTTTGTCCTAATTTGTTGTTGTTGTTCTTCATTTTAAAAAAAGAAAAAGAAATAAGGTAAATGCATGCTCATGTTATTTTGAAATTTTAGTTGATCTAAACAAATACTGTGATGTGATGTCATTGGTGAGCTTAAAATTGTGAACATATGATTTGATGATAGAGTTTTAAAACTTTGTTACTTACTTTAGGCATTTGAGAATTCACATGTTTGATCTAATTTGACACGTGCACATTAGCCCAGAATTGTGTGAGGTATGACATGCGATTTCAATGTGTATTTTTCCTTGACTTGACCGAAACTGGATGACTTGTAGGATAAAAACTTTGGCATAGAAAAAAAATATTTATAATGATCATCAATAAACTTTCCACTAAATAACTGGACCTCTTGCTTCAGTAAGCAGTGAGTGTTCACGTCAAAAGGTGGGAATTTTATTCATAATGATCATTGTGAAACTTTCCGCTGAGTAACTGGACCTCTTGCCTCAGTAAGCAGTGAGTGTTCACATCAAAAGGTGGGAATTTTGCTTGGTAGTATTAAGGCCAGTTTAGTTTCGTATCCTTTTTTCCTCGAGTTAGTAAGTCCTTAAGGGAGTCTTTACACCTAATGCTCTAAAACCATCTGGCTTGGGAGTCGTTGACTCAACACTCGATATATGGGTCAATTAGAAAGCTTAAGGGAACTAAACATAGCAGTGCCTTATAATAAAAAAAATTATTAAAAAAATAAAACTATGCCATCGTTGTTCATTCTGATGAGAAATTCTGTGAATCTTGATACATGGAGACATTGTACATTGAAGCTATTTGCAAACCTCATCTGTATATGCTAATTCACTTTACACTGATTCAAGCTTGTGATGTCTTAGCTTGCCTCTTGTAAGTAATTAGGTTTTAAAATTGCTATTCATTGCGAAGATGGGTCATATTTTTTTTAAGCTTGCTCATGAATGAATATCATGGTTTTGAGTGCTCCTTAAATTTTAGGATACCATGAGTGATGAACTTATCTTTATGTTCTTTGTTTTTCATTTAGTTTTTTATTTTATTTTTCTAAGGGACTAGCAAAATGTAAGCTTGGGGGTATTTGATGAGTGCCATATATTGCATATTTTTGCCCCTTAATTTACATTTGTTAGCTTAGGAATTTTTTACTTTGAGTTGTTCTCGTTGTTTTACAAGTTTACAAGCACTCGGAAAGGAGTTTCACAAAAATTGCCAGAATTGCCAATACATATAAGTCATTTCTGTGGATTTTACTGTATTGATTCAGGAATAACCAGTAGATGAGCCATTTATTCTTTGAAAGATCTGGATGTCTATTTTCTGAGGAATTTTACGGCTCATAAAAATGATTTTTCTAGAGAAAGTTATGGCAGTTTTAGTAGACAAAGGTCAGGTTGTGTGTGATTACAGCGTGGCAGATCAGTCATTTTTGTGGATTTTACTGTATTGATTCAGGAAGAACTAGGAGATGAGCCATATATGCTTGGAAATATCCGGATGTCTATTTTTTGAGGAATTTTACGACTTATAAAAATGATTTTTCTAGAGAAAGTTATGGCAGTTTTAGTTGACAAAGGTCATGCAGTGCACCATGCTGCGCTCAAGCGCACAAAACTATGATCGAGCGCACTCGGGCAGTATCCCACATCGAATTTGAAACATATTGCACTCTTGAGTTTCCCTATAAAAGGCCCACCTCACTTAAGCAATTGGTGTACAATCCGGAAGACTTCTGCTAGCATTCAGGTGGATCTCGAAGGCTTTGCTACCACGAGGGGAAGCGCCGCCTAACAGCGAGTGGAATTTCTCCCAATATATAGTCAGTTTTAATTCATTTATTTTTTTAGTTTTAAAGTTTAATTTTTAGCACTTTTATTATGAACTTTAGTTTCATAATTATGAGAGGCTAAGATCTTCATCTAAGGTTGAAGATGAAGCCTCGCCATTGTTTGGCATAATATTTTTCATATTTGTTCATACAATTTTGATATTTTTAGCATAAATGTTCTGTTCAATTATTTGAGTAAAATCTTATGATTGATTGCTTTTAAATTGTTAAATTTGATATTCCTTGTGTTTCATCTGTCGGATACGGCGGATCATTCAAATTAGATTGGATATCCATTGTGATTTGTGAATTAAACAGATACATTAGATGGTTTTGGTTTAGTTTGGGTATTCGTCGTGATTTGTATAATGGTGGATTCATGGAATGATTTGATAGATTATTTTTATGTAGAACATGAAGATATATGTTTTTCTTTGGTGGGGTGGATTCAGAAACCTTAGTATTTTTATTATTTATTTTTTTTAATTTAATTTAGTTTAGTTTATAGTTCTTTGCATAATACAACCCAAAATTCAGAACTAGGTTAAAATAGGCTTAGTTTAGATAAAAATATTTTCACAATGCAATTCCCTGTGGATTCGACCTCCCACTTGCACAACACTATATTTTTGAACGACTCGTGCACTTGCAAGTAATTTAAAACTCACAACAAGTTTTTGGTGCCGTTGCCGGGGAATTGTTTTGTTTGTGAAATTTTTATCTGAATTGATTTTATTTTTCTACTAGTTTAGTTAGCATTTTTCTTTTATTTTTCTTTTGCAATTTTATTTTAGTTTATTTGTTTTTATTGACAATTGCCCATAAAAAATTAAAATTAAAAAAATATGCATAAAAATTAAAAATTAAATAAAAATAGAAAAAATAAAAAATGTGGATGAATCCAACGATGGTTTCACAGTCTTTAAAGGACACCCTCAAGGATTTCATGTAGATGATTGGCTAGTCCATCAGTGTAGCCAATACATTCAATGTTGATAGTTGTTCCATCTGTGCTAGCCCTATGCATTTAGCACAGAATTGTCCATTCATGTCAGCTCTTGTCGAGTATCCCATGGAACAAATGAACGCTTTCAATGACTATCGGTGGCAATCATATGGATCTTACTCCGAGACTTACAATCCAGGGTAGTGGAACCACCCTAATTTTTCATGGAAGCAGAACCAACTAATGAATCAGGGAGGAGCCCCTCATCATGCTCATAATCAATACCCTCCCAGATTTCCTCCACCAGTTCCAAGTTATGGTCGCTCAGCTCATCCAACACCATCACCCGCTTACCAAGCTCCCACAAAAGCACCAGTGTCGGTTTCACAATCATTGGAGGACGCCCTCAATGATTTAGGGAAGATGATCGGCCAATCCATAAGTGAAGTGAGGAGTGAAACAATAGTAAACACCCAAGCGATTACCAAGCTAGAGAGTCAAATGGGTCAAATCACAAGTCACTTGGGTGAAGGAGATAAGGGAAAGTTCCCCAGTCAACCCATGCCCAACCCGAAGGAACAGTTTGCGGTTGGAAATTCATCAACTCCTACGCATGGGCAGGAACAACTGCAATCGATTATCACATTGAGGTATGGAAGTCAAGTGGACAATCAAGTGGAAGAGAACCCTGCTATGCAGCAAAGGCAAGAAAGTGGCAATAAGGAAAAGAGAGATGCTGAGCCATCTACAGCCACACCTACTATTAAGGATCTTCCTGGGTTGTTTGTACCTAAAGCACCTTACCCTGAGAGATTACAAGCACCCAAGAAAGGAGGGCAGTTTGAGGACATTATGGAGGCATGCTTTGCTCAGTTTAGAGAGGATTTGGATTTGGATAAGCTACTTGAGCAACCAAATGCTATCTTGGAGTCTGCTCCTCGGGACAGCAGTAAGACGGAGGAGACTGTGCGTGAATCAAGCATTAAGGACTCTCTAAAGGCATGCTTTGCTCAAGTTGGAGACGATTTGGATTTCGATAAGTTGCTTGAGCAAGCAAATGCTACTTTGGAGTCTGCTCCTCATAAGAGCTGTGAGACGGAGGAGACCATAGTACCTGAACCCCCCAAGAAGGAACTTAAGCCATTACCGGACAATCTTAAGTATAAGTTCCTACGTCCAACAGATTCTTTGCTCGTGATTATAGCTTTAGATTTGGTTGAGGCTCAAAAGGAGAAATTAGTGGACGTTTTAAGAGAGTACATGGAAGCTATCGACTGGACTATTGAGGATATCAACGGAATTAGCCCCTCGGTGGTGATGCCCAAGTTATATTTGGAGGAGAATGCCAAGCCATCGAGGCAGCCACAAAGAAGGCTAAACCCAGCTATGCAAGAGGTTGTGAGGACTGAAGTGATAAAGCTATTGGATGTAGGGATCATTTATCCAATCTTTGATAGCGAGTGGGTGAGCCCGATTCATGTCGTGCCAAAGCGGGCTAGATTGACGGTAATGAAGCATAAGGACAATGAGTTGGAGCCAACTCGTGTTCAGTCAGGATGGAGAGTGTGTCTAGACTACCGTAAGTTGAATGCTGCCACAAGGAAGGATCATTTTCCACTCCCATTTATTGATCAGATGGTGGAACGCTTAGCTGGGCACGATTACTAATACTGGGTCTGGCTAAGAACGTTAAACTTAGCGCTCATGAAAGGCACCCCATATAGCATATCCTTTATGTTTGTTTATTATTTTACATATTTCTTGTTACTATTTTTCTCTAGTTTTTTTTGTTTTTCAGTCTTTATTTTTTAGGGACAAAGCATATTTCAGATCAAGTTTGGGGGTATGCTATGAGTCATACCAGTCCAGATAGTTCTTCATATCCCAGGTCAGCTCTTTCCATATTATTCACACATTGGGGTCAATGTGTAATTTAAGTTTGGGGTTATGGGAGACACATTACACACACTTTTTCCTAATTCGTTGTTGTTGTTCTTCATTTATAAAAAAGAAATAGAAATAAAGTAAATGCATGCTCATGTTATTTTGAAATTTTAGTTGATCTAAACAAATACTGTGATGTGATGTCATTGGTGAGCTTAAAATTGTGAACATATTATTTGATGATAGAGTTTTAAAACTTTGTTACTTACTTTAGGCATTTGAGAATTCACATGTTTGATCTAATCTGACACGTGCACATTAGCACAAAATTGTGTGAGGTATGACATGCGATTTCAATGTATATGTTTCCTTGACTTGACTGAAACTGGATGACTTGTAGGATAAAAACTTTGGCATAGAAAAAAAATATTTATAATGATCATCAATAAACTTTCCACTGAGTAACTGGACCTCTTGCCTCAGTAAACAGTGAGTGTTCATATCAAAAGGTGGGAATTTTATTCATAATGATCATTGCGAAACTTTTCGCTGAATAACTGGACCTCTTGCCTCAGTAAGCAGTGAGTGTTCACGTCAAAAGGTGGGAATTTTGCTTGGTAGTATTAAGGCCAGTTTAGTTTCGTATCCTTTTTTACTCGAGTTAGTAAGTCCTTAAGGGAGTCTTTACACCTAATGCTCTAAAACCATCTGGCTTGGGAGTCGTTGACTCAACACTCGATACATGGGTCAATTAGAAAGCTTAAGGGAACTAAACATAGCAGTGCCTTATAATAAAAAAATTATTAAAAAAATAAAACTATGCCATCGTTGTTCATTCTGATGAGAAATTCTGTGAATCTTGATACATGGAGACATTGTACATTGAAGTTATTTGGAAACCTCATCTGTATATGCTAATTCACTTTACACTGATTCAAGCTTGTGATGTCTTAGCTGGCTTCTTGTAAGTAATTAGATTTTAAAATTGCTATTCATTGCGAAGATGGGTCATATTTTTTTTCAGCTTGCTCATGAATAAATATCATGGTTTTGAGTGCTCCTTAAATTTTTGGATACCATGAGTGATGAACTTATTTTTATGTTCTTTGTTTTTCATTTAGTTTTTTATTTTGTTTTGCTAAGGGACTAGCAAAATGTAAGTTTTGGGGTATTTGATGAGTGCCAAATATTACATATTTTGGCCACTTAATTTACATTTGTTAGCTTAGGAATTTGTTACTTTGAGTTGTTCTCGTTGTTTTTCAGGTTTACAAGCACTCGGAAATGAGTTTCACTAAAATTGCCAGAATTGACAGTACAGATCAGTCATTTTTGTGGACTTTACTATATTGATTCAGGAATAACCAGGAGATGAGCCATATATTCTTTGAAAGATCCGGATGTCTATTTTCTGAGGAATTTTATGGCTCATAAAAATGATTTTTCTAGAGAAAGTTATGGCAGTTTTAGTGGACAAAGGTCAGGTTGTGTGTGATTTCAGCGTGGTAGATCAGTCATTTTTGTGGATTTTATTGTATTGATATAGGAAGAACCAGGAGATGAGCCATATATGCTTAGAAATATCCCGATATCTATTTTCTGAGGAATTTTACGGCTCATAAAAATGATTTTTCTAGAGAAAGTTATGGCAGTTTTAGTAGACAAAGGTCAGGCAGTGCACCATGCTGCGCTCGAGCGCACTCAGGCAGTATCCCACATCGAATTTGAGATACATTGCACTCTTGAGTTTCCCTATAAAAGCCCCACCTCACTGAAGCAATCGGTGTGCAATCCGGAGTACTTCTGCTAGCATTCTGGTGGATCGTGAAGGCTTTGCTACCACGAGAGGAAGCGCCGCCCAACAGCGAGTGGAATTTCTCCCAATGTATAGTCAGTTTTAATTTATTTCTTTTTTTAGTTTTAAAGTTTAATGTTTAGATATTCCTTGTGTTTTATCTGTCGGATACGGCGAATCATTCAAATTAGATTGGATATCCATTGTGATTTGTGAATTAAACGGATACATTGGATGGTTTTGGTTTAGTTTGGGTATTCGCCGTGATTTTTATAATGGTGGATTCTTGGAATGATTTGATAGATTATTTTTATACAGAATATGAAGATATATGCTTTACTTTGGTGGGGTGGATTCAGAAACCTTAGTATTTTTATTATTTTTTTTAAAATCAATTTAGTTTAGTTTATAGTTCTTTGCATAATACAACCCAAAATTCAGAACTAGGTTAAAATAGACTTAGTTTAGATAAAAATATTTTCACAACGCAATTCCCTGTGGATTTGACCTCGCAGTGCTTGCGAGTAATTTAAAACTCACAACATGTGTTATCTTTATATGAAGCACCTTGATAAGTGTAATTTTTACATGATTTTTATTACTCGTTTACTTAATAAAATTTTTAGCTTTCCTTTATTTTTTTGATTTGATTTGATTCTGATTTATTTTATTCCAATTGATTGTGCTGCACTTTTTCCTATTTTGTGTTATATTTCCTTTTAGTTACTTTCCTATTTCATGTTTTCCTAGTAGTAGAAGTATTTCCCATTTCAATGTCTTTCCTTTTCCTAGAAGGAGTAGTATTATTTTACTTTCCTTTTCTTTTCTAGGAGTTTCCCTATATATATGGTCGGGTGCTCTCTTATTGGAGGACTCCATATTTTTCCTAGACATTAATAATAAAGAGAGAAGAGAAGGAAGGGAGCTGCCAAGTCTCAATGAAGAAAGATCTTCAACAATCTTGAATGCTTCATCAACTTATTTCAAGTAAAAGAATTTTATTATCTTATCATTAGTTTTCTTTTGATGCAGTCTAATAAGAATATGGTTGATTTCAGATTTATTATTAACTAATTTTATTTTTCAAGGGCTTTGATGTAGTCTAGCTTTGAACACACAATTTAAATTCCAATTTATTTATTTCAAAGTTTTTTTATGTTGAGTGTTTATTTTTGATCTTATTGCTTACAATTTTCTGACCAATTATTGTTTGATTTATTGAATCATAATGAAACCGAGAGGTAATTTGTGATTAGAAGCTTTTAGGATTAAACACCATTAGTTAAGCGAAAGATAAAGATACTTTATTATAATTAGTGTGATTTTAGATTAAAAAAAATCCAAAGAACTTAATGAATCTTCAAATAATTTAATTTACATAGAGATATGATGAATTATTAGATGGAGATATTTCTAATGTTATTCAAGAGAAAACATTGAATAATTAAGGGATTTATTTGTCATCGACTTGAAAAAAATGAAATTTTATAACAAGGAATACTAAATTATATGGGATTAGCTAAGTGAAATCAAAAGCTCTAGATTATTTTTATTATCTCTACAACCTTAAGTTTTATTCTCTTTTCTTTTAATTTGTCTGTGTCAAGCACTTTAGTTTAATTTAAATAGAAAAGTTTTTAAAATTTCGGTTTTATTTTCAAATAGTACATAATTTGGTAAATTTCAATACTCAATAGCATAATTAGTCCTTATGGGTTCGACACTTTTTTCTTTAAAACTTTACTACTTGTTGCGATTTTGTTCACTTGCAAATATTTTCACACCAAGTTTTTGGTGCCGTTGTCGGGGACTAATTATTTGTAATTGATATTGATACTAGCTAGATTGTTGTAATTTGGATTTATTTATTTATTTTTTAGATTGGTGATTAGATCCTAGTTTCACTTTTCTTTTATTTTTATTTCAGGATTTAGAAGTGTATGCCCCGATCTAAATCATTAGAGTCTACACTTTTTGATTTCGAGATTGAGAGAACTTTGCGTCAAATCCATAAAAAGAAGAAGCAAGAAGTTACCAAATTTACCATCACTATAGCGGATCAACAAAATTGAGAGTCGAATAGGGCTTTGAGGGACTATGCTACTCCCTCGGTTAATGGGGCTACATCTAGCATAAGGAGGCCGGTTATACAAGCTAATAATTTCGAGATTAAGTCGGTAATAATTCAAATGATACAGTAAACTATTCAGTTTGGGGGGTTGTCGTAGGAGGTTCTTAATGTTGATATCGCAAATTTTCTAGAGATTTGCGACACCTTCAAGCATAATGTAGTGATGGATGATGCTATTCGTTTGAGACTTTTCCTTTTTTCACTCAAAGAAAAAGCGAAAGCCTGTTTGAATTCTCTACCACCTAGTGTCATTACTACCTGGGAGGAGTTAGCACAAAATTTTTTAGCAAAGTATTTCCCTCAGCCAAGAAAGCAAAACTAAGGAATGATATTACCATATTCACTCAGTTTGAAAATGAATCTTCGTGTGAAGCATGGGAGAGGTACAAAGATTTATTATGAAAGTGTCCTCATCATAACTTTCCAGCATGGCTTCAAGTCCAAACATTCTACAATGGTTTGGGAGCTACAAACAGGTCCATGGTTGATGCAGCAGCGGGAGAGGCTTTAATGAGTAAAACTCATGAAGTAGCTTATGAACTTTTGGAGGAACTGGCATCCAACAACTATCAATGGCCTTCGGAGAGAGAAATGCCAAGAAAGATGGCTAGAGTTTTTAAACTTGATTCTATTACCATATTGGCGGCACAAATGGCAACTTTATCTAAACAACTAGGTAAGATGAATGTTAATGATATTCAAACTAATGTTGTGTGTGATTATTATGCATGAAATCACTCAAGTATAGATTGCCAAGTGGGGAATCTGTTTGCTCAACCAGATTCTGAACAAGCTAATTACATGTCCAATTTCCAACGTCAAAACAATCCTCATTTAAACACGTTCAATCCTGGATGGAGAAATCACCCTAATTTTTTTGGAGCAATAATCAAGGGGCAGCTAAACCACCTCAAAATTTTCCATAGCAAGAAAAGAAGCCGACACTCGAGGAGATGTTCATGCAATACGTGCAAAAGACAGATTTGACGATCCAAAACAATTCGGCTTCGATTCATAACCTTGAGGCTCAATTGAATAGCCATAAGGAGCAAGTACCGAGCAAAATAAAGCTTGAAATCATGTGGAGTCTGATCCAAAGATGGAGGAAGTAGAGCAACAAGTGGCCAACTAGCAAGCTGGAAATTTTAAAGAGAATGAATAAGCTTCAAAACCCACAAATTTCAGGGAGTTTACATTTGAAACTAATTCTCCTTCAATTTATGATCCACCAATTCCTTTTCCTTAAAGACTTTAAAAAAAATAAGTTAGATAATAAATTCTCTAAATTTCTTAGTATTTTTAAGAAATTGCATTTTAATATTCCTCTTATTGAAGCTTTAGAGCAAATGCTTAAATATACTAAGTTTTTTAAAGATGTTTTATCAAACAAGCAAAAGATGTTTTATCAAACAAGCAGAAGTTGGGAGAGCATGAGATAGTGATGTTAATCGAAAAGAGTAGCACAATTTAACAAAAGAAGTTACCTCCTAAATTGAAAGATCCAAGGAGTTTTACGATTCATTGAACTATAGGAAATTCTTATTTTGATAAAGCTTTATGTGATTTAGGAGCAAGTATTAACCTTATGCCTTTTCTATTTTCAGGAAGTTAGGTCTTGGAGAAGAAAAGCCTACTATAGTCTCTTTACAATTGGCAGACAGATTTATCAAGCACCCGCAAAGACTCATTGAAGACGTTTTGATGAAGGTGGATAAGTTTATTTTTCCTGCAGATTTTCTTGTGCTAGGCATGGAGGAGGATGAGGAAATACCTTTGATTTTGGGGTGACCTTTTCTTACTACGAAGAGAACTTTAATTGATGTCCAATAAGAGAAACTTATTTTGAGGGTTGATGATGAGCAGGTTACTTTTGATGTATTTAAGGCTATGGATTTTCCTTCTGAAGTACACTCTTGTTTTCAAATTAGTGACATAGACTTAGTGGTGGCCGAGACCTATAGGGTTAGATTTTCAAATCTGCCACTTGAGGTGTGTCTTACTCATTCTACAACTCCTGAATCTTAGAATGAATATTACTCATTCTACAACTCCTGAATCTTAGAATGAAGAGGTTAAGGAGAGTGTAAGGCATTTGGAAGCTACACCATCCTTCCATAAAGCTGAAATTGGAAGAGCTAGGTTCATCCATGTTGACATCTTCAAGTAAGGAACCACCTAAACTTGAACTCAAACCACTTTCATAAAATTTGAGGTATGCTTTCTTAGGCCAACACTCTACTTCTCCGGTTATTTTTAATGATTCGTTAAGTGATATAAAGGAAGAAAAGTTGTTAAGAGTTTTAAGGGAGCATAAGATGGCTTTGGGATGGAAAATCTCGGATATCAAGGGAATTAGTCCTTCAATTTGTATGCATAAGATTTTAATGGGGGATAGTTTCAAGCTGATAGTTCAACCGCAATGGAGATTGAATCCATCAATGCAAGAAGTGGTGCAAAAAGAAGTATTGAAGCTCTTAGATGCTGGAATTATCTATCCAATCTCGGATAGTGCATAGGTGAGTCTGGTTCAAGTGGTCCCAAAGAACGGAGGAATAACCGTAGTAAAGAATGACAACAATGAACTTATACCAACAAGGATAGTCACGGGATGCCAAGTATGCATAGATTATCGAAGACTTAATGATGCAACTAAAAAAGATCATTTTATATTGTCTTTTATCGACCAAATGTTAGAAAGACTCACTGACCATGCTTACTGTTGTTTTCTAGATGGGTATCTAGGATACAATCAAATCATAATTGCTCCCGAAGATTAAGAGAATACTACTTTCAGATGTCCTTATGAAACTTTTGCATCTAGGAGGATGCCTTTTGGTATTTGCAATGCTTCAGCCACGTTCTACGTCCATTTTCTCCGACATTGTGAAAAGAATTGTAGAAGTATTCATGGATGACTTCTAGGTTTTTGGTTATTCTTTTGATAATTTTTTATCTAACTTGTCTTTGGTTTTGCAACGATTTAAGGAGACTAATTTAGTTTTAAACTAGGAAAAATATCACTTTATGGTCGAGGAAGGGATAGTTCTTGGCCATCGAATTTCTTTCAAGGGAATTAAAGTCGATAGAGCCCACCACTAGCCAATATGAAGGGCGTGAGAAGTTTATTGGGTCACGCTGGGTTTTATAGATGGTTCATTAAGGATTTTTCTCAAATTTCTAAACCTCTTTGCAATCTTTTGATTAAAGATACGCTGTTTAATTTTTCTCATGAATGCTTGCATGCTTTTGAAACATTGAAAAATAAATTAATTTCAACACCTATAATTGTTTCACCGGATTAGGATTTACCTTTTGAATTGATATGTGATGCTAGTGATTTTGCTATAGGAGCTATTTTAGGGTAGAGAAAAGATAAAAAATTTCATGTTGTTTATTATGCAAGTAGAATTTTAACAGAATCTCAACTTAATTATGCTACTATTGAAAAAGAATTATTAGTGGTTGTTTTTGCTTTTGACAAATTTCGTTCTTAGTTGATAGGTTCAAAGGTGGTTGTTGATGAGTCTTAAATATTGCATATTTTAGACCCTTAACTTATATTTGTTATGCTCTTAGTTAGTAGTATTTCACTTTATTTTACGTCTTTCTTGTGTTTTGTGTATTTTTACAGGTTTGTGGAGAAAATAAAGCATTTCAGGAGATGTGAAGCTTCTGGAGACATTGCGATCGATCGCACGAGATATGCGATCGAGCGCACCTGCGCTCGAGCGCACCTGCCTACGAACGAGCGTATGGTCAACATCCCACATCGAAATATTTGAAGTTCAGTGCATCTGCGATCGATCGTAGCAGACATGCGATCAAGCGCACATGAGATCGTGCGCACAAGATATGCGATCGATCGTACCTGCGATCGATCGCACCACACTGCGATCGAGCGCACACGGGCAGTATCCCACATCGAATCTGTAACCCATATTGCTCCGGGTCTTCCCCTATATAAACACCATCTGGCTTCATCATTCAGTGTACAATTCCTGAGCCACTTTGGTGTTTACCGGTGGACGTCCGCTAGCATTCTGGTGGATCCCGAAGGCATTGCTACCACGAGGGGAAGCGTCGCCCGTCAGCGAGTGGAATTTCTCCCATGTAAAGTTGTTTATTTATTTCTTTATATTTAGTTGTTTTAGTTTAAATGTTTAGCACTTTTTATTATAGTTTTATAGTTATGAGTGGCTAGACTCTTCGGCTAAGGTTGAAGATGAAGCCCTGCCATTGTTTGGCGTAGTAGTTCAGATTTGCTTGTACAAATCTGACAATTTTTAGTATAAATGTTCTGTCAATTATTTGAGTTAATCTTATAATTGATTGAGTTTAAATTGTATGTTGGATATTCCTTGTGTTTCATCTTATGGATACATTGAATGTTTTTCGATTAAATTGGATTTCCTTTGTGATTTGTTAAGAGCGGATACATTGGACGCTTTTGGTTTAATTGGGATATTCTTTGTTTTTTGTCTTATAGTTGGATTCATGGAATCTTTTGATAGGCTATTTTTTAGGACATATATGCTTAAACTTTGGTGGGGTGGATTCGGAAACCTTAGTGTTTTAATTATTAGTTTTTAAATCAACTTAGTTTAGTTTATATTTCTTTTGCAATATCATTCAAAATTCGGAACTAGGTTAAGATAGAGTTAGTTTAGTTTGAAAATATATTTTCACAACGCAATTCCCTGTGGATTTGACCTCGCACTTGCACAACACTATACTGCAAACGACTCGTGCGCTTGCGAGTAATTTAAAACTCACAACAAGTTTTTGGCGCCGTTGCCGGGGAGTTGTTTGGTTTGTGAAAATTTTTGGTCTGAATTGATTTTATTTTTCTACTAGTTAGTTATTAAAAAAAAATTATTTTAAAATTGTTTGTTGGCTCATTTTGTGAGTAGTGTGTTTGCTGTTTGTGCAGTTATTTTATTTTATTCTGCAAGTTTCTGCTGGTTAGTTTACTTTAGTGCTTTTTCTGTTGGTGTATGCTTGGTCAGAGATCCTTGGACTTAGATCTGATACATTTAGATCATGACTTAGAAAGAACTCTTAGGAGACAGAAAAGAGCGCTAGTTGAGAGAGAGACTGTTGAGATGGTAGAGAATTATAGGAATGCAAATCATCCTGAACATGTAGAGCAACCTAGAGCTTGGAACGTGGACTCCACTACATCCCTTAGGGATTTGTTCGCACCCGTTGCGACTAACTCATCTTCCTGCATAGTGTTGCCACCAACCAATGCCACACACTTTGATTTGAAGCCACATGTTATCCAACTCTTACCATCATTCCATGGCTTAGATCTTGAAAATCCTTATAGTCATGTGAAGAAGTTCAAAGACATTTGTGCTACATTCAAATTCCAGAACTTCTCTGAGGAGTCAGTCCATCTTCGACTCTTCCCTTTCTCCCTTCACGATAGAGCTAGGGCGTGGTTGGACTCCAACACGTCCGGGTCTATTACATCTTGGGAAAACCTGCTTAGCAAATTTTACCATAAGTTTTTCCCAATGTCTAGAGTGAATGAGTGCCGAAAGGAGATTAGCTCTTTCACTCAGGACGAGGATGAGAAGTTCTCTGAAAGCTGGAAGCGCTTTAAAGAGTTACTGATCAGATGCCCTCCACATGGATATGAGAAGTGGAGACTCGTTCAATTCTTCTACCAAGGGTTGACTCAACCTAACCATAGCATGATCGAGTCTATGAATGGGGGGGTATTCTTAAGTCTGACAGGAGACGAAGCATACATGGCATTGGACAAGTTGTCCGACAACTCACAGCAGTGGGATTTTTCAAGCTGTCGAGATAAGTCAATTCGTGCTCCTAAGAGGGGAGGCATCTATGAGGTCAAGGAGGACGCTGATTTAAGGATAAAGTTAGATGCCCTCACCAAGAAGATTGACGCTCTCACTGTGAGCCAATCCATCAATGCTGCCAACACGTTCAATGTTGAAAGCTGTTCCATCTGTGCTAGTCCTATGCATCTAGCACAAAATTGCCCATCAATGCTGGCTTGTGCCGAGTATCCTCTGGAACAAGTAAATGCTTTCAATGACTTTCGAAGGCAGTCAAATGGATCGTACTCCGAGACGTACAATCCAGGGTGGCGGAACCACCCAAATTTTTCATGGAGGCAGAACCAACCAATGAATCAGGGAGGAGCCCCTTATCATGCTCAAAATCAATATCCTCCTGGATTTGCCCCATAAATTCCTAATCATGATCGTTCTGCCCATCCAGCACCTTCACCTGCTTACCACGCACCCACTCAAACACCAGCACCAGTTTCACAGTCACTAAAGGACACCCTTAAGGAGTTCATGAAGGCGACTAGCCAAAATATGAGTGATATGAGGAGTGCAACAGTGGTAAACACCCAAGCAATTGCCAAGCTGGAGAGTCAAATAGAGCAAATTGCAAGTCACTTGGGTGAGAGAGAGAGAGAGGAAAGTTCCCCAGTCAGCCCGTGCAAAACCCAAAAGGACAATTTATGGTTGAGAGTTCATCAACTCCTACACATGGGGAGGAACAAGTACAGTCAATTATCACACTGAGGTCTGAGAGACAAGTGGATAATCGAGTGGAAGAGAGCCCTGCTATGCAGCAAGGGCAAGAAAGTGGCAATAAGGAAAAGAGAGATGCTGAGCCATCTACAGCCACGCCTATTGTGAAAGACCCTCTTAGGTCATTTATACCTAAAGCGCCCTACCCCGAGAGATTACAGGTGCCCAAGAAAGGAGGGAAGTATGAGGAAATTCTGGAGGTATTCAAGCAAGTCCAAATCAATATCCCATTTTTGGATGCCATCCATCAAGTGCCATCATATGCCAAGTTTTTAAAGGACTTGGTCACTATCAAGAGGAGGATGAATGTCCCAAAGAAGGCATTTTTAACTGAGCAGGTCAGTTCAATCCTTCAGTGCAAGCTACCCATCAAGTATAAGGACCCGGGGTGTCCTACCATCTCTTGCACGATAGGAGTTAGCCACATTGAGAGGGCTCTCTTGGATCTAGGGGCGAGTGTGAATCTTCTGCCCTACTCAGTCTATTTACAGTTGGGGTTAGGAGAATTGAAGCCCACATCCACTACACTTCAATTGGCTGACAGGTCAGTGAAAAGACCACGGGGAATAGTTGAGGACGTTTTGATAAAAGTGGATAAGTTCTATTTCCCCATGGATTTTATTGTGCTTGACACAGAGCCGGTTCAGAATGTAGGGATTCAAATACCGATTATTCTAGGGCGACCATTCTTAGCCACGGCTAACGCCCTGATAAATTGTAGGACAGGGGTGATGAAGATCTCCTTCGAAAATATGACAGTGGAGTTGAATATTTTTTATATCACTAGGCAACCACTGGAATATGATGAAGTGAGAGATGTATGCTTGATAGAGGAGATTCTTGAGGATACTGTGGATAAATCAAGCATTGAGGATCCCATGGAGGCATGCTTTACTCACTTTGGAGAGGACTTGGGTTTAGATAAGTTACTCGAGGAAGTAAATGCCATTTTGGAGTCTGATCCTCAAGAAAGCAAGGAGAAGGAGGAGAAGGTGTCACCAGAACCTCAAAAGAAGGAACTTAAGCCTTTACTAGATAATCTTAAGTATAAGTTCCTGGGTCCAGCATACTGTTTGCCGGTGATAATAGCTTCAGATTTAGGAGAGCCTCAAGTGGAGAAATTATTAGATGTTTTAAGAGAGCACAAGGAAGCTATCGGTTGGACCATTGAGGATATTAAGGGAATCAGCCCCTCGGTGGTGATGCACAGGATACATTTGGAGGAAGATGCTAAGCCATCGAGGGAGCCGCAAAGAAGGCTCAACCCTGCTATGTAAGAGGTTGTGAGGGCAGAGGTTATTAAGCTGCTAGATGCAGGGATCATTTATCCCATCTCTGATAGCAAGTGGGTGAGCCCCATTCATGTCGTGCCCAAGCGAGCTGGATTAACGGTAGTAAAGAATAAGGACGACGAGTTGGTGCCAACTCGTGTGCAGTCTGGGTGGAGAGTGTGTATAGACTACCATAAGCTGAACATTGCCATAAGGAAGGATCACTTTCCACTTCCATTTATTGATCAGATGGTGGAGCGTTTGGCTAGGCACGAGTATTATTGCTTTTTGGATGGTTATTCTGGATATAACCAGGTCCCCGTGGACCCCGAAGATCAGGAGAAGACGATATTTACCTGTCCTTTTGGGACCTTCGCCTACCGTCGCATGCCCTTTGGGTTATGCAATGCACCCGCCACTTTTCAGCGGTGCATGGTCAGTATATTCTTTGACATGGTAGAGCGGTTCTTGGAGATTTTCATGGACGACTTCTCCATCTTCGGTTCAACATTTGAGGAGTGCCTGCACCGTCTCTCTTTGGTTTTGGTACGGTGCAAGGAGAAGAACCTGGTGCTTAATTGGGAGAAGTGCCATTTTATGGTCAAGCAAGGAATTGTACTGGGGCATATCATATCTCATCGAGGGATTGAGGTCGACAAAGCGAAGGTGGATTTGATTTCCAGCCTTCCATCCCCACGTATGGTGAAAGATGTTCGATCTTTTCTTGGCCATGCAGGTTTCTATAGGCGATTTATCCAGAATTTCAGCAAGATCGCCAGGCCCTTGTGCAAGTTGTTGCTAAAAGATGCCCCATTTCTATTTGATGAGGACTGTAAGAAAGCATTTGGGGATCTGAAGAAGATTCTGACGTCCACACCCATTATTCAGCCACCTAACTGGGATGTGCCTTTTGAGATTATGTGTGATGCATCAGACTATGCTGTTGGAGTTTTTTTGGGGCAACGTGTTGATAAAATTCCCCATGCTATCTATTATGCAAGTCGAACTTTAAACGACGCACAACTCAATTACTCTACCACTGAGAAGGAGTTGCTTGCAGTCGTTTTTGCATTAGACAAGTTCATATCCTACTTGTTAGGATCTAAAGTCATTATCTACTCGGACCATGCTGCATTGAAGTATCTTTTCTCTAAAAAAGATGCTAAATCTCGTCTTATCCGATGGATCTTGCTACTTCAAGAGTTCGACATTGAGATTCGGGATAAGTAAGGTTCGGAAAATGTGGTGGCGGACCATTTGTCTAGATTGATTGTGGAATTCAGTGAGGTTGCCACTCCCATTTCTGAGACCTTTCCTGATGAGCAATTGATGCACATTGCTCACAGTCCCGCACCATGGTTTGCTGACATAGTGAACTATCTTGTCACCGGACACATGCCTTTGCATTGGGGGAGGCAAGATAAATCAAAATTTTTGGCCATGGTAAAACACTTTTTCTTGGACGATCTTTACCTGTTCAAGTATTGTCCTGATCAGATCATTAGACGGTGTATTCTTGAGCATGACCAATCTAATGTCATCGCCTTTTGTCATGATCATGCATGTAGAGGCCATTTTAGTGCTAAAAAGACCACTGCAAAGATTTTGCAGTGTGGATTTTATTGGCCTACCCTGTTCCGGGACTCTCACACTTACTGTATATCTTGTGAGTGTTGCCAAAAGCTAGGGAGTCTTTCTAGGAGAAATATGATGCCCCTCAACCCTATTCTGATTGTTGAGATTTTTGATGTATGGGGCATTGATTTCATGGGACCATTCCCAAACTCCTTTGGCTACTTATACATTCTAGTTGCTGTGGACTATCTGTCCAAGTGGGTGGAGGCCGTTGCGTGCAAGACCAATGACCACAGAGTTGTGGTCCAGTTCTTGAAAGACACTATTTTTGCTCGTTTTAGTATGCCTCGAACAATCATAAGTGATGGAGGTAAGCATTTTTGCAACAAGATCTTTGAGCAGTTGATGAAGAAGTATTGTATCACGCACAAAATTGCCACCCCATATCACCCACAGACGAGTGGTCAAGTGAAAATTTCAAATCGCGAGATCAAACAAATTTTGGAAAAGACTGTGAACCCTAATAAAAAGGATTGGTCTCTGCGATTGACGGATGCACTGTGGGCATATCGGACAGCCTTCAAGACGCCAATTGGCATGTCTCCCTATCGCATTGTATACAGAAAGGCATGTCACCTTCCGGTTGAATTAGAGCATCGTGCGTATTGGGCTGTCAAGCAACTAAATTTCAATCTTTCCAAGGCTGGCTCACAACGGAAGCTCCAACTCAATGAATTGGAGGAGCTGCGGAATGATGCATATGAGTGTGCCCGATCATACAAAGCACAAATGAAGAAGACTCATGACCAAAACATTTTGAGACGAGCTTTTGAGCCGGGTCAGAAAGTTCTTCTTTATAATTCGCGCCTGCATCTTTTTCCAGGCAAGCTCAAATCCTGATGGTCAGGCCCATTCATTATTCGATCGGTTTTTCCTCATGGGGCCATCGAGATTGAGGATCCTAAAAATGGTAATACTTTCAAGGTAAATGGACAGAGGCTAAAACCATTCTTAGAGTTGAGGAGTCCGGACATTGAGATGATACTGTTGGAGGATCCTAGTTACTCAGATTGAGTGTAGTATTCTATGGAGAGTCTGGCTGAAGACGTTAAACTTAGCGCTCATGGGAGGCACCCCACAGCTTATCTTTTCTTTTGTTTATTTATTATTTCGCATTTTTATGATTAATGTTTGTTTCCAGTATTTTTTGTTTTCCAGTTTTTATTTTTCAGGGACAAAGCGTACTTCAGTTCAAGTTTGGGGGTATGCTATGAGCCATACCAGTCCAGATAGTTCTCCATATCTCAGGTAAGCTCTTTCCATATTAGTCACACATTGGGGTCAATGTGTAATTTAAGTTTGGGGGTATGGGAGACACATCACACACTTTGTCCTAATTTGTTGTCTTTTCGTCAAAGAGATAAATGCATGCTCATGTTATCGTGAAATTTTGGTTGATCTAAACATTTTCTGTGATGTGATGTCATTGGTGAGCTTAACATTTTGAACACATGATCTGGTGATAAATTTTAAAATTTAGTTACTTACCTTAGGCATTTGAGAATTCACATGTTTGACATAATCTAACACGAGCACATTAGCACAAATTATGTGAGGTATGACATGTGATTTTAATGTGTATTTTTCCTTATCTTAACTGAAACTGGATGACTTGTTGGATGAACTCTTGGGCATAGGAAAATATTAAAAAAAAAATTATTAATAAACTTTTCGCTGAGTAACTGGACCTCTTGCCTCAGTAAGCAGTGAGTGTTCACGTCAAAAGGTGGAATTTTGCTTGGTATTATTAAGGCCGGTTTAATTTCGTAGCCTTTTTTACTCGAGTTAGTAAGTCCTTAGGGGTGTCTTTACACCTAATGCCCTAAAACCACCTTGTTTGGGAGTCATTGACTTAACACTCGCTACATGGGTCAATTAGAAAGCTTAAGGGGTGCCTTATTAAAAAAAAAAAATTACTATGCCTTTTTCGTTTAGTTTGATGGGAAATTTGGTGAATCTTGAGACATGGAGACCTTACACATTGGAGTTATTTGGAAGCTTCATTTTATATGCTAATTCACTTTACACAGTGTCAGACTTGTGATGCCTTATCCTGCCTTTTTTAAGTAATTAGATTTTAACATTTCTATTCATTGCGAAGATGGGTTTACCTTTTTAAGCTTGCTTATGAATGAATATCATGGTGATGTGTGCTCCTTAAATTTTTAGATACCATGAGTGATGACTTTATCTTTATGTTCTTTGTTTTTCATTGAGTCTTTTATTTTGTTTTGCTAAGGGACTAGCAAAATATAAGTTTGGGGGTATTTGATGAGTCTTAAATATTGCATATTTTAGACCCTTAACTTATATTTGTTATGCTCTTAGTTGGTAGTATTTCACTTTATTTTACGTCTTTCTTGTGTTTTGTGCATTTTTACAGGTTTGTGGAGAAAATAAAGCATTTCAGGAGATGTGAAGCTTCTGGAGACATTGCGATCGATCGCACGAGATATGCGATCGAGCGCACCTGCCTACGAATGAGCGTATGGTCAACATCCCACATCGAAATATTTGAAGTTCAGTGCATCTGCGATCGATCGTAGCAGACATGCGATCGAGCGCACATGAGATCGTGCGCACAAGACATGCGATCGATCGTACCTGCGATCGATCGCACCACACTGCGATCGAGCGCACATGGGCAGTATCCCACATCGAATCTGCAACCCATATTGCTCCGGGTCTTCCCCTATATAAACACCATCTGGCTTCATCATTCAGTGTACAATTCCTGAGCCACTTTGGTGTTTATCGCTGGACGTCCGCTAGCATTCTGATGGATCCCGAAGGCATTGCTACCACGAGGGGAAGCGCCGCCCGTCAGCGAGTGGAATTTCTCCCATGTAAAGTTGTTTATTTATTTCTTTATATTTAGTTGTTTTAGTTTAAATGTTTAGCACTTTTTACTATAGTTTTATAGTTATGAGTGGCTAGACTCTTCGGCTAAGGTTGAAGATGAAGCCCTGCCATTGTTTGGCGTAGTAGTTCAGATTTGCTTGTACAAATCTGACAATTTTTAGTATAAATGTTCTGTCAATTATTTGAGTTAATCTTATAATTGATTGATTTTAAATTGTCTGTTGGATATTCCTTGTGTTTCATCTTATGGATACATTGAATGCTTTTCGATTAAATTGGATTTCCTTTGTGATTTGTTAAGAGCGGATACATTGGACGCTTTTGGTTTAATTAGGATATTCTTTGTTTTTTGTCTTATAGTTGGATTCATGGAATCTTTTGATAGGCTATTTTTTAGAACATATATGCTTAACTTTAGTAGGGTGGATTCGGAAACCTTAGTGTTTTTAATTATTAGATTTTAAATCAACTTAGCTTAGTTTATATTTCTTTTACAATATCATTCAAAATTCGGAACTAGGTTAAGATAGAGTTAATTTAGATTAAAAATTATATTTTCACAACGCAATTCCCTATGGATTCGACCTCGCACTTGCACAACACTATACTGCAAACGACTCGTGTGCTTGTGAGTAAATTAAAACTCACAACAAGTTTTTCTATACCAATCACTATGCTCTTAAGTACTTACTTACGACAAAGGATGCTAAACCAAGATTACTTTGATGGATTTTGCTTCTACAAGAATTTGATTTGGAGATTAAGGACAAGAAGGGTAGCGAAAATTTGGTGGTAGATCACTTGTCCCGGATTGAGCCTAAGGGTGCGGATGATGAGCAACAATTTCCAATTAATGAAACATTTTCGTATGAGCATTTGATGGTTGTACAGGTTGTTCCATGGTATACCGATATAGTCAACTACTTGGTGGCCTGAATTCTACCTCCCGAGATGATATATCAACAAAAGAAGCAATTCTTCTCTGACTTGAAGTATTATTTTTTGGAGCAGCAATTCTTCTCCAATTAATGATGAGCAACAATTTCCAATTAATGAAATATTTTCGGATGAGCATTTGATGGCTGTTCAGGTTGTTCCATTGTATGCCGACATAGTCAACTACTTGGTGTCTTAAATTCTACCTCACGGGATGACATATCAACAAAAGAAGCAGTTCTTCCCCGACTTGAAGTGTATTATTTTTAGGAGGAACCTTTTCTTTTCCAGCATTGTGCAGATCATATATTTAGGAGATGTGTACCCGAAAAAGATATGGAGAGTATACTTCGACATTGCCACTCATTGGAAGTGGGCGGCCACTTTGGTGGTGCAAAAATAGCGGCAAAAATTTTGTAATCCGGGTTTTATTGGCCTTCTATTTTTAAAGATTCTTTTAACTTTGTTAATTTATGTGTTCAATGTCAACGGGTTGGGAATATTTCTAGCAAACATGAGATGCCTTTGAATAATATTTTAGTGATTGAATTGTTTGATGTTTGGGAGATAGATTTCATGGGTCATTTTCCATCTTCGTATTCAAACAAAGTTATTTTGGTGGTTTTAGATTACATTTCCAAGTAGGTGGAAGTTGCTGCTTTGCCGACCAATGATGTCAGGGTTATGGTGAATTTTCTTCAAAAAAATATCTTTTCTCGATTTGGCACTCCAAGGGCGATAATTAGTGATGGTGGGAAGCATTTTTGCAACCGTCCATTTGAAGCTTTACTTACTAAGTATGGAGTTACTCATCATGTGGCAACACCATATCATCCTAAAAAAATTTGCTAAGTTGAGGTGTCCTATAGGGAGTTGAGCTGCATACTTTAGAAGACCATTAGTATCTCATGAAAAGATTGGGCACGAAGGTTAGATGATGCATTATGGGCTTATAGGACATCATTTATTGGTTTGTTTATGGAAAATCATGCCATTTACCCGTGGAGCTAGAACATAGAGCTTATTGGGTGATAAAGACACTTAATTAATTTTGACTTAATGGTTGCAGGTGAGAAGAGGATGTTGCAAATTAATGAGATGGACAAGTTTCGCAATGATGCTTACGAGAATGCTCGAATTTAGAAGGATAAAACTAGAAGATTGCATGATAAGAATATTTTGAGAAGGGAGCTAAAAGTAAGGTAGAAAGTTTTACTATTCAATTCAATACTTCAATTTTTTTCGGGAAAGTTGCGATCTAGGTGATCGGGACTAGTTGTTGTGACTCGTGTTTTTCCATATAGAGCGGTTGAAGTTCATCATGAGACAAAAGGGACATTCAAGGTTAATAGACAGAGGTTAAAGCCTTATTTGGATGGAGATTTTAGCATGCAAAAGTTTTTTATCAATATCACTAATCCTAAATAATGATTTGGACAATGTCTATCTATAGACTTTAAACAAAGCGCTTTTTGGGAGGCAACTCAAGATTTTTTTTATTTTTCTCTTTAATTTTTATTTTTGTTTTCATCATGTAGGTTTGCTTAAGTTTAGGGGCTCTCCAATGTGTTACACGGTTGCACTTTCAAGGACAACATTCAATTGGAAATCTAGGGAGCACTTTTTGCCTTTTCTCATTCTTTTTATTTTTTCTCATTGAGGACGATGTATTATTTAAGTTTGGGGGAAGGGAGTTTATTTTTAAAAAAAAAATTGAATAAAAAATTCTTTTTTTTGGTTTGATGAATAAAAAGGCCTATGATAAGAATACAATTGAAATTGATTATAATTTTTAGGGAAAATTATTTTTACTTGAGTCTATTTGTTAATCGTTGACTTGATTTTGCTTAATTTGAGATTTTCTATATTCAGCCCATGTTATCATTATCATTAATTGTTTTGTATACCTAGTGAAATTTTATGTTAATATTCAAAATTTGTATGGTCTCAACAAACTCTAGAACTTGTTTGAGACACTCGAGGCGAAATCTTAGACAAAATATTACTTGGGAAATGATTTAGACATTCTTTGAATCGATTGAGCCTTTCAAGCCGACCTATTTATTATCTTTATCCCTAGTCATCCCTTTAAGCTTTTTTGAATTATACTTTGGCCTTATATTTTTTATTTTTATAAAACATCATATTCCCTACTCTATTTGAGCTTAAACACTGATTTCCTTACCTTTCAAGAGAACTAAGTTTACACAAAGTCAGAAGAGCATGGAAGGTGTGAGAGGTAGAAATTTTACAAGTAAATTTTATCACAACCCATGTTATCAAAGTCATAAAATTGGGGGTGTGAAAAGTCAACAAGGTGTTGGGAAGTGTTAAAAAATCAATAAATAAATAAATAATAAACATAAGGGGGATCTTTGAAGAAACGATAAAGATAGGAATTTTGAGAGATTCAAAGGATCGAGAAGAAGTGTATGTGTTAGAAGTGAGTATGCTCTATTTGTTTTGTTTGTGTTCAAAATTAAGTTTTCTTGGAATCCTATCTTTTCGTTGTAGCCCTCACTTTAGCCTTACATTACAAGCCTAATAAAGACTTATTGATCCTTGGTAATATTTTTGTTCTACATTAGTGGAGAGTTATTTGAAAAACAAGCCTATAGAGTTTGAATTATCAATTTCATAACTAGAGATCCATTATATATTTACTTATTTGCATAAAATCATATAGGAAGCTAATAATGAAGTGAGAATGATAGGTATGCATCAATGAGATAATTGATAATGAGATAGAATTTAGTTTTGAATTAACTTTTGGACTTGTGTGGTATTAAAGGATTCCTTCGGATTATAAACTTTAGGCAATCTTTAAGGAAACAAATTTTATGAATTAAATCAATTCTTGTTTTTAGTTGTTTTTCTCTTTTTCTTTGTTTGAAGGATAGCAAATTTTAAGTTTAGGGGAATTTGATAAGTGTAATGTTTACATGATTTTTATTACTCGTTTACTTATTAAAATTGTTAACTTTCCTTTATTTCTTTTGATTTGATTTGATTTTTATTTATTTTATTTTAATTGCTTGTGTCGCACTTTTTCCTATTTTGTGCTGTATTTTTTTTTAGTTACTTTCCTATTTCATAATTTCCTAGTAGTAGAAGTATTTCTCATTTCAGTGTCTTTCCTTTTCTTAGAAGGAGTAGTATTTTTTTACTTTCCTTTTCTTTTCTAGGAGTTTGCCTATATATATGGCCGAGTGCTCTCTTATTGGAGGACTTCAGATTTTTCCTAAACATTAATAATAAAGAGAGAAGAGAAGGAGGGTGGCTACCAAGTCTCAATGAAGAGAGATATTCAACAATCTTAAATGCTTCATCAACTTATTTCAAGCAAGATAGTTTTAGTATTTCCTTTTTAGTTTTCTTTTGATGCATTCCAATAAGAACATGGTTGACTTCAGATTTGTTATGAACTAATTTTATTTTTCTAGGGCTTTGATGTAGTCTAGCTTTGAACACACAATTTAAATTCTAAGTTATTTTATTTCAAAGTTTATTTTATGTTGAGTGTTCATTCTTGATCTTATTGTTTACAATTTTCCGGCCAATTATTGTTTGATTTATTGAATCATAATGAAGCCGAGAGGTAATTTGTGATTAGAAGCTTTTAGGATTAAACACCATTAGTTGAGTGAAAGATAGAGATACTTTACCGCAATTAGTGTGATTTTAGATTAAGAAATATCCAAAGAACTTAATGAATCTTCAAATAATTTAATTCACATAGAGATATGATGAATTATTAGGTAGATATATTTTTAATGTTATTCGAGAGAAACCATTGAATAATTAAGGGATTTATTTTTCATCATCTTGAAAAATTGAAATTTTATAACAAGGAATAATAAATTGTGTGGGATTAACTAGGTGAAATCAAAAGATCTAGATTATTTTTATTATCTCTATAACCTTAAGTTTTATTCTCTTTTTTTTTAATTTATCTTTGTCAAGCACTTTAGTGTAATTAAGGTGGAAAAGTCTTTAAAATTTCGGTTTTATTTCCTGTTATGAGACATATTCAAATTCAATATAAATCCAAAAAAATGCAAATAAAGAAAACAAAAATAATTAGAGGGAGGGGTCAAACTTCTGGAATTTGAATGAAATATGAATGAAATACTAAATAAATAATGAAATAATATTCTAATTTAAATATAATAAATAAATAATAATATTAAATATATATTTTTTATTTTTTATAGTTATAAAATATTTTAAATAAAATATATAAATAATATATTCAATAATATAGTAATTACTATTTAATTACTAATATTTAATTCATAATTGGGTTGGTGGTGGAATTTGAAGAAATCACTTTGAAGAGAGTATCTGGTATAGCTCTGAGCAAATATTATCCAAAAATTTAGTGTCAAGAACGAAAATAAAGCAGATATTGTTGAATGGTAAAATTTCTCTTTGCCAAGGAGAAGACATGGGTTCGATTCTCGCTATCCACCCAGAGTAATGTATTTAAGAAGATAAAAGATTCTTTATAGTTGACCGTGATAGTATAGTGGTCCTATCCTCCCACCCCAAAAGAAAAATGTTAATTAATGACTAGTTAATAGAGTCAAGCCTCATTTTTTTGACAAAAAATGTTGCAGAGACGAGAATTGAACCCGTGACCTCGAGGTTATGTGCCTTGGGAGCTACCAAACTGCTCTACCCCGCGATGAAAAGAAAAAAACAGGGACTAAACTAATGGACAAAGCAGAATTGAATGGGCCCTTATTCAATATTTGTACAAATAGAATAGCCTATTTATACATAATGGTAAAGGTGCCCCTCTATGATCGATGGTCATAGAAAAAATTAGAAAAATTAAGGGATATTTTAATCCTTACCAGCTTGATCTTGTTGCCTCTGGCAACAAACATGCATGAACCATTTCACGAAGTATGTGTCCGGATAACCCAAAGTCTCAATAGTTAGCTCTCAGTCTTCCGATCAAAAAGCAACGTCGATGAAGACGTGTAGGTTCAATACTCAATAGCATAATTAGTCCTAATGGGTTCGACATTTTTTCTTTAAAACTTTACTACTTGTTACGATTTTGTTCACTTGCAAATATTTTCACACCACACCTTAATAGCTTAATCATTTAGATAAACTTGATTAGAATAATTTAAGTTTGTTTTGTCATTATCAAAATCAATATAGGGTTAATAATTTTCCCTTTTTGATGATGACAAAAACATAATAAGAAATTCAATTTTTAAATTCGAAGTATTTGGTTTTTAAGAAAACTTGAACAAAATCTCCTCTGTTTTAATGATAAAAACCACCTGCAAAGAGCAAAAAATAATCCCAACCAAACAGTTTACAAACAGTTTAAATATAAATAATTAAGGGTGTTAAGCTCCCCCTTAATCTTTGCATTATATTTTCTCTATTATACTTTCTCTCCTTTTTTGACATCATCACAAAAGGGTAAGTAATAATATCCCACAAGCAAATATATAAAGAAAATAAAATGAGAGCAAATAAAAAATAGCATCCATGAACTAAATAATGTTAATGTTCACACGAGCCAATCCAAAATATGCATGAAAATGACAGAAAATGTACTTGCAAATGTTTAAGGAGTTAAAATAAATAAAGAGAGACAAGGATGACACTCACGAAGCTAGAGGATCGAAGTGGTCAGAGAGAAAATTCTGAAACTTAGCAAAGGAGCCTTCCTAGCGCTCCCAAAATAACTCGAACATCACGTAAAGTGCCAAGGTCTAACTGAACTGACTAAAAGCCCAAGTCTAATTTTTCCTCAAGCTCTAGAAGTTTGCATCAACTTCATATCGCATGCTGGTTAAAGATACTTCAAGTCCAACTAGAGCATGAAGGATATCATCAAAACCAGTGCCAGTTGTGCCCTGACCGGCTAGTTGACTGCCTTGACCAACATCCTCCTGAACACCTTCCTTCTCATCACTGTCCCCATCACCAATCCTAATATGTTTCCCACACTTTGGGACTACCATGTTACCCTTGGTATCACATCCCATTCTCTTTAGAGTAGATAAGTTGATGATGTCGTTGCGAGAGATGTCTTAGGATTCAGTCTCGAGCAAAAGAACCTTGAAATTATCTTATATATGGGTGATAAGCATTCCATAAGGTAAACTGATAGGAGCTTAAATATTCATATTTAAGCCCCTTAATTTACATTTGTTAAGTTCTTTATCTATATGTTTTAGTCTATTTTACTTCACTTTTGTGTTTTACACGTTTTTATAGCGTCTTGGAGAAAAAGAAGCATTTTTGGCACTTAAAGGAATAAATCTGGAAATCCTAGAGCAGCTGCTGGCTAAATTGCGATTGAGCGCACTCTTCTGTGCGATCGAGCGCAGAATTGCGATCGAGCACACCACAAATGCGATCGAGCGCACATGTACGAGCGTGACCAGAAAACTGCAGAACCCTGTTTTGGAAATAACCCTATTTTGGAAATAAAGGAGTTTTGCGTTTTAGGAAAGTTTAGGAACTCATGAGCCGATTAGGACTTCTCAAAGACCTATAAATACACTTGTAAATCACACACAAAAGGCATCACCTCTTGGGGGGATCACTTTTTAGATCCATTCTTTTATCTTTTGCTTTAGCTTGGAGAAGGAGACCGTGGAGCGGAATTGACGACTCTTCTCTCAGGTTTCTTCTTTCCTTTTTATTTTATTATGTGTAATTAAATTCTTAGTAGGGCTTGGTTGAAGCCCTAATTATGTTTACTCAATAAATTTAGTATTGGCGCCTTGCGATATTTATGTTGTGTTGCTTAAACTTGATTAATACCTGCTTTTATTTAAATTCCTCATATGTATATGTCTGATCAATATGTGCATGTGGTATGGACTTTTTAGTTAGATCAATTTGGATGACCGAGTCCTGGGTCTAACATTAGTAACAAGGGATATCTTATCCAGATACCCGGGTTAATCAACATGGGAAACCAGGAGTAGATACCATGCCCTAGGTCTTATGTGGTTATCGATTTCTATAGTACTTATGTTTTCTTAAGGAACAACTCAAGCAGATACCATGCTGAATCCCTTAAGGAAGAAAAGAGTTAGAGTAGATACCATGCCTAACTCGTTGCTTAGGGAAATCAATAGCTTAAGGAGTAGATACCATGCCCTTAGGTTGGCAACCAGTAGGTATACATGGCATGAATAAAGCATTGGCATACTGTTATATTGTGGTAGCATAATTAGTGGTGGATATCAAGTCCCTACGCCTTTATCCTTAGTATTTTATCTTTATTATTTCTCAACACTTTTATTATTTCTATCTTTTTATATTGCGAATATAATTCTAAATTGAACTTTACCAATCCCTGTGGAGATGATCTTGCATTCACACACTATACTATACTGTTGACCTTGTGCACTTGCAAGTAAAACAAGTGCGATTATTTACTTATTTATTTAAGTGGATAAACGCACAACAAGTTTTTGGCGTCGTTGCGGGGGATTGTGCTAAATTTCTATTTAGAATTATTTCCCGTTTATTTTTCTTATTTTATTCAATTTTTTTTCTCTTTCTTATTTTTCATTAAATATTTTTCTGAATCTGTTTTGTTTTATTTTATTTTCATCAATTATCTAACTTAATTCTTCATTTTTGTTATTTTCTTTCTTTCTGTTTTAAGTGTGCATCAGTGCTAATTCTGGCACTGCGATCGAGCGCAAACCTAAGTGCGATCGAGCACACTGGTGCGATCGAGCGCAGTGCTTAGAGCACTCGAGCGCAAATAGTCCAGAGACTACCCGAGCAGCAGTACTGAAGCTGCTGCACTAAGGTATTCCTGTTGATTCATGCAAGGGCTTCGAGTGAGGAACCCAACCATCCTTTCACTTGATATAGAAAGTGAGCAGATCATTCGAAAGAGGCCTAGAAACAACTTCGAAGAGAGAGAAGAAGAATTTGAGGGTGAAGCACCAATGGAACAGCTTTACAACCAACTGCCACCAAAACGGAGACCTATGAAGCAATCCTTCATTCCACAGAACCTCAACCATCCTTCATGCATTGCATATCAACCTAAGGTGGAAGAAAATTATTACATATCTCCGGAGATACTTAGTGCCTTGACTCATTTTAGGGGTACACCTGCTGAGGATCCACACTTGCACCTTCGAGAATTCTGTGATCTCTGCAAGTTCCAGCATATTCGGGGCC
This sequence comes from Bretschneidera sinensis, assembly GCA_023935145.1. Taxonomy (NCBI): domain Eukaryota; kingdom Viridiplantae; phylum Streptophyta; class Magnoliopsida; order Brassicales; family Akaniaceae; genus Bretschneidera; species Bretschneidera sinensis. Next base: position 72,724,098 of record CM043701.1, on the reverse strand, counting down.
TAGATCAAGAGGGAATCAGGTTAATTCTTTTCCCTTTTTCATTAAAAGATAATGCTAAAATGTGGTATCATTTATTGCCTACAGATTCCATCCATACTTGGGAAGAGCTATCCAATAGATTTCTAAGGAAATTTTTTCCAGCCCAAAAGACAAGGCAGATAAGGAAGGAGATTCAATCCTTCCAACAGAGGGATGGAGACCTTTTCTTCGAGGCATGGGGACACTTTAATGAGCTGCTACTCAAATGTCCATATCACAACTTACCTTAAGATGAGCTGGTACTAGCTTTCTATGAAGGTTTGAGTGGTATAAATCAAGGTATAGTGGATTCCGGTTGTGGAGGTGTGCTGATGGAAAAGACTAGTGAAGAATCTATGGAGTTGTTTGAGACATTAAGTGAGCACACCCAACAATTCTCCTCGAAAGGTAGACAAGGAATTAAAAGCAAGAGTATGTATGAGGCGAGCTTCAATGATGGATCTTCGAATCAGATGGCTGCTATGGAAAGAAAGCTAGACATGCTCATAAAAGCCATGGCTGATCAGAACAACTTATGTAGTCCACAGGCTACACAACGCCAGGTATGTGCTATATGCTCTCATTTTGATCATAATACTTATACTTGTCCTCTGTATTCAACTACAGATCAAGAGCAAGCAAATTATGAGGGACCAAACAGCGCATATGCAAATACCTACAATCCTAGATGGTAGAACCACCTCAACCTCTCATGGAGCAACACTCAAAATGTTCAAGGACATCAACGATACTTCCAACCAGCAGCCCAACCAGTGCCGAAATCAGAAAATAGTGACCTAGAAAGTCTTATGAGGCAATTGATGACTTCACAAGAATATTTCATGGCTGAGCAAAGACAAACCACTACAAAACATGAGCAAGCAATTCAAAGGTTAGAGGCACAAATGGGGCAATTGGCTAAAGAGCTAAGTGAAAGAAAGTTGGGTGAACTTCCAGTCCAACCACTACCTACTCCAAGAGGACATTAGCAACTAAATGCCGTGACAACTCTAACAAATGGTAAGATCATTGAAACTGATGAGCCTACACAAGCATCCACATCCAAAGTAAGTGAGATGGAGAAGGTAAATAGTGAAAAGGTTGAACTCAAAAGATATAATGCATTAAAATTACCCCCAGATAATATAAAATGTTTTAATGTATGCATAACGCAAAGTGTTGTTGAGGAAGCTTTTCAGGTCCATCACGTTGATCCAATAGAAACTACTCTTATCTGTAGTGTCCCAAGATCGGATATTGAGCCCAAATGCAAGGATGTTACTTATGACATCATTGAAACTATGCACCTTCTAGAAGCCTTTCCAAAGCCTCCAAGTAAGTACACTGATCCAATTGAAATTCTTAGGCCTACTAATACTATTCTTCCCCCTTTTATTGTACAGGCACCTAACTTGGAATTTAAGCAGTTGCCCGAGCACTTATCTTATGCGTATATGGGAGAGAATAAGACACTTCCTATGCTAGCTGCTGCCACTCTTAACTTTGGGGAAAAATAAAGTTTGGTCCGGCTAAAGACGTTAAACTTAGCGCTCATGGGAGGCACCCCACAGCTTATCCTTTTATTTTTTTACGTATTTATTGTTATTTATTTATTACTTCTTGTTTTCCCGTATTACGTTAGTTTTTCTTTTTTAGGGAAAATGTGTGCATCCGTTCAAGTTTGGGGGTACGCTAGGAGCCATGCCGACCTAGCTAGTTCTCCATCTCCCAGGTCAGCTCTTTCCTTGTTATTCACACATTGGGGACAATGTATAATTTAAGTTTGGGGGTATGGGAGACACATTCACACACACCTTGGCCTGAAATCTATATAATCATCAAAGGAAGCTCTTCTACTACAAAGAGGATTAGTTTCATCAAATGCAACATAAATGGATTCTTCAACCACTAGGGTTCTTTTGTTAAAGACTATATAAGCTTTACTAAAGGTTGAATAACCCAAGAATATTCTATCATTGGTCTTTGATTACGCCTAAAGAGTAACGCGGTGTTGTAGTACAGCTTTGGGGTGTCGTTTCCATAGGGAAACAAGTTAACTACAAAAGAAGGTGTAAACTTTAATCTAAAACGATAAATCCAAATGAGTAAGAGAATCTGAAATTTATAGTGAAACAATTGTGTAAAGTAAATTGTAAAATATAATAGGGGAACGACAAGGATCCGGGAATCCTCCCTACGTTCGTTGCCCTAATCCTAACTTGATTCAGTTTTTTTTATCTCGATTGCAAGTTTCACATCCCAAACAAGCAATCGGCAAATATTCAATTAAAGCACATGTATAAACCCTAATTTGATTGTTATGAAATACTCTTTATTTTCAATTCATGCACACATGATCTATCCTATAAGTTTATCAAGAAACGACAATATATCTTTGATGACAATATTGCAGTAATGGACAAACCTAAAGGCTAGATCTACCGGACTCAATCATACCAAAATAATCTTGATATAAAGAAAGCATGACTGAATTTATATCAAGGAAAAGATACAATCACTGGATCAGATGAAATCTTATAATTAGATTAAAAAGTAAATCATAACAATGTTTGAACACTAAAGCTCTATTACAACTGAATCAAGTAAGGGAAATAGAAACAACTACACCTAGAGATTCATCCCTTCGCCTTGCTTGGAGATTAGTTGGCCATGGGGGAGAGTGTGGCAGCCTCCCTTGAGCTTTCTAGGTTTTTGAATGTCTAATTACAAACCCTAAGTGGTCTATTTATAGTGTACAAGGCCTAAGGGTGTTTTAGGGTTTGAACAAATCATTAAAGACCTAATTAGGGTCTAACTCGGAGAACAGGGGCAGTGTGCGCGCTGCACCTTGGATTTCTTGCGTTGTACCTTGGCTTTGTAAAGCTTCTTATGTGTTGCTGTGAGGTGCACCTCAAATAATCTAGGGTGTGCCTCTCCCTGATGCTTTTTCCAGCGTCTTTTGGCCTTCTTTCTGCAAGGTGCGCCTCAACTGATCTAAGGTGCGCCTCTCCCTGATGCTGATTAATGAGATCTTACCTCTGTCCGCTAAAACTGCCATAACTTTCTCTAGAAAAATCCTTTTGATGAACTATAAAATCCTCCAGAAACTAGACTTCTAGATCTTTCTAACCATATATGGCTCATCTCCTGATTATTCCTACATCAATACAGTTTAATTTGCAAAGATGATTGATTTGTATGGCAATTCTAACGACTTAGTGAAAACTCCTTTCTTAGTTTCTCTTCATCTTGGCTCTTCCGCGACCACTCTCTCACTTGAGTATTTATTGAAGCATCATATTTAAAATGATGATCGCTTTTCCATCTCTTTTAACTCAAGATACCTGAAAATGCACCAAAATAAGTTAATGCTCCAAGAATACCACTTTAGAGTTGTTAACAAATAAAAATGCAATTAAAACCTAAATCAACCCTAAAGTGCTAACAAATAAGTACGATTACGATGCATTTTATGGCTCTCATCACAACCCCCAACTAGCTCATTTCTAGCCCCTAGTAATTCAAGCGAAAACAAGAGATGAATTCTATGGTGGGAATCAAAGTCAATGAAAAGCAATATTAATGTTAACCAAGAGTAATTCACATTTTGTCTCAAAAATTGCACATAACACATGTCACATAGAATCATTAAATTTTACGTAAGTCCAAAAGTATTCCAAACATCAATCTTAAAATCGTTTTTGACGCTTAACATCCAACTTACCACAATCCATTAGTCCAAACACTCGGATGATTTTATGCACAACATTCATGAATACAAGTCTTGGCCTCTAAAAACATAACAAATTGTGTGACATCAATCACATAAACAAGCTCCATAGGCTTATTTTTCAAATCATTCTCCACTATTATAGAAAAATCACACTTCATTGGATCAATATGTCTTTAATAAGCCTGTAATGTTAGGCTAGGGTAAAGGTTAAGGAAGAACGGGAAGGATTTGCATGTAAAAGAACTTAATCTCTTAGCTTTAAATACAATTACTTTTAAGCAGTAGATAACTTTACTTCACTGCTCAACTCTTTCAACCATTTTTTTTATAAGAGCATATCTCTTGATAAGTCACCACTTTTCTTTTCTTTTCCTTATTTCTTTGCCATACTTCTCTTCTTTTTCTGTTTTCTTTTCTGTTTTTGGCAAATACTCATTCACCTATTTTCTTTCTCTTTTTTTTTCTTTTCTTTTCCACAACCCCCAACTTATCTTCTTTAATATACTTGGGTTATGGTTTTTTCATATTTTCATCCTTACTCCTCTTAAGTGCTTCTCAACAATGTGTACAACTAAGTTAGGTAAGGATAAATATTTTTAGGCTCATAAGGATAAGTAAATGAGTTTTTGAAAGAAATAAGGCTCAAATTATTTTTCAAGAAAAAGGATCAAATTCTTTTTCAAGAAAAAGGCTCAAATAGGTGACTAGTGATATATATTGCAAAGGTAGGTTTGAAATGCTCAAATGGTTCAAAAATGGCCTATATCATATCCTAAGTAGTGTGCATTCTAGGAATTTGCCTCAAGTGATTATCAAATAAGTTCTAGAGCTTGTTGAGACTGCAAAAGTATTCACAAACAATGCCGCATACAACTTCTCTAAATGTTTAAGACTAATCATACAATCTTACCACAAACTAGAGTCTCTAACCAAATGAAGATTGATACTTAAATTAATTTCAAACCAAAACAAAATTTAACTCCTTCTAAATGCTGTATGTTATCTCAATTAAGTTTATATCATTGACATGTGAATTACATCCAAGGCAAACACAAAGCATGCTAAAAGCAAACAAAAAAAGAAAATGACACCAAGCAGTTCAATAAAGAACATGAAAAACAGGAATATGTTTCCTCCACCCCCAACTTAAAATAAGCATTGTCCTCAATGTGAAAGCGAAAGTTAAGGAAACTCCCTTTGTAGCCAAAAGTGCACAGAAGTTGAAAATTGTGCACCACCATTTGAACTGCTTCGTATATTTATCCCTGAAAAAAGAAATACGAAAGTAAAACTGGAAAACAACAAAATAAACAAGAAAAAGAAATAAGAAAAACAACAAAAAAAATAAAAGGATATGTTGTGGGTTGCCTCCTATGAGCGCTAAGTTTTACGTCTTCAGCCAGACACTGCACCACTCTCACTGCTGGCCTCATTGTGGTACTGAAGATGAGGCTCCAATTTAATGGCCTTAATGCTAATCTTTTGGCAAAGAATACTTAAAGTCCACCGCATGTGGCTTAAGTGTTCTTGGTGTTGCCCACTCACTATCAGCAGTAGGGTATTTGATTTTCACATCCATGTGACTTCTCTCAAGTGACTTCTCAAAGCATGGTTGCCATGATTTCTTAATAAATTCCTGTGACTTATCAAAAATATCAACCACACTAACGGCATCGGAATAAATTAAAGAATCATCGAACTTAAAATTATTAGGAGGGAATTCCAAAGAGTTGGAATTATCTTTAGTGTGCTCATCCTCCAAATTGAGCTTATCAACCATGTAAGTATCGAAGCACTCATCCTCTTCATGTGGCTGTTTTGAGACTCGGAAAACATTTACCTCTAAAGTTCTATTTCCAAATGATAATGTCATTAGGCCATTCCTAAAATTAATGAGGGCATTAACAGTGGCAAGGAATGGTCTTCCAAGTATCAAAGGAATTTTGGACTCCGTGTTTATAGTAGAAACAATATCTAAAACCAAAAAATCAACAGGATAGTAGAAATTATCAATTTGCAACAAAACATCTTCTACAATACCTCTTGGTTTTCTTATCGATCTATCCGCTAATTGAAGTACCACGGAGGTTGGTTTGATCTCACCTAAATCGAGCTGCAAGTATATGGAGTATGGCATGAGGTTCACACTAGCACCTAAATCTAGCAATGCTTGGCCACAAGATTTGTTTCCAATTTGACAAGCCACTGTTGGACAGCCCGGATCTTTATATTTGGGCGGTGTCTTGCTGTTAATTACAGCACTTGCTTGCTCCATTAAGAATGTCATCTTCTTCACATTGTGCTTCCTCTTGAGTGTGCGTAGATCCTTGATGACTTTAGCATAGTTGGGAATTTGTTTTATGACATGAAGAAGAGGAAGATTAATTTTAACATGCTGAAATTGTCCAAGAATCTCACCTTTTAATGCTGTATTTATCTCCTTAGGTTTAAGGAGTGCTTGAGGGAAAGGCACCGGTGGAGAATAATCATCATGGGTCTCTTGTTCCTTGGAGGTTTCATCCTTGTTGCTCAAGTTTGATGGTAGAGTGGGACCATCAATTTTCTTACCACTACGGGTGATTATGGCATTAACCTCTTTAACATTTTGATTTCCAAGATTGGAGGTTTGTGCCATATGTTGTCCCATTGGATTTTTTTGTGGCTGCGAAGGAAACCATCCTTGCTCTTGAATTGCCAAGAAACTAGTCAACTTAGTGATTTGGCTCTTTATCTCATTTTGTTCCGCTTTGATCCCTTGTTACTCCTCTAACAGTTGTTGATTTATTTTACCTTGATCTTCCACATTCTTGGCATGTACCTACATAAATGACTTAAACATATCTTCTAAAGGTAAAGATTATTGAGGTGCATTATATGAAGTTGCTTCCGGTTGCCATTGGGTACTAGAGTGGGCAGGGGGTTGCATGTCAGATTTTCAACTAAAATTAGGGTGATTTTTCCAACCGGGATTGTAGGTGTTAGAGTAGGGTGAGTGTGGTTTCCCAAAGGGTATACCTACAGCATTACACTCTTCCTTCATCTCAAAATAAACTGGACAATCCTTAGGTAAATGATCTACACCATTACATATGAAACAAGGCTCATAGGACTCTACCTTAGCAACCGATTCAGGAGCCCTAGCATTTCTAGTTTTTAAGGCTTTAATTTCCTTAGTTAGGGCCTCTAAACGGGCTTTAAGGTTATCCTCTTCCGTAAGTTGATAAATCCCAGTGGGTTGATTTCTCTTAGTGCTTTCCATGGCATTTGGTCCTGTCCAAGTGTAGGATTTTTCTGATAGGTCATCTAGGAAATCTATGGCTTGGTCGGGATCTTTTTGAAGAAAATCCCCATTGCACATCATTTCTATGAACTGCCTCTCCCTACTTAGAAGTCCATCATAGAAGTAGCTAACCACCCGCCAACTCTCATACCCATGGTGTGGACAAGAATTCAAAAGGTCCTTGAAACGTTTCCAAACTTGATATAAGGTTTCGCTCTCCTTTTGTGCAAAGTTTGAGATTTGTCTCTTGAGGTTATTGGTTTTATGGGTTGGGAAGTGTTTTTGGAAGAAAACTCATGTCATCTCATCCCAACTACCTATGGACCTAGGCCTTAACGAGTACAGCCAAGCCTTGGCTTTTTCCTTAAGTGAAAAGGGAAAAAACCGAAGTTTGAAGGCATCTACCATATCCGCCCAACCTTGAAAGGTTGCTACTACTTCCTCAAATTCCCTAATGTGGATATAAGAGTTTTCATTCTCAAACCCATGGAAGGTTAGTTCCAATTGGATCATGCTTAGTTTAAAATCAAGTTGTTGAACAATAGAGGGGAACATGATACAAGATGGGGTGGCTATTCGGTTAGGATATAAATAATCTTTAAGTGTCCTAGCAATAATCTCATTAGGGTTTTCAGCCATGTTAACAAAATTTTCTATATTTTCTGTTGGGTGTACACTAGGGTTTGATCTAGGTGAGGTCTCACTAACGGACGTGATAGAGGAAAAGTATTTCTAATTTGGGTCCCTTAATGAATCTCCCTCGCGAATCTCTCGGTCTAAGCATACACCAACTGAGTTTTTTATTTTTTATTTTTAAAAGTGATAAGTAAAACAGAACAGAAAAAAAAATCAGAAAATCAAAACCAATAGAAAGGAACGATAGTACCGTCTTGTCTTAGAGTTGACAAACTTCTTTGTAAGTAAGTGCGTTTCCTCGGCAACGGTGCCAAAATTTGATTACGCCCAAAGAGTAACGCGGTGTTGTAGTACAGCTTTGGGGTGTCGATTCCACAGGGAAACAAGTTAACTACAAAAGAAGGTGTAAACTTTAATCTAAAACGATAAATCCAAATGAGTAAGAGAATTTGAAATTTATTGTGAAAAAATTGTGTAAAGTAGATTGTAAAATATAATAGGGGAACGACAAGGATCCGGGAATCCTCCCTACGTTCGTTGCCCTAATCCTAACTTGATTCAGTTTTTTTTATCTCGATTGCAAGTTTCACATCCCAAACAAGCAATCGGCAAATATTCAATTAAAGCACATGTATAAACCCTAATTTGATTGTTATGAAATACTCTTTATTTTAAATTCATGCACACATGATCTATCCTATAAGTTTATCAAAAAACGACAATATATCTTTGATGGCAATATTGCAGTAATGGACAAACCTAAAGGCTAGATCTACCGGACTCAATCATACCCAAATAATCTTGATATAAAGAAAGCATGACTGAATTTATATCAAGGAAAAAGATACAATCACCGGATTAGATGAAATCTTATAATTAGATTAAAAAGTAAATCATAACAATGTTTGAATGCTAAACCTCTATTACAACTGAATCAAGTAAGGGAAATAGAAACAACTACACCTAAGGATTCATCCCTTCGCCTTGCTTGGAGATTAGTTGGCCATGGGGGAGAGTGTGGCAGCCTCCCTTGAGTTTTCTAGGTTTTTGAATGTCTAATTACAAACCCTAAGTGGTCTATTTATAGTGTACAAGGCCTAAAGGTGTTTTAGGGTTTGACAAATCATTAAAGACCTAATTAGGGTCTAACTCGGAGAACAGGGGCAGTGTGCGCGCTGCACCTTGGATTTCTTGCGCTGCACCTTGGCTTTGTAAAGCTTCTTATATGTTGCTATGAGGTGCGCCTCAAATAATCCAGAGTGTGCCTCTCCCTGATGCTTCTTCCAGCGTCTTTTGGCCTTCTTTCTGCAAGGTGCGCCTCAACTGATCTAAGGTGCGCCTCTTCCTGATGCTGATTAAGGAGATCTTACCTCTGTCCGCTAAAACCACCATAACTTTCTCTAGAAAAATCCTTTTGATGAACCGTAAAATCTTCCAGAAACTAGACTTCCAGATTTTTCTAACCATATATGGTTCATCTCCTTATTCTTCCTACATTAATACAGTTTAATTTGCAAAGATGATTGATTTGTATGGCAATTCTAACGACTTAGTGAAAACTCCTTTCTTAGTTTCTCTTCATCTTGGCTCTTCCTCGACCACTCTCTCACTAGAGTATTCATTGAAGCTTCGTATTTAAAATGATGATCACTTTTCCATCTCTTTTAACTCAAGATATCTGAAAATGCACCGAAATAAGTTAATGCTCCAAGAATACCACTTTAGAGTTGTTAACAAATAAAAATGCAATTAAAACCTAAATCAACCCTAAAGTGCTAACAAATAAGTACAATTACGATGCATTTTATGGCTCTCATCAGTCTTAAAATCAAAATGATCAAAATTAACTGTATTGTTATTCTAGATAAAGTATTTGCAACCAAAAGCATGAAAATAGGGCTTTCCACCATTCCACAACTCATATGGACTTTTCTTAAGTATGGGCTTAATTAAAACTCTATTTAAAACATAACAAGTGGTGTTTACAGCTTCCACCCAAAAGTATTTTGGCAAACCATTTTCACAAAGTAAAGTTCTACCAAATTCTTCTAAAACTCTATTTTTCCTTTCAACAACACCATTTTGTTGAGGGATTTTAGGAGTTGAAAAAATGTGATCAATACCATTACCATCACAATATTTTGAAAAGTTTTGGTTTTCAAATTCTTTTCCATGATCACTTCTTATGCTAGAGATAGTAAAACCTTTTTCATTTTAAACATTTTTACAAAAGTTTACAAATCCTTTAAAGGCTTCATCCATATAAGCAATGAAGATAACAAATGTATATCAAAAATAGTCACCCACAATAACAAGAGCATATTGATGGCCACCTAGACTAATAGTGCTTATTGGACAAAACAAGTCCATATGAAAATGTTCTAAAGGTTTAGAATTTGAAACCATATTTTTGGATTTAAAAGAGATTCTTGTTTGTTTTCCCATTTGCAAGCATCACAAACTTTATCTTTTTCAAATTTTATTTTGAGAAGACCAATAACTAAATCCTTTTTAGAAAGAGTTTTGATTAAATACATGTTCACATGGCCAAGCCTTTTATGCCATAATCACGAGTTTTCATTAAAAAACATAAAATATTTTTCATTTTTCGAAAGTAAAGATTTGAGATCAACTGTATAGACATTTTCATGTCTTTGGCCAACAAATTCGAATATTAATTTATCACCTTTATCATATAATTAACTAATGCTAAGTAAATAAGGTATTGCACAAGTAAAGCATGATCGATGGATGAAGAATTTTTACCCACTTTACCATGTCCAATGATCTTCATCTTGGTGTCATCTCCAATGGTGACATGTCTATCATCCCTTAGAGTCAACTCCATAAAGATGCTTTAATCACTGGTCATATGCTTTGAGCATCCATTATCAAGGTACCAATGGTCACCTTCTACCTTTTTGTGGAGACATATCTACTTCATACAAGAATACACAATGGAACTTCTAGGTATCCAAAATTTCTTGGTTTCGAGTTAGTCCTCGAAAATATAGATCCTTTAAAAACCCATACTTTCTTAGTTCTATAATGTTCTCCATAATCATAGTAATGTGGATGATGCATGATCCTAGATTAATAGTTAGAGAAATTTCTAGGATGTCTAGAATATGAAAATCTATCATTCCTTGGATGAGAATATCTTGCATTCTTAGAATACATGTTTTTAGTATTATAAGAGTTATGAGCATAGATGTTATTTCTAGGATGTGAATAATAATTACTTCTAGGATATGCATTTCTAGCATAAGAATTTCTTGAATAAGCATACGTAAAATTTGTATTTCTAGAATGAGCATATATATTTCTTGGACGTTTATTCCTAGTATTATCATATGAATTTCTACCATAGGAATTGACATTTGAATTCTTAAGCTTCCTAGCGTTTTTCAAATGAACATTATTAACATTACTAGGTGCCTTGGAGGTAAAGGATTCATCAACACATGTTGCTTTCACAAAAATAGTTTCATTTGATTTTTGCTTGCCTAATGGAGAATAACCCAAACCAAATTTTTTTCCATTATTTGACAAGCTAACACCTCATCTAGTTTTTCTTTTCCACTTACAAAAGTCTAGATATAGTGTTATTCAACTCAATCATTTTTTTTTTCAAATCAACATGTTTTGTTTATCAAAGATTCTTGTGATGAGTTGTTAAGCTCTAAAGAAAGTCTTTCTTTTTATTCTTTTAAAACTTTCACCTCTTTCGAGAGAGTTGAAACTTCCTTTTTGAGAGAAACATTCTTAAAATCAAATTTCTTTAATTCTTCATGTAATTCATTTTTAGCTTTAATCAATTCTTCATTACTATTTTCATGATCAATATCATTACTAAGGGAAGAATTGGTTACCTTATTTTCATCATCAAGTAAATATTGGCAATATCTTGATAGTCAATTTCACTTTCCAAAATTTCCTCATCATCATTACTCCAAGTGGTTGCAATCATAGCTTTCTTCTTGAAGTTCTTGTAAGGTTTATTTATTGTAAGAAAATCTGCCTTAATGTGTCTGGGTTTCTTGCATCCGAAACACACAGTTGGATAATTCTTGGTTGAATTATCCTTTGTATGACGTTTCTTCTTCTTTCTCAAGTACTTTTGAAACCTTTTTGTGATGAGAGCCATTTCTCCATCTTCCTCACTATTTTCATTCTCATTTTATTCCATTTGCTTGTTTGAGGTAGCATTGAAGGCAATGAGCCGAGAAGTGTGTCAACGTCAAGTTTGTCAAGGTCTTTGGCTTTCCCAATGGCCGTCATCTTTGATTCTCAATTTGGTGGTAAAGATCTAAGAATATTCGTTACCAATTCACAATCATCATAAATCCTACAAAGAAGCTTTAAACCATTAATAATATTAGTGAATCGATAGTACATTTCAGAAATGGTTTCAGTAGGGGACATTTTAAAAGCTTCACACTCAAACAGTAATTTATAGATTTTTATTTCTTTACTTCACTAGTGTCTTCATATGTAACTTGAAGTTTATCCCAAATTTCCTTAGCCAAAACACAAGCATAAATTATGTTGTATTCATTAATGTCTAAAGCACAATGAAGCATACTAGTAGCTATTCTATTTAAAGACATCATTCTACAATCATCATCATCAAATTCTTGCTTGGTCTTAAGATTTAAAATTTCTTCTTCACCAAGTTTAATGTTTTTGATAAGACTTCTAGGTCATTCTTCAATTATTCTTCACAAAATATAATCTTGACCTTCCATAAATATTTTCATTCTATTTTTCCAATAGATGTAATTTGTTCCATTAAACAAAGGGGGGCTAGTGTAAGGATGACCTTCATTATAACTATTAGTTACCATATACTCAAGGATTTTAAGCCTAACTGTGACAACAAAACTCTAATACCAATTGAAAACTAAACGACAACCCAAGAGGTGAAGTGAATTGAGTTTTAAATTTTTTTTGTACACAATAAATAAGTTCATACACTTAAGAAATCAAGCAAGAACAACAAGAATAATATTGCTGAAAATTAAAGGAGTAAGGGATGAGAAACTGCAAACTCGATTTATAGTCGTTTGGTAATATCAAAAACTTTTTCGACCCTGCGTCCATTCTCTTCAAGGAGACTCATTCAAGTTTTCACTAAATCAACCAAGCAACTTCAAAGGTGTTGCCCAAACATTTACAAAGATCTCTTCCAAGGAAGTTTACATTTAAGTGTTTAACACCTAAACACTTCTAAGAGTTCCACCAACTCCTTCTCTTATCATAATTAGAATTTATGAGATGAGATTGGTACAAAAGCGAATGCATTTAATGCTTACAATTGAAGAATGTATCTCTTTCAAGAACTAAGCTTTAATGAAGGCTAAAAAATGAGTTTTGAAAGCTTTGAAGTGTTATAAATGAGTTCTCTTAGAAATTGAATGTTCTTGATTGTTAGAAATGCTCATTTATGATGGGTTTATATAATATTAGCTTCATATAGCCGTTAGACACAAAGAATGGCATTTTGAAGCATTAGATTCTCTTACTCTTGCTTCAATTTTCAAAAACTACCAGTTATTTTCAAGGATGCAGTCGACTGGGTCCATGATTCAGTAAACTAGATCCATGTAAAATTCAAATTTTCTGCATCAGGTGTTTCATTCGGTCGATTGGATGCATAGTCCAATCAAGTGGATTGAGGGGTAGAAACTTTCTTTCATTACATTCAGTCGATTGGTTCAATGAACCAAAAGATTGGATCACCTGAAATAGAGTTTTTCTGTTTTTCAAATATTTTAAACTTTTAAACAAAGTTGATTTGATTTATTTTCAAAACATTTTGTAACCAAAATGTGCCTTAATAAAGCTAAGTAATTGAGAGAAGATTTACATTATGATCAACTACCTTAAGGGCCTCTATTCTTGGACTTTGGACTTTTTCCAAGGTGCGTACGTACTTTTTAAGCGCGTACACTTCTTCTATAATGCGTGTTGTCTTTAAATGAAGCACCTTGATAGTTTAAACACTTAGATAAACTTGATTAGAATAATTTAAGTTTGTTTTGTCATTATCAAAATCAATATAGGGTCAACAATAACTAGAATTGAACATGTACAATAGTTGAGTTACAGTTTTAGGTATTTAGGGCCAAAAACTAACACATTGCTAAAAAAATATAAGATAGTATAGGTTTATATTGTAATCAAATTAATTATTGTACTATTTATATATAGCATCATCTCAATAAAAAAAAAAACACTTGATTATTAGTAGACAATCACATAACTTAACAATAGAAATAAGTTAACATATAATTTCATTAAAAAGATGAAGTAATTAATTTCAAACATTTGCTTAAAAGAATGGTACATGTAAAATCCTAGAAGACAATCACTATGCAACTCAAAATTTCAAAGTTAGTTTTAAATAATCTTTGTTGAGATTATTATTGAAAAGTATTTGAAGCATTTTTTAAAGTGTATTCATTTACAAAAAAAAAAAAAAAATCAATTTTTCTTAATGGTGAGATTAGTGTAGAAATAATTTATTAAATCTGAGAGATATTTTTATTATATAAAGTATGAATTTAATTAGATTATACAACTTTCTTCCAAAATCTTATCAAGTTGTTATTAAAGATTCAAAATTAATTATGTTTTTTATTAAGATAGAATATGCAATTAATAATATTTAAAGTTATATGTTGTGTTATTGCGATATTCATTGGTGTAGAACAAACAACTTGTATATGATATTTCTTATAAATAAATTTAAGTGTATTTATTAATAATTTTAGCATAATATCTTTATACTTGATATCATTGTTTTGGAAAAAAAGATATCATTAATTTATGACTTTACAAATAACAAACAAAATGTTTTTCTCTTTTAAAAATTATCGGGTTAGTCTAGAATCTAGATTGTTCATATTTCAAATCATTTAATTTTGGGATAAGTTGGATTTTAAGTTTTGTGGATCTCAAGTCAATGTTTTATAAAAAAATATACATAAAAGATTTGGATCAATGCAGTCACTAATTATAATATTTTGATTTATTTTTCGGATTAAGTCGAATTGGATTTCAGACTGGTTTGATTGAGTAGGTTTGGGTCACATTTGAACACCTCTAGTTTCATCTTGGGGTGGCAATGGGCCCGGTAAGCCCGTGGCCCGACACAACCCATACTTTCATGGACCGTGTCGGTGATTGGCATGGTAATGTTGCATGGGCCGTGTTGGGTCTAGCTTTTGAGGCCCATGACACGGCACGACACGAGGCACAGCCCAACACGACCATAACATCCAATAAAATTCAAAATTATATACAATTTTATGCCACTAGAATAATAAGTCAAGAAAAATTAAATGGTAATAAATTTAGTATTTTAGGATGATGGAAAAAAAATTATTACTCTATTCTTAGCATAATGGCACGTGATCTACTAATTCATAAATAAAGCTAATTCACTTAAAAACACACTTTTTTGTATTTATATATATATTTTTTTAATTTTTAAGTTGTTTTTATATTTCACTCGTTCGTAGGTCATTTAATATTTCTTGTTAATTTTATATGTTGTTGTTTTTGCAAGTTATTTATTTGAAAGATTTTTGTTATAATTTTTTTTTTTGTAATGAAAGAATGATAAAAACAAAAGCAAAACTAATTCCATATATAATCTCTAATGTGTAGCCTTAAAGGTTATTCTAGGTGGTGGAGCTCACTAGATCTTGATCGGGCCACCTCCATATTTTGCCAACCAGTCAGCACAAAAATTGTCTTCCCTTAGACGATGATGCAAGGTATATGTCCAATCTTTGCGCATTAAAGATTTGCACTTCCAAGCCAGTGCTCCATGTATAAATTTTAAGTTATTTATTTATGTTGCTATTCTTGTTCAATTTCTAAGTTATTTGTAATATTTAACTTAATAAATAATTTTTTTTATACAATTACAAGCATTCAATTAAATATTTATATATATATTTTTAATTATTTTTAATTAAAAAAATTAATATATATCTATGTGACCCATAGGTTGGCATGGTCCAATAACTATGCGGATCTTAGACAATGCTAAGCTGATGCTATTAAAAATTTAACACTACACACGGAAAAAAAAACACAACATGAAAAAAAAAGGCATGACATGGCACGCCACGGCACAAAAGAACCGTAGTCCGTGGGCCCATTGCCACCCTTGGTCTAATCGCAAGTGCATAAATTGAGTTGGCCCAGCCCAACTCAGTACAAGCCCAAATCAGCTATATCTATTCCCCTCCTTAACGGTGTAGAAAGCTAGTATAGAATCTATTAGACTCCTCTATCTTCTCTATTGTTTCTTCTACTTTTCTTCTCCCTAAAACGGCCAGTCAAGTCCCAAATCTTCACCCTCATAGACTCTTATTGTTCGATTTATTCCTCTCTATACTCTTCTATGTAACGATCTAACTATATTAAAGAGGAAGAAAAAACTTTGGACAGTATGCCATAATGGCATGCACAAGGTACGAGTTATTTCCACCTACTCTTTTTTTCTTTGTAATCAATCTTCTCGATTGATACTTGTTCTCTTATTTTTGTGCTCTTTATTAATTCAAAACAAGGAGAATTGATTTCTCTCTTTGTTCTACTTTTTTCTTTGACAGATTTCTTGTTCCCGATTTTCGAGCAACCTGGACCTAATCACCTGATGAATTTGACCTCAACCGAATATCTCTAGGTTAGGGAGTCTTAAGAATTTCTATTTTCCTTTTTTTTTTTTTACCATATTCGATTTCATCCTTAGTTATTTTACTGAAATTTTGAGTTAGGGTTTTGTTTTCCTTTGTAAATATGTATGTATGAATTGTGGATGAACGGATCGTAATTATTATTTTAGCCCAATTTTATTGGTAAATTACAAAAATATATAGGAAAAATCTAGATTATATGGAATACAATTCTGAATTATATGAATGTGGCACCTGAATGAGTGAAAAAAACGACTTGGAAGCATGCATATTGATAAATTTTTACCAGCATAAACATGTAACGATAAAGGCATCTTTTGCTTTACAAAGAGCAGTGTGGAATACTGAGGGATGCAAATGACATATATTTGCTTATTTTTAAGTAACATATTTTCTTACTTGAACATCAGAAGTTATTTGCGATGGCAAAGGGGAAGCTTATTTTGATCTGCCAGTCTGGTGGAAAATTTGAGACAAATGATGATGGGTCCTTGTCTTATACTGGAGGAGAGGCAGAAGCTGTAGATATCAATTGTGAAACCAAGTTTGATGATCTGAAGTTTAAATTAGCTGAAATATGGAACTTGGATTATACATCTTTGTCCATCAAGTATTTTCTTCCTGGAAACAGGAGAACTCTTATCACCTTATCAAATGACAAAGACCTGAAAAGGATGTATGATTTTCATGGGGACACGGTCACAGCATATGCTTTTATTACGGGGAGAGAAGGTTTTGATCGTAAAGCCTTTGACATGAATAGTAACAGGTACACATCCTCTCACATTATATTTCAAGTGCATCCACTTTTCAGAAGCAGGGCTTCTCTACCTGCATTGTTGTTAATTTCTTGGACAATCCTTGTGGTTTTTACTTTGTTGAAAATCATTTCCCAAACCAATTTCGGTAAAGGTGAATTTCATTCTCTTTTTGTGAGTAGAAAAAGCAGTGTATTGCAGAAACTATATTTGCTCTCTGACAAATAATACAACAACATGCCTTGGTACTTTTTGTCCTGCGTAGTGATTGGTCATAGAATGTTAATTGTAGCAATTGTACACTTGTGAGTTGCACTAACATCAGTGGTCACTTGCAGGACATGTGGGATAAAAGTAGCTGAAACTGTGACTGCAACTGTGGCATCTCAAGCTGCCTCCACTGTACCTGTTGCAATTGGTACAATCACTGCTACCATCGATTCTACTTCCAAAGTTACTCCTGCTGCTGTTGCCCCTGTTTCTCTTCCTGTATCATTCTCCACCGATTCCCTAATATCTGTCAATGTAACTTACCAGAGCCCGACCAGAGTGGCCATCACCTCAAAACCTTCTCCTGCTTATTCCACTGCTGATGATCCTGGTGCTACCAGTTCCACTCCAACTGGTCTCATGAACGTTGCTTCTGATGCAAGGGCCCGTAGCCCAATTATAATTGATATGAGTGCTACCCCTGCTGATACTGTTAAGAAGCGAAGACGCACTCCATATTGGCAAAGTGGTCCCAATGGTCCTACCATAGTTGCTCTCAGGGACAATGTTGGGGAGACAGGTAGGAGTAAATCTCGGAAAAAGAATGCTCAGAATCACAATCCTACTCCAGTAGCTGATGTTGTAGAGCAGCAACTAGGAACTGGACCCTCGATAGATGATTCTAACTGTGCCTCAATTGTTTCCAACTCCGGTAATGCTTCATTGGAGGACTTGGTTGCCTCGTGGAAAAATGGTATTACTGGTGTAGGACAGGAATTCAAGGGTGTGCATGAGTTTCGTGATGCACTGCAGAAATATGCCATTGCACATCGTTTTGCATACAGGTTCAAAAAGAATGATACTAATCGAGCGAGTGCCATATGCGTAGCTGAAGGTTGTTCTTGGAGGATACATGCATCCTGGGTCCCATCTACACAAGTATTTATGATAAAAAAGATGACTAACTCACATACATGCGGAGGGGAATCTTGGAAGGCTGCTCATCCAACAAAGAATTGGTTGGTGAATATTATCAAAGAGAGGTTACGTGAGAGCCCACATCACAAACCAAAGGATATTGCTAATGGAATTCTTCGAGATTTTGGCATTGAGCTGAACTATACACAAGTATGGCGTGGAATTGAAGATGCCAGGGAGCAGCTTCAGGGTTCATACAAAGAGGCATATACTCAATTGCCTTTGTTTTGTGATAAGATAGTGGAGGCAAATCCTGGGAGTTTTGTAAAGCTTTTCACTGATGACGATAGAAAATTTCAGCGTCTTTTTCTGTCTTTTCATGCATCAATACATGGTTTCCAAATTGGTTGTCGTCCACTACTTTTCCTTGATGCTACATCATTAAAATCTAAGTACCATGAGATCTTGTTGACAGCTACTGCATTAGATGGGGATGACAATTTTTTTCCTGTTGCACTTGCCATAGTGGATATTCAGAATGAAGCCAATTGGTGTTGGTTTTTGGAGCACTTAAGATTGGTGGTCTCAACTTCACGATCCATAACCTTTGTCTCTGATAGAGAGAAGGGATTAATGAAATCTGTGCTTGAAGTATTTGAGAATGCTCACCATGGCTACTCTATCTACCACCTATTAAAGAACTTTAAGAAAAACTCGAAAGGTCCATTTCATAGAGATGGGAAGAGTTGTTTGGCTGGAAGTTTTTTGGCTGCTGCCCATGCAGTCCGACTTGATGGTTTTAAGATATTTACTGAACAAATTAAACAGGTTTCTTCGAAAGCTTATGATTGGGTAATGCAGATTGAGCCACAATATTGGACAAATGCAGTTTTCAAGGGTGAGCCTTATAGTCAGATCACATTAAATGTAGCAGAGTTATACACTAACTGGATACAGGAAGTGTGGGAGCTACCCATCATACAAAAGTTAGAAGCGCTAAGATCTAAGATGGTGGAGTTAATTGATATTCGACGGAATAATTCGAGTGGCTGGTCTGCGAAACTTGCTCCATCAAAAGAGGGAAGACTACAAGAAGAAAGTCAGAAAGCACGCGGTCTGAAAGTATTTTTCTCATCTGATACCTTATTTGAGGTTCATGATGATTCCATTAATGTTGTGGATATTGATAAATGGGACTGCAGTTGTATGGGTTGGAAATCAACAGGACTTCCTTGCCGCCATGCTATTGCTGTCATCAATTACACACGCAGAAGTGTGTATGATTATTGTCCAAAATATTTCACCGTCGACAGCTTTCGTGTAAGTTACGCTGAGTCTATAAACCCTGTTTTGTCAATTTTAAAGCCCTTGGATAAAGAGAAATCTGCCTTAGAGACTGAGCATGTACTTCCCCCTAGCATCTCTCGGCCTCCAAGCCAAGAGGAGAGAAAACAGATTAAAGGGAAGGGAATTGTCGAAAGATCATTTTCTCGCACCAGGCCCAAAGGAGCAGGAGGTAAGAAGACTACAGGCAAGTAAACTTTCTAGGGCGTATGTACTTCCTCTGGTATGTATCATGCTGTAAGTTTTATGAATACTTAGATATCAACGTGAAATATTAGTTTTCTTGGGATATTTTATCATGAATGACGTGGTATTGTTGTTTAAACTATGTTTATGTATTTCACTAGATTAGCTAGAATTTCTTGTAATCTTCAGGTTAACCTTGTTTCTGAAACCCAGTTGCATACTGAACTAGTTAGAAATGTGGCCGCAAGGAGCACATGAGCATATTAATGCTTTTAGGTCTGCTAATAGGGAAACTTCTTTTGGGGATTTGCAAACTCCGCACTCAGTCCAATGAAGGTTAGCTTAAGATGTGATGCAGAATGGAAAAGCAGTTATGTATTATTTTAGGATTTTTGTATGCTTGTGGGTTTATTTTTTAATTAGGCTTTTTAGGAATTAAGTAGTAGTATTTTAATAAAATTAGGTGTAGGTAATAAAATAGTTATTAGGGTTTCTGGGATTTTGGTGCCTACATAAGAACCTTTTGTATGCTTGGTTTATTCAGACAATAATAGTAGAATTTGAGAGTTGACTATCTTTCTGTTCCTCTCCTCTGGTTTTGGTTCTGGTTCTGGTTCTGTTTCATCTTCTTATTTCTTTCTCTTCTACCTATTCTAGATTCTTCTCTTCTGTGTGATTCTTTCCCTGCTGCTTCTCTGTTCTCCTTCTTTGCTTCTTCTCTGTCTTATCTTCCCTATTTCTGTTCTTTCTCTTCTCTCTCATTCTATCTCATCTTATTTAAACTATCTGTTCTACATTAAGATGTTTCTACTAGGCAAAAAAAAAAAAAAAAAAATGGAAAAAGAAATCTCTTTCACGCCGGTGGAAAAAAACAGTTTATTTTCTGGATATTTCTTTAGTATCAGTTACCCTATGTGCCATTAGCAATTCTTGTGCAGGTTAATGTTGTAAGGTTCAAATTTATCAGCCGAATTGAATGAACTTTGATTTGCAAGGGGATTGCCAAAATTACTTTCGTATACACTGCTTTCCTTCTCAGGCTTTGATTAATTATGTTTTAACTCTTTTTTCATATTCTGTTCTCAAGACGCCTTCTAAAATCAGTGTTAGTATGTGTTCCTCAATCATGGATTCATGGTAGTCCTTGAGAACTGTTATCATGTTTACCTATTTGGCACCTAAAGCTATATGAATCCAGATTCTATGTTAGGCAATTTGGTGAAGTGGTTCCCGCAATGTCAAAGGTAAGATATATCTCAACTCACAATGTATTCCCCACTGGGATATGCTGACTACTTTTATCTTCCAATCTACCTTCGTTTATTTAATGTTCATATTCTTATTTGCACTATCAAAGTTGATGCACTTTATTTTCTCTACATGTTCACCATATTCTTGGAAGCCAAAATTGATGGAGCAGCCTTGGAAGACAATTTTTTTTTTTTTGAGTTGATAAATTTCACGGATTTAATTTAGTGTCATTTGTTATTGTAAGATAAAGATTAATTTGTAATTTTAATATTATTAGAGATTTTAGAATAGTCTAAGTTCAACTTTTTTAAGAAATAGGGATTTGATTTAAGAATATGGGAATTGGGATGTTATTAGGATTTTATTTCCCTTGATTGAATTATAATGGCAACTGCTCCTTTGAGTTCAACACAAAATAACAATGCAGTACGCCACATAAATCGGCCAAGCACTTGGCATGAGTCTGAATTTATCCAAGTTTTGTCATGTGATATTAAATGAGTAACATTCAGAATATTGTAGTCTGTTGTCAAAATGCTGATAAAATAAAAATTCATCGCGGAAGCGTTTCTTACAGTATACAAACGGCCATTAATTTATATACACGTGAATCTTGTGCTACACCTGATCTCTGAACAGGCTAGTGTCGGGAAGAAGCCTAGGCTTTACTTGAAATTTGGTACTTTTCCCGTTCCACAAATGGAATCAAATAATCTTTTATAATCTTACAGGCTTTTCTACTTTTTTCACGGGAACCATGTACTTCTTGTGCATGCCCCTGCAGATTCTCCAAAATCCTGAGATTCTGCTTGTTGCTGGAAGATAGAGATCAAGAGAAGAATTGAAGTAACTATTGTCCCTCTCCCCATCTCCCTTTCTCTCTCTTCGAGAAATGATAACTTGGGGATTGCCACAACTATTCTACTACACTAATAATCACAAAAAGAACTTTCTTTCAGTAACTTGTATCTCACTAAAAGATATATATATTTTTTTCTTTGAAAAGTGGCCCTTAAAGTTATAGACATAGCGTTGTCAAATATATTTTTTTATATAGAAACTTTCTTTGGGTTAGAGGTTTGTGTTGTAACAAATGTTATTATAGTTGATTTAGACCTACTACAGTGTGATTTGTGATATGTAATCTACTCTCTTTTCATTGTAAAGATGCTAGGATTTAAACTATCAGAGTTTGTGATGATTCAATTCATATATCGATAACGCAATGAAGAAGATTTTGATTTATGTATAAGATTTAATGATTTCAAATGTAACTTGAGATTATACTTTGACTAATCCTAGCGTCTAGGTTTTTGAGTAAAGTACTGGAATAAAAATTCAGAATCTTTTATTCCCTTTTCCTCGTTTGTTCTTCTCTCCTGCCCTCTTCTTCTATTTCTCCCACCATTCTTTCTCTCTTACAGTGGCGAATCCACCTTATCTGCAGTTGGGACAAGTTTGGAGTTATATTATTATTTTGAACTGCCTTTTAGAGGAATCAAAGGCTGAAAATTTATAAAAATAAAAAGGTTGATTTAGGGCAAACAAGCTACAAAGCGTAACGCAAAAAGAAATTTTTTTTTTTTTTTTAAATGAGAAACAATGATTTATTGGAAACGAAAGCAATTGCATATCTTCAGTTTGATAAAAGATTCTAAAATATCTGGAATCCCTACCAAGACAGACTGCCTACACACAAAGTATATCTAGCAAGTGCATGTGCAGCATTGTCCTCACTCTATTAACATAAGAGACACCTCATACAAGGAACTTGTTGCAGCTTTAATACCATTAACAACAGTGCCCCCATCTGCTAACACCTCTTCAGAACCATTGCAGAAATGAATCAAAGGAAGACAGTTAGACTCCACTAATATTTTCTCCAACCCCAGCTCTTGTGCTAACCGTAAGCCTTCAAGCCCGAGCTTCATCCATTAACGGTTCAGTGACAAATTCCCAACAGACAACGCGAGCTGCTACCATGAAGCCATAACTATCATGAACCATCGCACCTCCACCACCCTTCAATTCCTCTCTTTTTGTAGCCCATCTACGTTTATCTTAAGTATGTCAACATCAGGGAGCTACCATTTTAATGAAGAATTCTTAAGCCTGGGTATACAGAAGTCTAGAGGTCAAAGCAACAACCTGAAACATTGACCGACTTGTTCCATCTATCTGTGCTGTGTTCTGTTATTCAACAGCCCAGGAGACCATAAGCAGGTACAGGAACATCTGTTCATCAAGTTGCTAGTACTGCTCCTTAAGCAAGCCCTGAAAATATAGTAACCCACTTTGGTGCCATATCTTCTACACCTTACACATTTAACAGCTTAGATCCGCCGCCATTCCTCTTGCTTGAAGTTTAACTCTTGTTGGCAATATGTTATGAGAGGCATGCCACGCAAACACTTTATTAGGAACATGGGCAACCCAATTTCCTTTCCAAATACCCCCATAAGATGCAGTATTAGAAGAAGCTCCATACCCAACATGCATACACGCTCCAAAAACTCTGTTCCACAAAATATCCACTAGAACTAAATAATGGCCGTTTGCATTACAATGCCAAATCAATTTATCCTCGGCTCTTGTTCTAGTGATAGGAAGCCCACAAATATTATCAGTTTCAAGAGGTAGGAAAAATCTTCTGACTCTTCTTTCCATTATCTGATGTTGGGATCTATCAATTCATTCACGCTACCTTAAAATCTCAAGGAGTAGGAATCCATTTGTCCTTCCATATACCATCATCTAATACCCCGCCGCATTGTAGGGATGACTTCCCAAATGGTCTACCAAGTCAGAGAAGGTCTCACGCTTAATTGAGATTCTAAGAAATGAGAAGAGAGGAAGTACTTACACTTTATAACTTGATGGCGATAGTTAGGATCTGTCAAAAATTTCTAGCCATTTTTGCTAAAAGAGCTTTGTTGAAGGTCCTTAAATCTCTAAATCCCAATCCTCCATCCTGTTTTGAGCGATACAATCGTTGTCAGCTCATCCAATGTATCGTTCTATCTTTCCCATTCCGCCACCAAAACCCATTCATCATATGCTCGAGCTCCTCACACAGTGAATTTGGCAAGCTAAAAACGCTTATAGAGTAAGCCGAAATTGAAGTAGCCATAGCCTTAATGAGTACGTCCTTCCCAGCTTCAGATAATAGCATTCCCTTCCAGCCTTGTAACCTCTTCCACACACTATCATTAATAACCTGAAAGTCCTTGTTTTTTTCCCTCCCAACCATAGATGGAAACTCCCAAAACTAACTGAACTGGATTCCTATTTTTTTTTTCACTGGAATTAGAACAAAACAAAAGGACTAGTTTTTCATAGTTTATTTGCTGATCAGAAGTTTTTGCATACTAATAAAGTATTTTCTTCAGTTCCAAACTCTCCCCCATTCGCTTTGAAAAATAGGATGATATTGTCCGTAAAAAAGTGAGACTTTGGGCCCATTTCGGCTTGCAGACACAACGTTGAGACATCTCGTGTTCGACATCTTTCAACGATCTTGAATGATCTTCTGTGCATGAAAGAAAAAGATAAGGAGAGGAGAGGGTAATATAACCATTTTGTTCACCATTAAACATGACTAAGTGAACGACCGATGCACACTTCATAATGAGATTTACCCGGCCATCTAGATGCAAACCCCACTTTTGACATACATGCCTCAAGATATCACCTCTCTCATTTTATCATATGCTTTACTCATTTCTAGCTTTAATGCTCAAAACCCGTTTCTTCTCTCTCCTATTTTCAATGAATGAGCTCATATGCAATCAAGATAAATTAAGATATTATCGGTGATTTGTCTCCCGGGAAGAAAGTCACTTCGGTTTTCTTAGATAACATGAGGAAGACTAATAATCCTAAAATGCGACATACACTCAATTTTCGGAATCAACACTATGGGTGAAATTAATTTAATTAACAATGGTTAAGGAATGACAAATAAGCAACGAGTAATGTCGGAACCAATAATGCGCCAAATTTTTTTTATTAAAAATTACTCTCATATCATCGGGTTTTGGTTCTTTGGTAGGGATCATTTGCCTCAACGCCAGCTCCACCTCATCCGTTTTGAATACATGCAAGAGAGACTCCTTTCATAGTGTTTGTGACTTGTTTACATATGACTCTTAGGGTTTCATCAAAATTTTGAGGATTTGACATAGTGATGTAGGAGAAAATTCTTCGTCTAATGACATAACGACATGTGACAGTCATACCAGTTAAATTGGTTCTTCCACTGAAAACACGACACATAGTAGAAAGGTAAAAAAGTAATATCCCATATCACAACTTATGGATAACTTAGTCCTATCTCCAGCCAAGTCCTAATTCTATTGGGATTCTCAAATTTAAGGAAATTATATCTCATCAACAAATATGTTCTTATCGGGATTCCACCTCCCACACTATAAAAGGGGGCTCTCACCATCAAAAGGTACATTCAACTATTACTCACAGTTCTTTAGTTTCCATGGCTCTCCACATTATTAAAAGCCCTATCTTAACTTAGGC
Source organism: Bretschneidera sinensis (assembly GCA_023935145.1). NCBI lineage: Eukaryota > Viridiplantae > Streptophyta > Magnoliopsida > Brassicales > Akaniaceae > Bretschneidera > Bretschneidera sinensis. The sequence goes on along the minus strand of CM043701.1, from coordinate 72,698,517 downwards.
ATCAGAGAGTCCCCCCGGAAACACAACCCCTCTAGTCCTCCGATGACTTTTAAGTTTCTTTTCGTTTTGTGTGCGCAGGTACCACATTCCGGCCTTTTATCTACTTGGCAGATTTTTGGTATCAACAGATTGTCGTCGTCCATGGAGATCTTTTTCTTTGAGAGGAAAGAACTCATCTGTTACGATGTCGCCCAAGAATATTGCCAAAAACACTACCAGAACTGGCAGTCACAACCATTGTGCCACCTCCAACCTCCTTGCCATTTAGGAACATGCCGCCTCTGGCTAGAACCCCAACCATCCATCCAAAGGACAATCTCCACAGGATTAACTTTCCTAGTCAAACCAACCCATTAACAAAGCTCCAGCAAATCCAAGTATCTAGGTCCCATAAGATCAAGATGCCCTAACCACTCAGTTTTCGAGCACTCCAGTTACACAGGGGCAGTTCTTGGAGCTCACTCAACTCGTGGCCAGCTTGGCAGTGAAACTCAGGGAACAAGCTAAACCCCCTCCCTCTTTGCTATCCTAGTAAAACTCTCGACCTGCGAAGTGTACTAATCTTAATCATCAGGCTAGTAGTTAGTCTACTGATAAGTGCCAAATATTGCATATTTTGACCCCTTAATTTACATTTGTTAGCTTAGGAATTTGTTACTTTGAGTTGTTTTTTTCGTTGTTTTACGGGTTTACAAGCACTTGGAAAGAAGTTTCACTAAATTGCCAGAATTGCTCGTATAGATCAGTCATTTTTGTGGATTAAATTGTATTGATTCTGGAAGAACCAGGAGATGAGCTATATATGCTTGGAAAGATCCGAATATCTATTTTTTGGGGAATTTACGGCTCATAAATATGATTTTTCTAGAGAAAGTTATGGTAGTTTTAATAGACAAAGGTCAGGCTGTGCGTGATTTCAGCATGGCAGAAGTGATTTTTGCGGATTAAACTGTAATGATTCAAGAAGAACCAGGAGATGAGCCATATATTCTTGGAAAGATCCGGATGTCTATTTTCTGAGAAATTTACGGCTCGTAAATATGATTTTTCTAGAGAAAGTTATGACAGTTTTAGTAGACAAAGGTCAGGCTGTGCGGGATCACTTGGAATGCCAGGAGATGAGTCATTTTAGTAGGATCACTTGGAATGCCATGATTGTTTGGTCCTCATGATTTAAGGGTTGAGATTGACTTCAAGATTGGTTCAAGAAGTTGTTGCTCTATATAAAGGGTCATCAACAACAATCATCATAACAAGTAACACAAGTTCAAGTGTGAGAGTGAAAAGACACAAAACACAAGAGAGGCACAAGAAGAAGTCTTATTCCAAGAGTGGCTAGTGTTGAGAGAGAAAGACTCTCAAATCTTCAGAGGTGTTACAAGTGAGAGAGAGTATTCAAGAAGTGGGGTTCAAGGGCTTTGTAATTAGAATTTTCTTGGGGAAAATTCCAGGGAAACACTTATCTATTTCTTTTCTCTTCTTTTATGTATCAAGAACAAGAGGGTTCTTGAGGAGGTGTTGCTGTAATTGTAAGAACTCTATTGATTTAGTGCAGAGAGCTTGGAGGAATTCACAGGAACGTAGGCATTTGCCGAACCTCGATAACAATTGCTTGTGTTCTTCTTTTAATTGGTTTGATTTCTGTTTATTACAAGTCATTCTAGACTTGGGTGTTTGAAGGTCACCACCTAAGATTCCTAAGGTGATTTTCAATAGTGGTATCAGAGCTGTGGTTCTAGCAACGGCGGGTATTAGAGCAAGACTCCAAGAATCAAAGGAAACTTCTTGGGTGATTCAAGAACGGTATTGGGATCAAGATCTGATTGAGTTCTTGAGGTTCAAGAACGGTGTTGTGATCAAGATTTGATCGTGTTCTTGAGATTTAGAAGTTTGGGAAAGCAATTATGGGTGTTGTATAAATCTTGGGATTTTCTCCGCAAGACGGATTCAAACTTCGTTGTTGAGAAGTTTGGTGGAAAGGGAGACTTTGCCCTTTGGAAGTGAAAAATCAACGCGGTTCTTATGCAACAAAATGTGGACTTGGCTATTGGAGAAGATGATGATTTTCCAGCAATTATCATGGAGCTCCAGCGGAATGAGATGAAGAAGATGGCGTATAACACCATCTTTCTGCACATGTCAGATAGTGTCATAAGGGAGTGTAGAGACTCGGAAGATCCAGCTGTCATTTGGAAGAAATTAGATGAGTTATTTCTTACCAAGACTCTCACTAATAAAATTTATCTTCTAAAACGGATATTTGATTTTAAAATAGATTCTAATAAAGAGTTACAAGATAATCTTGATGTGTTTAATAAACTTGTTCAAGATTTGACTAGTTATAGTATGATATTTTTGGATGAACAATTGGCTGTTATTTTGTTGAATTCTCTTCCCAATTGTTTTGAAAGCTTGATTAATGCTATTAAATATGGAAAAGATACACTAACCAAGGAAATTGTGATCAATGCTATAAGGGCTCATGATTTCAAAGCCAAGATGAGGGAAGGATCAAGTGGAGAAGGACTGTTCGTTAGAGGAAGGCCAGCAACTCGGTATGGCAGCAACATACATGGCTACTACCGGGATAAACTACAGGGTATAGGACAAAGCCATGGGAGAGTGCACTCTAAATCGAGATTTGGAGGAAAGAGATGCTACTGCTGCCATAAGGAGGGTCATTTCAAGAAAGATTGCAAGAAGATGATGAGGGATGAGAAAAGAAGAGGCCATACCAACAATGGAGAGGCTTCGATTGCCAAGGGATAACAACAAGATGATGATGTTCTTGTTGTGTGCTCAAATGTGAGCTGGAGGCAAGGCAGCGAAAAATGAATCTTGGATTTCGGGTGTACTTATCACATATGTCATCAGTGGGATTGGTTCAAGAATTTCAAGGAAACCAATGATGGAAAGGTCTTCTTAGGGAACGATACTTCTTGCTAAGTGAAGGGGATAGGAGACATCCAATTGAGGATGTTTGATGGAATTACAAGGCTGCGAAGGAATGTGAGATATCTTTCAGATTTAAAAAGAAATTTGATCTCATCGGGGCAACTAGATTCCATGGGGTACACATACGCAGAGGGAGGAAAGATCAAGATAACCAAAGGATCTTTGATAGTGATCAAAGCAGCAATAAAGGATGGTCTCTATGACATGATCGGAGACACAGACATCAATGATCAAACAGCAAGCTTGATGGCTGAGATGGATAAGAGAGCTCTTTGGTACAATTACTTGGGAAACATGAGCGAAAAGGGCTTGCAAGTTCTCAGCAAGAATGGTTTACTTGATGGTAACAAGGTAGAGAAACTTGATTCCTACGAGTGTTGCGTTCTTGGGAAGCAACATCGGGTTAGCTTCAACACTGGAGTGCACAAGTCTAAGGGTATTCTTGACTACATTTATGCGGATCTTTGGGGACCAGCAAGAACACCAACACAATGAGGTAATCTTTACTTTCTTTTTTTAATTGATGATTATTCTAGAAAGGCTTGAGTTTATTTTCTTAAAAATAAATCAGATGCTTTGAATAAGTTTGTGGTGTGGAAAAAGTTGCTAGAAACTCAAACGGATAAGATAGTTAAGGTTTTAAGAACTGATAATGGCTTAGAATTTTTTAATAAGGATTTTGATAAATTCTGTGAGTTAAATGGGATTCTAAGACATAGAATGGTTGTGAAAACCCCTCAGTAAAATGGAGTTCCTGAGAGGATGAATAGGAGCCTTATGGAAAAGGTTAGGTGCATGTTAATTGGTTTCGGATTACCCAAATGTTTTTGGGGGGAAGTGTTGTCTACTGCCGCGTATTTGGTTAATAGATCACCCTCTAGAGCTTTGGATCTCAAGACTCTCGAGGAGATGTGGAGTGGTAAACCCCCTGAGTTAAACAACCTTAGGACTTTTGGATGTGCTGTGTTTGCACATCAAAAGGATGATAAACTTAGCCCAAGGTCTAGAAAATGTGTGTTTCTAGGATATGGGGAAGGGGTTAAGGGGTATAGGTTGTGGTCTTTAAAGCAAAAAGGAACTAAACTCATAATAAGTAGAGATGTCTTTTTTAATGAGCATTTATTTCCCTATTTGGAGAAAACTAACCCTACAAGGGATGGTAGGCAAACCAGCCTGATATTTGTGGAGCATAGTATCAAGGAAAATTCAGTTCAGGTAAAGCAAGGAAGGCAAGAGGGTTCGGACTAGGTAGAGCCCATTGATGAAGGCCAAGCTCAAGACACTCATGAAGAGGCTAAACTAGAAGGGGATAATGCTGCAAATCAGAATGATTATCAGCTCACAAGGGACCGGGAAAGAAGGTTGGTCAGACCACCTTTGAGATATGGTTTTGTGGATGCTAATGTAGCAGCTCCTTATTCAGAAGGAGGGATAAGTGAACCAGAAACTTACATTGATGCCATGGGATGTAAGGATTTATCAAGATGGAAGCTAGCTATGAAGGAGCAAATTGATTCTTTGAGGAAAAATAACTTTTGGGAAATGGTGTCGAAACCAGAAAAACAGAGAGTTGCAGATTGTAAATGGATTTACAGGATCAAAGAAGGGAACACTCCAGGGGATAAAGTCCGGTACAAGGCTAGGTTGGTGGCGAAGGGGTTTATGCAAAGAGAAGGCATAGATTTCATCGAAATATTCTCACTGGTTGTGAAATACAAGATGATAAGGATAGTGTTAACTATGGTGGTCCAATTTAAGTGGGAGATCGAGGAAATAGATGTGAAGACAGCGTTCTTACATGGAGAGCTTGATGAGACCATTTACATGAGGCAACCCAAAGGCTATGAGGAAGGAAGGCAGGGAGATTTGGTGTGCAAATTGAAGAAATCTCTCTATGTCATGAAGCAATCACCTCGGCAATGGAATAAGAGGTTCGATTCTTTTATAACTAGCTTGGGTTTCATGAGGAGTTACTATGATTCATGCTTGAACTATAAAAGTCACAAGGTGGAGAAAATGGTGATTATCCTCATCTATGTCGATGACATGCTGTTGGTTGGGAGCAAAAGGGAAATGATAGAAAGGTTGAAGTCTCAACTCAGTTCGGAGTTTGAGATGAAGGATCTTGGCCATGCACAGAAGATCCTTGGGATGAGTATAATCCGAGAAAGGAAGAGAAATAGGTTGAAGGTTTCTCAGTCTTCCTACATAGAAAAGATGATATCTAAGTTTTCTATGGAAGATAGTAAACCAGTAAAGATTCCCCTTGCTGGTCATTTCAAGTTCTCCAACGATCAATGTCCTAGAACGGTGAGGAGAAGAAAGAAATGGAAAAGATTCCTTACTATAGTGCGGTTGGATTAGTTATGTTCACCATGGTAAGCACTAGACCCGATATTGCTCATACAATAAGTGTTCTCAGCAGGTTTATGAGTAATCTCGAAAAGGAGCATTAGCTTGGGATGAAGTGGTTGCTGAGGTATTTGAAGGGAAGCCCAGATGTGGGGCTTATTTACAAGAAGAGGGGTAAGTCCATCTGTCTAAAGGGTTATGATGATTCGGACTATGGAGCAGACCAGGATAAAAGAAGATCGATTACATCTTACTTCTTCAACTTAAATGGATGGTGTATAAGTTGGAAGGCTCAGTTGCAGCCAGTGGTAGCACTCTCAACAATCGAGGCTGAGTACATAGTGGCAACGAAAGCCATTAAGGAGGCTATGTGGTGCAAAGGGTTGTTGGAAGAGTTGAAGGTCCTAAAAGAGCAAATGGTGGTGTATTCGGATAGCCAAAGTGCATTGTATTATGCAAGAATTCGGTGTTCCATGAGAGGACAAAGCACATGGATGTTTGGTATCATTTCATTCGGGAAAATGTTACAGAAGGATGCATTCAAATGGACAAGGTAGCCACGGAAGAAAATCCTGCAGATTTAGGCACCAAAGTTCTACCTCTAAGCAAGTTCAATCATTGCCTTGGACTTCTTAGGATTGGAGTCGGATGATATGGTGACTCATATTGAGTTTGGATCCTGAGTTCTCTGCGCAATGGGTTCGGGTTTAATTGCTTAGACAAAGGTAGAGATTGCTGGGATTTGTCTAAGGATTAAACGGATGGAAAAATGGAGTTTTCAGCATCAAATACAAGTGTGTGTCGCGACACAAGCTTTGTGCGCCTCGACCTCCAGCATGGAGAAGTTTCTCCTCCAGGAGTGTGCCACAGCACAGGGTGGTGTGTACCGCAGTGCCCAGCAACTGGATGATGTTCTCTCCTGTGTGCATCATGGCCTGCCCTATTTTGGGCCGCGGTGCCAGGGACACCTGATACCTTTTGATCAGCACTTTGGAATGGTGCGTGGGACTTAGTTAAAATGCATAGGATCACTTGGAAGGCCATGATTATTTGGTCCTCAAGATCTAAGGGTTGAGATTGACTTCAACATTGGTTCAAGAAGTTGTTGCTCTATATAAAGGGTCATCAACAAAAATCATCATAACAAGTAACACAAGTGCAAGTGTGAGAGTGCAAAGACACAAAACATAAGAGAGGCACAAGAAAAAGTCTTATTCCAAGAGTGGCTGTTGTTGAGAGAGAAAGGCTCTCAAATCTTCAGAGGTGTTACAAGTGAGAGAGAGTATTCAAGAAGTGGGGTTCAAGGGCTTTGTAATTGGAATTTTCTTGGGAAAAATTCCAGGGAAACACTTAGTTCTTATCTCTTTCTTTTTTCTTCTTTCATATATCAAGAACAAGAGGGTTCCTGAGGAGGTGTTACTGTAATTGTAAGAACTCCATTGATTTAGTGCTGATGAGAGACATAAAATGCATCTTAATAGTACTTATTTGGTAGCATCATAGGGTTGATCGAGGTTTGAATTACACTTTTATACCTTAATAACTGATAAGTGCTTAAATAGTCATATTTAAGCCCCTTAATTTACACTTGTTAGGCTCTTTATTTATCTATTTCTATGGATTCTACTTTATTTTCATGTTTCGTGTGTTTTTCATAGGACTTGGACAAAAAGATGATAATTTGGAGCTTTTAGAAGCAAAAGTCAAGATCTGCCATCCAACAAGGTGCACTTGAGCACACCACATTGAGATTAAGCACACAAGAGCACGAGTGCACTTGAAGAAGGCTCGAGTGCACACCTGCGATCGAGTGCATCCCGCATACGCTCGAGCGCAATCACTCCAGAGACGGCAGAGCCAGATATGGAAAGAAGTCTTCCGACTCCAAAAAGGAATTAGGGCTTCGGGACACCATAGGGACCCTATAAATAACCTTGTAAAACACATAAACCATACCTTTTATTCTAGATTCGAAGTAGAGAGCTTAGGGGAGGAATTAACTACTCGTCTCCCGAGTCTTCTTCGGTTTTAGTTTTCTGTTTTTATTTCATTATGTTTATAATATTTAATTTACTTAGCATGTGCAACTAAACTCCTATAGGGCTCGATTGAAGCCCTAGTTATGCTTTTCCACATGTTCATTCATTGATTATCTTTGCTATAACCTTGTTAGAATATTTAACTTGATTAATACCTATTTGTATTTACATTCCTCATATGTATGTGCCTGATCAACGTATGTATGTGGTATGGATAAGTTAGTCGAATCAATTTGGATGACCGAGTCCTGGGTTCGACATTAGTAACAAGGGATATCCACACCGGATTCTCGGGTTAATCAACATGGAAAACCAGGAGCGGACCAAGCCCTAGGTCCCATGTGGTTGTCGATCTCCACAACCCTCATGCTCTCTTAAGGAACAACTCAGTAGACACCCATGCTGAATCCCTTAAGAGAGAAAAGAGTTAGAGTATACACCATGCCTAACTCGTTGCATAGGGAGATCAATAGCCTAAGGTGTGGACCAAACCTTTAGGTTGGCAGCCATTAAATATTCATGATAAGGCTACAGCATTGAAACTTTAGTTAGTGGGAAAGTATAATTAGTTGTGGATATCGTAGCCCTATGTTCTCATTATTATTATTTACTCGCAATCAAACTGTTATTTCTCTTTTTAACTTGAAGAAACTAATTTTAAATTGAAATTTACCAATCCCTGTGGAAATGATCTCGCACTTGCACACTATTTTACCACAGACCTTGTGCACTTACAAGTAAAACTAGGATGGTTATTTGTGTATTTATTTAAGTAGATAATTGTCACAATAAGTTTTTGGCTCCATTGCCAGAGATTATGCTAAATTTCTTTTTGGAATTATTTTCGTTAGTTTATTTTATTTTATTCTGTTCCGTTTTATTTTTTATTTTTATCATAAATCAGATTATTTCTCCTTTTCATTTTATGTTTTTGTTCAGGTGTGCAGAGGAGGAGTTTTCTGTTCTCATTGCGATCGAGCACAAGCCCAGTGCGATCGAGCGCTGTTCTTGGTTCGCTCGAGCGCAAAAGCTCTAGAGAGTACCCGAGCAGCAGTACTGAAACCGATACACTGAAGCTTTTCAACTAATTCATTCAAAGGAGAAGCACTAATGGTGGAAGCTAGTTATGCTTATCTAGTTACTATAGAGATGAAGCTAGATATGCTTATAAAAGCCATGACTTCTCAAAACATCTCACCTAGTCCACAAGCCAAACAACTCCAAGTATGTGCTATATGTTCTTGTTTTGATCACACTACTGACAATTTCCCTTTGTATTCATCTGCAGATCAAGAGCAAGCAAATTATGTGGGACCAAACAAATACAACATATATGCAAATACCTATAATCCTGGATGGAGGACCCACACCAACTTCTCATGGAGCAAAGATCAAAATTCCTTGAACTTTCAAGGGCAACAAAGGAACCCCAACAAACAGCCCACTCAGTTCTCGAACCCAAGAAAAGTGACCTAGAGAATCTTGTGATGCAGTTGGCAACTCAGCAACAACAATTGATGACCTCACAAGATCAACTTATGGCAGAGGAAAGGCAATTTTGGATTGAGATCAGACAAACCACTGCACAGCATGAACAAGCCATTCAAAGATTGGAAGTATAAGTGGGGCAATTGGCTAAGGAGCTAAGTGAACAAAAGCAAGGTGTTGTTGAATAAGTTTTTCATGACCATCATGTTGATCCATTAGAGACCACCCTCACCCATTATTTCAAAGGATCAAATATTGAGCCAAAATCTAAAGACATTACTGATGACATCATTGAAACCGTGCACCTTGTTGTGAGTTTTAATTTACTCGCAAGCGCACGAGTCTTTTGCAATATAGTGTTGTGCAAGTGCGAGGTCGAATCCACAAGGAATTGTGTTGTGAAAATACAATTTAATATAAACTAACTTTATCTTAACCTAGTTCCAAATTTGTAATTATATGTTGCAAAATAAATAAAAGCTAAACTAAATTGATTTTAAAAACTAATAAAAAGACTAAGGTTTCTGAATCCACCCCGCCAAAGTTTAAGCATATATGTCCTAAAAACATAGCCTATCAAAACATTTCATGAATCCAACTATAAGATAAAAAACAAAGAATATCCCAATTAAACCAAAAGCATCCAATGTATCTGCTCTCAACAAATCACAAAGGAAATCCAATTTAATAAAAAACAATTCGATGTATCCATCAGATGAAACACAAGGAATATCCAACAGAACAATTTAAACTCAATCAATCACAAGATTAACTCAAATAATTGATAGAACATTTATATTAAAAAATATCAGATTTGTACAAGCAAATATGAACTACTATGCCAAACAATGGCAGGGCTTCATCTTCAACCTTAGCTGAAGATTCTAGCCACTCATAATTATGAAACTACAATTCATAATAAAAATGCTAAACATTAAACTAAAACAAATAAATAAAAAGAAATATATAACTTTACATGGGAGAAATTCCACTCGCTGATGGGCGACGCTTCCCCTCGTGGTAGCAAAGCCTTCAGGATCCACCAGAACGCTAGCAAACATCCACCGGTTAACACCAAAGTGGCTCAGGAATTGTACCAAATGGCACAAAGAATTGCACACTGAATGATGAGGCCAGATGGTGTATATATAGGGGGAGTCCCGGAGTACAAAGGGTTACAAATTCGATGTGGGATACTGCCCGGGTGCACTCGATCGCAGTATGGTGCGATCGATCGCATGTGCACTCAATCACAAGTTTGGTGCGCTCGATCGCAGGAACACTGCAATGCAAAGATTTCGATGTGGAATATTTTTCATGCGCTCGATCGCAGCACGGTGCGATCGATCGCATTTGCTCTTGAAGCTTGACATCTCCCGAAATGCTTCATTTTCACCACAAGCCTATAAAAACACAGAAAACAAATAAAACACATAAAATAAAGTGAAATAATACAAGTTAAGAGCTTAACAAATATAAATTAAAGGGCTTAAATATGCAATATTTTAGACTCATCACACCTCCTAGAGGCCTCTCTAAATTATCCAAGTAAGTGCACCGATCCATTTGACACTCTTGTGCCTTCTAATACTAATTTTTCCCTTTTATTGTCTAGGCACTAAATTTAGAGTGGAAGAAATTGATGAAGCATTTGACTTATGCTTATATAAGAGAGAATAAGACACTACCTATGCTGGTTACTGCCAATATTTGTTTTAGGGAAGAATAAGGCTTGGTCTGACTGAAGACATTAAAATTAGCGCTCATGGGAGGCCCCCCACAGCTTATCCTTTTATTTTTATTGTTTTTTATATTTCTTGTCATTTATTTAATTTCAGTACTTTTTGTTTTCCCGTATTACGTTAGTTTTTCTTTTTTTTAGGGACAATGTGTGCATCCGTTCAAGTTTAGGGGTGAGATATGAGCCATACCGGCCCAGCTAGTTCTCCATCTCCCAGGTCAGATCTTTTTATGTTATTCACACATTGGGGACAATGTGTAAATTAAGTTTGGGGGCATGAGAGACATATGCACACACTAGGTCCCAGTTTTTGTTTTAGAAAAGATAAATGCATGTTCCTTTGGTAACAAAAATTTTGGTTGAATTAAAAATTTGATAAAACTTCATTAGTAAGCTTAAAATCTAGAACATATAGTCTTATATTAGGAGTCTTACAAAGTTAGTTACCTGTCTCAAGGCACCAAAGAATTCACAAGTTTGATCCAAATTTGCACAAGCACATTTAGCACGCATTTGTGTGGGGTATGACACATAATTCTTTTATATATGTTTCCATAACCTAACTGTAATCGGAGGACTTATTGAAAATAACATTTTGGTATAAGAAAAATAAAGAAAAATGTTCATCATGCAAAAAAATGATTAAAAAGCTTCTAATGATCATTAAAAACTTTTCACTGAGTAACTGGGCCTCTTGCCTCGGTAAGCATTGAGTGTTCACGTCAAAAGGTGGGAAGTAAGCCTTCAATGATCATAATAACAAATTTTCACTAAGTAACTGGGCCTCTTGCCTCAGTAAGCATTGAGTGTTCACGTAAAAAGGTGAGAATTTCATTTAGAAGCATTAAAAACCTGTTAGTTCCGTAGCCTTTTTGATTCGAGTTAGTAAGTCCTTAGGGGTGTCTTTACACCTAATGCCCTAAAACCATCTGGTTTGGGAGTCATTGGCTAAACACTCGTTACAATGGTCAAATAGAAAGCTCGATGGAACTCAACATGGCAAAGATCGCATGATAAAAAGAAAAAGAAAGAAAAAGCAAGTATTATGCCATTTTGTTCTCTTTGATAAGAAATTCGATAAAGGTTTGGGCATCGAAACACTATACACTAAAATTATGTGGAAGCCCTATCTTATATGTGCTAATTCATCACATACAAATCAAACTTGTGATGCCTTAGGCCGGCCTTAGGTAAGTAACACGAGCTTTTGAAAATCCTTTTTCAATACAAAAATGTGTTTTTATTTTAAGCTTACTCATGAACGGTTATCATAGTTTTATGCACAACCCAAATTTTTGAATATCATGGAAATGAATTTATCTTTAAATTTTGTTCTAACATAGTCTTTAGTTTTGTATTGCTAAGGGACTAGCAATATGTAAGTTTGGGGGTGTGATAAGTGCTTAAATAGTCATATTTAAGCCCCTTAATTTACACTTGTTAGGCTCTTTCTTTATCTATTTCTATGGATTATACTTCATTTTCGTGTTTTATGTGTTTTTCACAGGACTTGGATAAAAAGATGATAATTCGGAGCTTTTAGAAGCAAAAGTCAAGATTTGCCATCCAGCAAGGTGCGCTCGAGCGCACCCCATTGAGATTGAGCGCACAAGAGCACGAGCGCACTTGAAGAAGGATCGAGTGCACACCTCCGATTGAGCGCATCCCGCATACGCTCGAGTGCAATCACTCTAGAGGTGGCAGAGCCAGATATGGATAGAAGTCTTCCGACTCCAAAAATGAATTAGGGTTTCAGGACACCATAAGGACCCTATAAATAGCCCTGTAAAACACATAAACCATACCATTTATTCTAGATTTGAAGTAGAGAGCTTAGGGGAGGAATTGACGACTCATCTCCCGAGTCTTCTTCGGTTTTAGTTTTTTGTTTTTATTTCATTATGTTTAGAATATTTAATTTACTTAGCATGTGTAACTAAACTCCTATAGGGCTCGATTGAAGCCCTAATTATGCTTTTCCACATGTTCATTCATTGATTATCTTTGCTATAGCCTTGTTAGAATATTTAACTTGATTAATACCAGTTTGTATTTACATTCCTTATATATATGTGCCTGATCAACGTATGTATGTGGTATGGATAAGTTAGTCAAATCAATTTGGATGACCGAGTCTTGGGTTTGACATTAGTAACAAGGGATATCCATACCGGATTCCTAGGTTAATCAACATGGGAAACTAGGAGCAGACTAAGCCCTAGGTCCCGTGTGGTTGCCGGTCTCCATAGCCCTCATGCTCTCTTAAGGAACAACTCAGTAGACACCCATGCTAAATCCCTTAAGAGAGAAAAGAGTTAGAGTATACACCATTCCTAATTCGTTGCATAGGGAGATCAATAGCCTAAGGTGTGGACCAAGCCCTTAGGTTGGCAGCCATGAAATATTCATGATAAGGTTAGAGCATTGAAACTTTAGTTAGTGGGAAAGTATAATTAGTGGTGGATATCGTAGCCCTATGTTCTCATTATTATTATTCACTCACAATCAAACTGTTATTTCTCTTTTTGACTTGAAGAAACTAATTCTAAATTGAAATTTACCAATCCCTATGGAAATGATCTCGCACTTGCACACTATGCTACCATAGACCTAGTGCACTTGCAAGTAAAACTAGGATGGTTATTTGTGTATTTATTTAGGTAGATAATCGTCACAATCATAACTCTAAAGTGATGTTCTTAGATCATTAACTTATTTCGGTGCATTTTTCAGGTATTTTATGTTTGAAATAGATGGAAAAGCTCTCATTGCTTAAAGCTCGAAGATTCCATGCATATCGGAGTGAAGGAGTGCTTCCGAAAGGAAAAAAAAACGAAGAGTTTATGTGCAAGAAGCCCTTCAGTGGAAGCCTAAGCGCCCAAAAGAGAGGGCCTAGGTGCCCAGAATCTCCAGCTAACCAAGTTTAGTGAGCGCCTAGGTGCCCAGAAACTAGGGACACGGTGCTCAGAAGATTGCCTCACCAAAGATCAGGCTAAACAGCGGTACACATAAGTGAGAGCCGTGGCACGCACACGATCCCCTTCTCCGAGTTATGACCTAATTAGGACTTTAATGATAGTTTAAACCTTAAAACACCCTTGGAACTCTTGTATTATAAATATATTGCTTAGGGTTTAAGAAGGGACATCGAAGGAGGCTGGAAACAAAGAAGAGAGCTACGGTGTTCAAGAATGAGCCCCATGACTAACTAATCTCAAAGCAAGGCAAATGGATGAATCCCTAGGTGTAGTTGTTCTTATTTTCCTTTCTTAATTCAGTTGTAAGGATTTATTGTTAAAGCATTGTTTATGATTTACTCTTTAAACAAGAAGAATTGAGGTTCATGTGACAGCTGCACTTTGTGTTCTTCTTACCTTAGATTTTCTTAATCCGATGATTGCATGCTTCTTCTCCATATAAGTCTAGTCAAGCTTTTCTTATGTCAAGTTGTTTGGATGTGATTGAGATCGGTAGATTTATCTTTTAGGTTTGTCCATTACTGCGATATTTTCATTGAGATATATTGTCGTTTCTTGATAAACCTATAGGATAGGTCATGTGTGCTTGAATTGAAAGTAAAGAGTACTTCATAGAAATTACATTAGGGATTACATGTGCTTTAATTGAATATTTACCGATTGCTTGGTTGGGATATGAAACTTGCAATCGAGACAAAAACAACTGAATCGAGATTGGAATAAGGCAACGAACTTAGGGAGGATTCCTGGAACCTTGTTGTTCTCCATTTATATTCTTCATTATATTTACACAACTCCTTCACACAATTTCATTATTAAAACTCAGATTTACTTATTTGGATTTTATCATTTCGTATTGAAGTTTAGATCTTCCCTTGTAGTTCACTTTTCCCCGTGGAATCGACACTCCAAAGCTGTGCTACAACTACCGCGTTATACTTTGGGTGTAATCAAATTTTGGCGCCGTTGCCGGGGAAACGCGCTTAAGTACAACGAAGATTGTCAACGTTGAGATAAGACGGTAATATCGTTCTTTGCTCTTTGTTTTGATTTGTAATTTGTAATTTGTAATTTTTATTTTTCTATTTTATTTGTTTCCCTCTAATCCCTTTGGTATATGCTTAGACCGAGAGATTCTCGAGGTAGATTCATTAAAAGACCCGAGTTAGAGTTACCCTCTCCTTCCACGTCCATTAGTGAAACCTCACCTAGCGCTCACCCAAGTGAGAATTTAGAGGATTCTGTTAACATGGCCGAGAATCACAATGAAAATGTTGCTAGGACAAGTAAGGACTATTTGCATCCTAGTCAAACGGCCACACCATCCTGCATCATGTTCCCCCCTAATGTTCAACAACCTGATTTTTAGTCGGGCATGATCCAATTGTTACCAACCTTCCATGGATTTGAGAATGAAAACCCCTATATCCATATTAGGGAATTTGACGAAGTGGTAGCTACTTTTCAAGGTATGGCTAATATGGTAGACACCGTTAAACTTAGGTTTTTCCCCTTTTCACTTACGGAAAAAGCCAAGGTTTGGCTGTACTCGTTAAGGCCTAGGTTTATAGGTAGTTGGGATAAGATGACTCGAGTTTTCTTCCAAAAACACTTCCCAACCCATAAGACCAATAACCTTAAGAGACAAATCTCAAACTTTGCACAAAAGGAGAGTGAAACTTTATATCAAGTTTGGGAACATTTCAAAGACCTTTTGAATTCTTGTCCACACCATGGGTATGAGAGTTGGTGGGTAGTTAGCTATTTCCATGATGGACTTCTAAGTAGAGAAAGGCAGTTCATAGAAATGATGTGTAATGGAAATTTTCTGCAGAAAGACCCCGACCAAGCCATAGATTTCTTAGATGACCTATCGGAAAAAACCCACACTTGGACAGGACCAAATGCCATGGAAAGCACTAGGAGAAATCAACCCGCTGGGATTTATCAACTTAGGGAAGAGGACAGCCTTAAAGCCCGTTTAGAGGCCCTAACTAAGGAAATTAAAGCCTTAAAAACCAAGGATGCTAGAGCCCCTAAACCGGTTGCTAGGGTAGAGTCCCATGAACCTTGTTTTATATGTAATGGGGTAGATCATCTACCTAGGGATTGTCCAGCTTATTTTGAGATTAAGAGAGAGTGTAATGTTGTAGGTATACCCTTTAGGAAACCAGACTCACCTTACTCTAACACCTATAATTCCGGTTGGAAGAATTACCCTAATTTTAGTTGGAGATCCGATATACAACCTCCTGCCCAATCTAGTACCCAATTGCAACCGAAAACAACCTCATTTAATGTACCTCAATAGTCTTTACCTTTGGAGGATATGTTTTAATCATTTATGCAGGTACATGCCAAGAGTGTGGAAGAGCAAGGCAAAATAAATCAACGGTTGTTAGAGAAGCAACAAGCAATTAAAGAGGAACAAAGGGTGATAAAGAGTCAACTCACCTAGTTGACTAGTTTCTTGACGGTTCAAGAACAAGGTCATTTTCCTTCACAGCCACAACCTAATCCAAGGGGACAGCATGTGGCACAAACCTCAAATCTTGAAAATCAAAAAGTTAGAGAGGTTAATGCCATAATCACTCACAGCGGTAAGAAAATTAATGGGCCCACTCTACCATCAAACTTGAGCAACAAGGATAAAGCCCCCAAGGAACAAGAAGCCCACGATGATTATTCTCCACCGGTGCCTTTCCCTCAAGCTCTCCTTAAACGTAAGGAGATAAATTCAGCATTGAAAGGTGAGATTCTTGAACAACTTCAGCATGTTAAAATTAACCTCCCTCTTCTTCATATTATAAAATAGGTCCCCAACTATGCCAAAGTCATCAAATATCTATGCACATTCAAGAGGAGGCATAATGTAAAGAAGATGATATTCTTAATGGAGTAAGCAAGTGCTGTAATTGGCAGTAAGACACTACCCAAATATAATGATCAGGGCTGTCCAACAGTGGCTGGCCAAATTGGAAACAAATCTTGTGGTCAAGCATTGTTAGATTTGGGTGCTAGTGTGAACCTCATGCCATACTCCATGTACTTACAGCTCAGTTTAGGTGAGATCAAACCAACCTCCGTGGTACTTCAATTAGCGGATAGATCGATAAGAAAACCAAGAGGTATTGTGGAAGATGTTTTGTTGCAAACTGATAATTTCTGTTATCCTGTTGACTTTATGGTTTTAGATATTGTTTCTATGGTGAATATGGAGTCCAAAATTCCTTTGATACTTGGAAAACCATTCCTTGCCACTGCCAATGCCCTCATTAATTGTAGGAATGGCCTAATGAAATTATCATTTGGAAATATGACTCTAGAGGTAAATGTTTTCCGAGTCTCAAGTCAGCCACATGAAGAGGATGAGTATTTTGACACTTATATGATTGATAAGCTTAATTTGGAGGATGAGCACATTAAAGATAATTCTAACTCTTCGGAATTCCCTCCTAATAATTTTGACTTCGATGATTCTGTAATTTATCCCCATACCGTTAATGTTGTTGATGTTTTTGATAAGTTACAAGGATTTATTAAAAAATCATGGCAACCATGCTTTAAGGAGTCGCTTGAGAGAAATCACATGGATGCAAGAATCACATAGCCTACTGCTAATAGTAAATGGGTAACACCAAGAACACTTGAGCCACATGTGGTGGGCTTTAAGTATTCCTTTCCAAAAGACTAGCACTAAGGCCATTAAGTATGGAGCCTCATCTTCAACACCACAATGAGGCCAGCAATGAGAGTGGTGCAGCATCTAGCTGAAGATGTAAAACTTAGTGCTCATGAGAGGCACGCCACAGCATATCCTTTTTATTGTTTTTTATATTTCTTTTTCTTGTTTATTATTAGTATTTTTTTGTTTTCCAGTATTACCTTTGTATTTCTTTTTCAGAGACAAAGATGCACAACAGTTCAAATGGTGGTGCATAATTTTCAGATTCTGTGCACTTTTGGTTACAAAGGGAGTTTCGTTTACTTTTTCTTTCACATTGAGGTCAATGCAATTTTTAAGTTGGGGGTAGAAGAAACATATAATTTTTTTTTATTGAACTGCTTGGTGTCACTTTCCCTTTTTATTTGTTCTTAGCATACTTTGTGTTAGCCTTAGAGTTAATTCACATCTCAATGATATGAGCTTAATTGAGATAGCATATTTTATTTAGAAGAAATTAAATTTTGCTTCAGTTTGAAAATAATTTAACTGTCAATCTTCATTTGGTTTGAGACTCTGGTTTGCGGTAAGATTGTATGATTAGTCTAAAAAAATTTAGAGAAGTTTTATATGTGATTGTTTGTGAATACTTTTGCGGTCTTGAAAAGCTCTAGAACTTATTTGATAATCACTTGAGGCGAATTCCTAGAATGCACATTACTTAGGATATGATATAGGCCATTTTTGAACTGTTTGAGCCTTTTAACCTTACCTTTGTTATATTTATCACTAGTTACCTGTTTAAGCATTTTTCTTGAAAAAGAATTTGAGCCTTGATTCTTTCGGTAACCCATTTACTTACCTTTATGAGCCTAAAAATATTTTATCCTTATCTTTCTTTTAGAAGAACTTAGTTATACACATTTGTTGAGAAGCACTTGAGAGGAGTAAGGATGGAAATATGAAAAAATATTACTTCCATAACCCAAGTACATTAAAGGAGATAAGTTAGGGGTTGTGGAAAAGAAAAGAATGAAAAAAAGTGAATGGTCCTATGCCAAAATAAAAAAATAAAAAAAGAGAAGTGAATAATGGCAAAGAAAGAAGAAAAGAAAAAAAAAGTAGTGATCTATTAAGAGACATGCGTGAAAAATGGTTGAAAGAGTTGGGTGTTAAAGTAAGGTTATCTAGTGCTTAAAGTGGTTGTGTTTAACTTAAGAGACTCAGTTCTTTTACTTGTTTAATCCTTCCTGTTCTTTCTTAACCTTTACCGTAGCCTAATATTACAAGCTTATTAAAGACCTACTGATCCAAGGTGGTGTGAGTTTTCTACAATAGTGGAGAGTGATTTGAAAAATAAGCCTATGAAGCTTGGTTTGTGATTAATGTCACACAATTTATTATGTTTTTAGAGGCCAAGACTTGTATTCATGAATGCTATACATAAAATTATCCAGGTGTTCAGATTAATGGACTGTGGTAAGATGGATGTTAAGAGTCGATAACAATTTTAAGATTGATGTTTGGATTACTTTTGGACTTAAGTGATATTTAATGATTCTAAGTGCGTGTGTTATGTGCAATTTCTGAGACAAAAAGTGAATTGCTCCTAGTTTAACACTAAACATCGCTTTACTTTGTGTTGATTCCTACCATAGAATTCATCTCTTGTTTTTGCTTGAATTGTTAGGGACTAGCAATAAGCTAGTTGGGGGTTATGATGAGAGTCATAAAATGCATTTTAATAGTACTTATTTGTTAGCATCTTAGGGTTGATCGAGGTTTGAATTACACTTTTATACCTTAATAACTCTAAAGTGATGTTCTTAGATCATTAACTTATTTTGGTGCATTTTTCAGGTATTTTATGTTTGAAATAGATGGAAAAGCTATTATTTCTTAAAGCTCGAAGATTCCATGCACATCGGAGTGAATGAGTGCTTCGGAAAGGACAAAACGAAGAGTTTATGAGCAAGAAGCCCTTCAGTGGAAGCCTAAGCGCCCAAAAGAGAGGGCCTAGGTGCCCAGAACCTCCACCTAACCAAGACTAGTGAGCGCCTAGGCGCCCAGAAGATTACCTCACCAAAGATCAGGCTAAGCAGCGGCACACATAAGTGAGAGCCGTGGCGCGCACACGATCCCCTTCTCCGAGTTATGACCTAATTAGGACTTTAATGATAGTTTAAACCTTAAAACACCCTTGGAACTCTTGTATTATAAATAGATTGCTTAGGGTTTAAGAAGGGACATCAAATAAGGCTGGAAACAAAGAAGATAGCTCGACATTACGGTGTTCAAGCATGAGCCCCATGACTAACTAATCTCAATGCAAGGCAAATGGATGAATCCCTAGGTGTAGTTGTTCTTATTTTCCTTTCTTAATTCAGTTGTAAGGATTTATTGTTAAAGCATTGTTTATGATTTACTCTTTAAACAAGAAGAATTGAGGTTCATGTGACAGCTGCACTTTGTGTTCTTCTTACCTTAGATTTTCTTAATCCGATGATTGCATGCTTCTTCTCCATATAAGTCTAGTCAAGTTTTTCTTATGTCAAGTTGTTTGGATATGATTGAGATTGGTAGATTTATCTTTTAGGTTTGTCCATTACTGCGATATTTTCATTGAGATATATTATCGTTTCTTGATAAACCTATAGGATAGGTCATGTGTGCTTGAATTGAAAGTAAAGAGTACTTCATAGCAATTACATTAGGGTTTACATGTGCTTTAATTGAATATTTACCAATTGGTTGGTTGGGATATGAAACTTGCAATCGAGACAAAAACAACTGAATCGAGATTGGAATAAGGCAACAAACTTAGGGAGGATTCCTGGAACCTTGTTGTTCTCCATTTATATTCTTCATTATATTTACACAACTCCTTCACACAATTTCATTATTAAAATTCAGATTCACTTATTTGGATTTTATCGTTTCGTATTGAAGTTGATATCTTTCCTTGTAGTTCGCTTTTCCCTGTGGAATCGACACCCCAAAGTTGTGCTACAGCTACCGTGTTATACTTTGGGCGTAATCCACTGAGAGCTCGGAGGAGCTCATGAGGACGTAGGCATTTGCCAAACCTTAGTAAAAATTACTTTTGTTCTTCCTTTGATTGGTATGATTTTTGTTTATTACAAGTCATTCTAGACTTGGGTGTTTGAAGGTCACCACCTGGGATTCCTAAGATGATTTTCAACAACCTTCAAGAATATGAAGATAGGAGTTGATCAGCTCAAATCTGTGGCCTCCCCACTTTACAACTTCTTAGGGAAGCCCATTGATGAGAATCATAAAATGCATCTTTACAACTTTGGGGTGTCGATTCCCTGTGGAATCGACACCCCAAAGTTGTGCTACAGCTACCGTGTTATACTTTGGGCGTAATCCACTGAGAGCTCGGAGGAGCTCATGAGGACGTAGGCATTTGCCAAACCTTAGTAAAAATTACTTTTGTTCTTCCTTTGATTGGTATGATTTTTGTTTATTACAAGTCATTCTAGACTTGGGTGTTTGAAGGTCACCACCTGGGATTCCTAAGATGATTTTCAACAACCTTCAAGAATATGAAGATAGGAGTTGATCAGCTCAAATCTGTGGCCTCCCCACTTTACAACTTCTTAGGGAAGCCCATTGATGAGAATCATAAAATGCATCTTTACAATACTTAATTGTTAGCATTTTAGGGTTGATCTAGGTTTGAATTGCACTTTTATACCTTCACAACTCTAAAGTGTCATTCTTGGATCATTGATCTATTTTGATTCATTTTCAGGTATTTTAAGTTCAAAAGATATGGAAAAGCTATCATTTCTTGAAGCACAATGACTCGATGAACACTGGAGTGAAGGTTCACAAGCACTTGGAAATGAGTTTCACTAAATTGCCAGAATTACCCGTACAGATCAATCATTTTTGCAAATTAAACTGTATTGATGCAAGAAGAACCAGGAGATAAGCCATATATGCTTAGAAATATCTGGAAGTCTATTTTTTGGAGAAATTTACGGCTCATAAAAATGATTTTTCTAGAGAAAGTTATGACAGTTTTAGTAGACAAAGGTCAGGCCTCCAGAACAGCATTAGCCTATGTTGCGGCATCCCTTAACCCATGCCCTAGCACCCAGGAACTACCCAACCAAGTGGAAGGCAAGTGCCGTAGCATCCCTCAGCCTGTGCCATAGTGCGCACCCATTTTTCCCATCTCCGAGTCTGAACTTAATTAGGGTTTTAGCAATAGATTAAACCCAAAAACACCCTTGGACCCTTGTACTATAAATAGATCACTTAGGGTTGAAGAGAGGGGAGGTAATCAAAGGCTGGAAAACTCCAGAGAGGCTGCCACACACTCCCCCATGGCCAATTAATCTCCAAGTAAGGCAAAGAGATGAATCCCTAGGTGTAGTTGTTCTTATTTTCCTTTCTTAATTCAGTTGTAATTTGGATTTATTGCAAAACATTGTTTATGATTTATTCTTTGCTTAAAAAAGAAGAATTAAGGTTCATGTGACAGCTGCACTGTATGTTCTTCTTATTTTAGATTTTCTTAACTTGGTGATTGCATACTTCCTCTCCATATAAGTTTAGTCAAGCTCTTCTTATATCAAGTTGTTTGGATGTGATTAAGTCCGGTAGATTCATCTTTTAGGTTTGTCCATTACTGCAATATTGTCATAGAGATATATTGTCGTTTCTTGATAAACCTATAGGATAGGTCATGTGTGATTGAATCGAAAGTAAAGAGTACTTCATAAGCAATTACATCAGGGTTTATATATGTGCTGTGACTGAATATTTGCCGATTGCTTATTTGAGATGTGAAAATTGCAATCGAGATAAAGACAACTGAATTGAGATTGGAATAAGTCAACAAACCTAGGGAGGATTCTCGGAACCTTGTGAATCCTTGTCCACACCATGGGTATGACAGTTGGCGGGTAGTTAGCTACTTCTATGATGTACTTCTAAGTAGGGAGAGACAGTTCATAGAAATGATGTGTAATGGGGATTTTCTTCAAAAAGATTCCGACCAAGCCATAGATTTCCTAGATGACCTATCGGAAAAAGCTTACACTTGGACAGGACCAAATGCCATGGAAAGCACTAGGAAAAACCAACCCGCTGGTATTTATCAAATTAAGGAAGAGGATAACCTTAAAGCCGTTTAGAGGTCCTAACTAAGGAAATTGAAGCTTTAAAAGCCAGAAACACTAGGGCCCCTTAACTGGTTGTTAGGGTAGAGTCTTATGAGCCTTATTTCATGTGTAATGGGGTAGATCATTTACCTAGGGATTGTCCAACTTATTTTGAGATGAAGGGAGAGTGTAATGCTGTAGGTATACCCTTTAGAAAACCAAACTCACCTTACTCTAACACCTACAATCCCGGTTGGAAGGATCACCCTAATTTTATTTGGAAATCCGATATGCAACCTCCTACCCAATCTAGTACCCAATGGCAACCAGAAACAACCTCATTTAATGCTCCTTAATAGTCTTTACCTTTGGAAGATATGTTTAAATCATTTATGCAGCAATATGCCAAAAGTGTGGAAGAGCAGGGCAAAATAAATCAACGGTTGTTAGAGGAGCAACAAACGATCAAAGAGGAACAAAAGGTAATAAAGAGTCAACTCACCAAGTTGACTAGCTTCTTAACGGTTCAAGAGCAAGGTCGTTTTCCTTCACAGCCACAACCTAATCCAAGGGGACAACATATGGCACAAACCTCTGGACTTGAAAATCAAAATTTTAGAGAGGTTAATGCCATAATCACCCACAGCAGTAAGAAAATTGATGGGCCCACTCTACCATCAAACTTGAGCAACAAGGATAAAGCCCCCAAGGAACAAGAGGCCCATGATGATTATTCTCCACCGGTGCCTTATCCTCAAGCACTCCTCAAACCTAACGAGATAAATACAGCATTAAAAGGTGAGATTCTCGAACAACTTCAGCATGTTAAAATTAACCTCCCTCTTCTTCATGTTATAAAACAGATCCCCAACTATGCGAAAATCATCAAGGATCTATGCACACTCAAGAGGAGGCACAATGTGAAGAAGATGACATTCTTAATGGAGCAAGTGAGTGCAGTAATTGACAGCAAGACAGCGCCCAAATATAAAGATCCAGACTGTCCAATGGTGGCTTGCCAAATTGGAAATAAATCTTGTGGCCAAGCATTGCTGGATTTGGGAGCTAATGTGAACCTTATGCCATACTCCATATACTTGCAGCTCGGTTTATGTGAGATTAAACCAACCTACGTGGTACTTCAATTAATGGATAGATCGATAAGAAAACCAAGAGGTATTGTAGAAGATGTTTTGTTGCAAATTGATAATTTCTACTATCCTATTGATTTCTTGGTTTTAGATACTGTTTCTACTGTAAACACGGAGTCAAAAATTCCTTTGATACTTGGAAGACCATTCCTTGCCACTGCCAATGCCCTTATTAATTGTAGGAATGGCTTAATGACATTATCATTTGGAAATAGGACTCTAGAGGTAAATGTTTTTCGAGTTTCATGGCAGCCACATGAAGAGGATGAGTACATCAAAGATAATTCTAACTCTTCAAAATTCATTCCTAAAAATTTTGAATTCAATGAGTCTTCAGTTTATCCCCATACCGTTAATGTTGTTAATGTTTTTGATAAACTACAGGAATTTATAAAGAAATCTTAGCAACCATACTTTGAGGAGTTGCTTGAGAGAAGTCACATGGATGCGGGAATCAAATACCCTACTGCTGATAGTAAATGAGCATCACCAAAAACATTTGAGCCACATGTGGTGGACTTTAAGTATTCCTTGCTAAAAGACTAGCACTGAAGCCACTGAGTATGGAGCCTCATCTTCAGCACCACAATGAGGCCAGCAGTGAGGGTGGTGCAACGTCTGGCTGAAGACGTAAAACTTAACGCTCATGGGAGGCAACCCACAACATATCCTTTTATTTTTTTTTGTTTTTTTATATTTTTTTTCTTGTTTATTATTATTATTTTGCTATTTTCCAATTTTACTTTCGTATTTCTTTTTCAGGGACAAGTATACGAAGCAGTTCAAATGGTGGTGCACAATTTTCAGCTTTTGTCCACTTTTGGCTACAAAGGGAGTTTCCTTAACTTTTACTTTCACATTGAGGACAATGCTTATTTTAAGTTAGGGGTGGAGGAAAGGAGAAAACATATTCCTGTTTTTCAAATTTTTCTTTGAACTGCTTGGTGTCTTTTTCCTTTTTGTTTGTTTTTAGCATACTTTGTGTTAGCCTTAGAGTTAATTCACATGTCAATGATATGAGCCTAATTGAGATAGCATATAGCATTTAAAAGTAGTTAAATCTTGCTTCAGTTTGAGAATAATTTAAGTATCAATCTTAACTTGGTTTGAGACTCTAGTTTGTGGTAAGATTGTATGATTAATATAAAGCATTTAGAGAAGTTTTATGTGTGATTGTTTTGTGAATACTTTTGCGGTCTCAACAAGCTCAAGAACTTATTTGATAATCACTTGAGGCGAATTCCTAGAATGCACACTACTTAGGATATGATATAGGCCATTTTTGAACCGTTTAAGCCTTTCAAACTTATCATTGCTATATCTGTCACTAGTCACCTGTTTGAGCCTTTTTCTTGAAAAAGAATTTGAGCCTTGTTTCTTTCAAAAACCTATTTAATTACCCTTATGAGCCTAAAAATATTTTATCCTTACCCTTCTTTTAAAAGAACTTAGTTGTACACATTTGTTGAGAAGCATTTAAGAGGAGTAAGGATGAAAATATAAAAAAAAAAACCCATAACCCAAGTATATTAAAGAAGATAAGTTGGGGGTTGTGGAAAAGAAAAGAAAAAGAAAATGAAAAAGGAGGTGAATGGGTATTTGCCAAAAATAGAAAAGAAAACAGAAAAAAAGTGAATTATGGCAAAGAAGGAAGAAGAAGAAAAGAAAAAAAATGGTGATCTATTGAGAGAAATGCTCGAAGAGTGGTTGAAAGAGTTGGGTATTGAAGTAAGGTTATCCAGTGCTTAAAAGTGGTTGTGTTTAAAGCTAAGAGATTTAGTTCTTTTACTTGTGAATCCTTTCCGTTTTTTCTTAACCTTTACCTTAGCCTAACATTACAAGCTTATTAAAAGGCCTATTGATCCAAGGTGGTGTGATTTTTCTATAATAGTGGAGAGTGATTTGAAAAATAAGCCTATGGAGCTTGTTTATGAGATTGATGTCACACAATTTGTTATGTTTTTAGAGGCCAAGACTTGTATTCATGAATATTGTGCATAAAATCATCCGGGTGTTCGGACTAATGGATTGTGGTAAGATGGATGTTAAGAGTCGATAACAATTTTAAGATTGATGTTTAGATTACTTTTGGACTTAGGTGAAATTTAATAATTCTATGTGCCGTGTGTTATGTGCGATTTTTGAGACAAAAGTGAATTACTTTTAGTTTAACACTAACATCGCTTTACTTTGTTTTGATTCCCACCATAGAATTCATCTCTTGTTTTCGCTTGAATTGCTAGGGACTAGAAATAAGCTAGTTGGGGGTTATGATGAGAGTCATAAAATGCATCTTTACAATACTTAATTGTTAGTATTTTAGGGTTGATCTAGGTTTGAATTGCACTTTTAGACCTTAACAACTCTAAAGTGTCATTCTTGGATCATTGATCTATTTCGATGCATTTTCAGATACTTTAAGTTTAAAAGAGATGGAAAACCTATCATTGCTTGAAGCACAATGACTCGATGAACACCGAAGTGAAGGTTCACAAGCACTTGGAAAGGAGTTTCACTAAATAGCCAGAATTACCCATACAGATCAATCATTTTTGCAAATTAAACTGTATTGATGCAAGAAGAACCAGGAGATGAGCCATATATGCTTAGAAAGATCCGGAAGTCTATTTTCTGAAGAATTTTACAGCTCATAAAAACGATTTTTCTTGAGAAAGTTTTGGCAGTTTTAGTAGACAAAGGTCAGGCCTCCAGAACAGCATCAACCTATGTTGCGGCATCCCTCAGCCCATGGCGTAGCACCTAGGAACTACCCAACCAAGTGGAAGGTAAGTGCCGCAACATCCCTCAACCTATGCCGTAGCGCACACACGTTTTTCCCATCTCCGAGTCTGAACTTAATTAGGGTTTTAGCAATAGATTAAACCCAAAAACACCCTTGGACCCTTGTACTATAAATAGATCACTTAGAGTTGAAGAGAGGGGAGGTAATCAGAGGCTATAAAACTCAAGAGAGGCTGCCACACTCTCCTCCATGGCCAATTAATCTCCAAGCAAGGTGAAGGGATGAATCCCTAGGTGTAGTTTTCTTATTTTCCTTTTTTTAATTCAGTTGTAATTTGGATTTATTGCTAAACATTGTTTATGATTTATTCTTTGCTTAAACAAGAAGAATTAAGGTTCATGTGACAGCTGCACTGTATATTCTTCTTATTTTAGATTTCTTAACCCGGTGATTGCATGCTTCCTCTCCATATAAGTTTAGTCAAGCTCTTCTTATGTCAAGTTGTTTGGATGTGATTAAGTCCGATAGATTCATCTTTTAGGTTTGTCCATTTCTGCGATATTGACATAGAGATATATTGTCGTTTCTTGATAAACCTGTAGGATAGGTTGTGTGTGCTTGAATCAAAAGTAAAGAGTACTTCATATGCAATTACATCAGGGTTTATATATGTGCTGTGATTGAATATTTGCCAATTGCTTGTTTGGGATGTGAAACTTGCAATCAGGATAAAGACAACTGAATTGAGATTAGAATAAGTTAACAAAACTAGGGAGGATTCCTCGAACCTTGTCGTCTCCATCATATTTTCAATCTATTTACACAATTTTCTTATATTACTTTACTATCAAAATTCAGATTTACTTATTTGGATTTTATCGTTTCGTATTAAAGTTTACACTTTTCCTTATGGTTAACTTGTTTCCTTGTGGAATCGACACCCCAAAGCTGTGCTACGACTACCACGTTACACTTTGGGCGTCATCACCCATATTTGCTGAAAATAGTATAGTCCTACCTGTGACAGCAGGTTTAGCACCGCGGTAAACCACTGTGATGATGACGTTTTTGGTCATCAAGCATCCATCTTTTTACAACACGTTGCTGGGAAGGCCAACACTAAACGTAATGAGGGTCGCAGTTTCAACTTATCATCTGAAGATGAAGTTCCTCATGGAGAATAGGATTGGAGAAGTAGGAAGGAATCAATAGACATCTCGGTCGTGCTTCCTTAACTCAATCAGAGGCCACCTGAAAACTAAGACCTTACCCATAGAGGTTGAAGATCTACAAGATTAGTTCAAACCCAACAAGGCTAACCTATGGAATACCTAGTAATCATCCTGCTGAATAGAGTAGGAGATAGCAAGATTATGTAGACTAGTTAAACAATAACCCGATTCCTTGCACAGAGAACATTAAGAACCTTAAGAAATTCTATTAGTGGGCATTTCTATTTTCTTTTCAAGTTATGTTATTTTGATTAGTTATCAATAAAGTCATTATTTCGGAATTCATACTAAATTGATTCGCCGAGGAGGAAGCGCAAGAGTGCTAAGCTCATTCTTTCACTATGGAATCCTCATTAAGTCATCACACTAAGAGTGCTAAGCTCATTCTCTCCTCAAAATCTCTTTCAATCAATGAAGAGAAGAGAGTGACGACTTTCCTCTCTCCTCATAAGCCCCTTCAATCAAGACCTATTAGAGATTTTCGAACATCTTCCATTTTCAAAGACGTCCTCATCTAAGGCCGAGGGAAGACCCTTAACTCCTAGGACCTCTAGCAGATAAATGCAAAGGAAAGATGAATCCATACTAGATCTCCTTCTTTGAAAGCTGCAGGCTTTCTATGTTTATTTGCTTGCTTGTGGTACTTCTCATTTTGCTTCTCAATATGAGCTCGAATCTGCTCATGTAATTTCTTGATCTCCTTCGTTCGTTCATCGACATCTCCACTAAATTGGGTA
Source organism: Bretschneidera sinensis (assembly GCA_023935145.1). Taxonomy (NCBI): domain Eukaryota; kingdom Viridiplantae; phylum Streptophyta; class Magnoliopsida; order Brassicales; family Akaniaceae; genus Bretschneidera; species Bretschneidera sinensis. The sequence goes on along the minus strand of CM043701.1, from coordinate 72,670,299 downwards.
GTAGTCGGAAGTGGAGCCAAATCAAGAGGGCTAATAGGTTTGAGACCATAGACAGCCTCAAAGGGGCTATAGCCAGTGGTTTGGCTAGTAGACCTATTATAGGCAAATTTAGCTTGAGCTAAGAGGAGATCCCATTGACAGATGTTCTTCCCCACAAAGCTTCTCAAAAGATTTCCCAAACTTCGATTAACAACTTCAGTTTGATCATCTGTTTGGGGATGATAAGAGAAGCTGAATTGAAGGATAGTGCCAAGCTTTCGCCAAAGAGTACGCCAAAAATGTCCGACGAACTTGGAATCACGATCAGAAGTAATTTTCTTAGGAATGCCATGAAGTTTGACAATTTCTCTGAAATATAGGTCAGCAACATGAGATGCATCAAGAGTTTTGTTGCAAGGAACAAAATGAGCCATCTTTGAGAATCGATCAACCACCACCATAACGGAGTCTTTATTTCGTTGAGTTCTTGGCAAACCTACAATAAAATCCATACTAATGTCCTCCCATGGGGCATTAGGAATAGGTAATGGGATGTATAGCCTGGTGTTTTGCTTGTGGCTCTTTGCGAGGTGGCAAATTTGACATTGCTTCACATATCGCTCAACATTTCTCACCATTTTGGGCCAAAAAAAATGTTCTTGCACAAGAGTTAAAGTTTTATCTCTACCAAAATGACCAGCAAGGCCTCCTCCATGGGCTTCTTTGATAATGGCTTCTCTCAACGAACATCGAGGAATGCACAAAAGATTGCCCTTGAAGAGAAAACCATCTTGTAACAAGAAATGGTTGATAGGACCATTAGAAGATTCCTTCCATGCATTGCCAAAATCAAGATTATCTTTATAAAGTTCTTTGATAACTTCAAAACCCAAAACCTGCACTTGCATAGTGTTAAGTAAAGAGAGTCTTCGACTTAGGGCGTCAGCAACTTGATTAAGTTTACCTGACTTGTGCTTGATGGAGAATGAATAGGCTTGCAAGAATTCACTCCACTTTGCATGTCGCTTGTTGAGTTTTTGTTGGCTGCTCAAGTACTTTAAAGCTTCATGATCAGAATGAAGTATAAACTCTTTATGGAGTAGATAATGACTCCAATGCCCCAAGGCACGAACAAGAGTATAGAATTCTTTGTCATATGTTGAATACTTATTTCGAGATTCATTAAGCTTTTCACTAAAAAAGGCAATGGGTTTACCTTCTTGGCTGAGAACACCACCAACCCCTAAATTAAAGGCATCGCAATCAACTTCGAACACTTTGGAGAAATCTGGAAGTGTAAGGACTGGGGCCTCCGTTACCTTCTGTTTGAGAAGTTCAAAGCTCTTTTGGGCTTCCTTCATCCACTTGAATGTTCCCCCTTTAAGGCATTCCGTGATAGGAGCAATAATGGTGCTGAAGCCTTTGATGAACCGTCGATAGAATGATGCAAGTCCATGAAAGCTTCTTATGTCGTGAAGGGACTTGGGAATAGGCCAGCTGGTGAGTTCCTCTATCTTGCCCGGATCCATCATGATTCCTTCTTTGCAAACAACATAGCCTAAGAACACAAGGCTATTAGTGAAGAAATGACACTTTTTCAAGTTGACATACAGCTTTTGTTCCCGTAAGGTTTGGAAAACTTGATAAAGATGCTCCATATGTTGCTCTTGAGACTTGCTGTAAACTAAGATATCATCAAAGTAAACAACAACAAATTGACCCATAAATGGTTTGAAAATATGATTCATAAGGCGCATAAAAGTACTCGGAGCATTAGATAGTCCGAATGGCATGACCATCCATTTATAAAGACCATCTCTCGTTTTGAACACTGTCTTCCATTCATCGCCATCTCTCATGCGAATTTGATGATATCCGCTGCGAAGATCGATGTTTGAGAAGATTGTGGCTCCATGAAGTTGATCCAAGAGATCATCCAACCGTGGGATGGGAAAGCGGTACCGGATGGTGATTTTGTTGACAGCCCTACTGTCAATGCACATTCGCCATGAACCGTCCTTCTTTGGTACTAGAAGTGCTGGAACAGCGCAAGGACTCATGCTTTCTCGTACAAGGCCTTTGGAGATCAGCTCATCAACTTGACTTTGTAACTCTTCATGCTCCCTTGGATTCATCCGATAAGCTGCTTTGTTAGGTAAAACAGAACCTGGAATAAGATCAATATGGTACTGTATACCCCTCATAGGTGGAAGGCCCGGTGGAAGTTCTTCAGGAATAATATCAGGGAATTCCTTAAGAAGTGGTTGTATTATAAGTGGAATCTCAATGGGATCTTTCTTTTCAACAACTGTAAGAGCGTACCCCTCTCCACATTCTGTTAAAGTTTTCTCAACTTCACCTACAGAAAGTAAACTACAACCCTCCCCTTTAGAAGGTTTAGGAGTGAATATCATTTTCAGTGGGGCTAAAGTCACTTTAATTCGATTCTTTACAAAAGAATAGGTGTTTTTGAGACCATCATGGATAACTTTCCTATCATACTGCCATGGCCTACCAAGTAGTATATGACATGCATCCATAGGGACAACATCACACATAACTTCATTCTCATAATTTTTCCCAATGGAGAATTGAACTAAGCGTTTCTTAGTTACCTGAATATCGTTGCCTTTTCGAAGCCATTGAAGTTTGTAGGGATGGGAATGAGCTTCTGTTTATTCAGCTTCTCCACCATGGTTGTAGACACCACATTCTCACAACTTCCCCCATCAATGATGACATTACACACCTTGCCATTGGAAGTGCATTTGGTGTGAAAAATGTTTTTTCGAAGCCAATCATCTTCTGCATAAGTTGACTTCAAGAGTCTACGAATAACAAGAGACTCTCCCTGATCCGCATACATGAACTCCTCCTCGGATTCGTCCTCTACTTGCTCCTCCTCATCATTATCTTCCAATTCTTCTTCAACAAGGGAAATTATCTTGCGATTTGGACAATCGGAAGCAATATGTCCAAAACCATGACATTTAAAGCATTTTCTACTTGAATTAGAATTATTGAAGCGATTAGAACCCGATGGAGCTTCATTCCTTGCAGGTGGTTTGACAGCTGCAGTTTTGGTTGATGGAGTGGCCTTGGAAGTAGAACTACTCCCCCGATTTGTGATTCCATCGCGATTGAAAGGTCGATAAGTATTCTTACGCCCTTCCATTAATTGTTTCTCCACCTTTAGTGCTAGCTTGCAAACATCATTGTAGGTCCAGTAAGGTTGTAATTGTACAACATTACTGATTTCACGACGTAACCCTCCAAGGTAGCGGGCTACCATTTGTTCTTCGGGCTCTACGATGTCACAACGCATCATAGAATAATCGAACTCTGCTGTATATTCTTCCACGGAGAGATCGTTTTGTCGAAAGTTATGGAACTTAAGAAAAACATCTTGCCTATAATGATCTGGCAAATACTTCTTCTTAAGAGCCTTCTTCATCTTTGCCCATGTCACAATGAGACTCTTCCTTTCACGTTCTTGCTGCCTCTTAAGGTGTTCCCACCAAATAGAAGCATGTTTTCGTAGCTTGATGGCAACAAGCTTCACCTTCTTGTGATCTGCAACATCTTTGTAATCAAAGATCCGCTCAATGGTGTTAAGCCAATCAATGAATTCATCGGGTTGCATTCTTCCTTCAAATTCTGGAATGTCCACCTTGACGTCATAATCACGTTGGAAAACATGATTTCTTAGCTCACGGGGGTGAGGTGGCGTGCTGTCATTTGAGGCATGGCTATGAGCTTGGTGAAAAGGATTAACTTCGTCTCCATCATTGCTGGAAACTTCAACATCTGAGCCATGATGAGGAGCACTATGTTCAGAAGTTTCATAACGCTCTAGGCGTTGTTCGAGTTGCTGCACTTGTCTCCTCAAGGCTTCCAGCTCGATATCTCACGGGTCTCCTTGCAGTGCTGGAGCTGCTATTGGAATAGCTTGACCACGACGACCACTACTAGCCATAATAACAAGAACTATGGAAATCAAGGTGTTAGATATCACACTTAAGAAACCAAAGCTCTGATACCAATTTGATACCGGATTTAAATAGAATTGAAGGAAACTAAACAAACAAACAACAAAATGAAAGATAGGAGTTCACCACCCAAGAGATAACACTAAAGGGATATAGAATATCACCACACAAAGGATTAACACAAGGGATACAAAACTATAGGAATTCACCACTCTAAGGTATACCAAAGAGATACAGAATTACAAGAAAGAGAAACTCTCTTCTCAAAGGCCAAAGGCTAATTTCAATTTATAAACTCAAGTCTGATTTTCAACTTACAAACACAAGTATTTATAGAGCTTAGAACAACCCTCTAAGCTTAGAAAAAGTAAGAAAACAATCCATAAAACATTCAAAGAAATAATCCCTAAAACAAAGAAGGAGACAATCCCTAAAACATGCAAGGAATCAAGGAATTGGTCAAAAGTAAAAAGAGGAACACAATTTCGGATTTTAAGGAGCACTCAATGACCAGAATTCAAACGGTCATATCTTCTTGTAGACATCTCCAAATGGGCTGAAACTTGTTTGGTTTGAAAGATGACGTCTTGAACTTTAATTTTGACTTAAGAAAATCTCAAAAAAGAGATCGTTTGGGCCTGGTATGATCAGCCTAACTCCAGTAGGCTGTTACATCCAAATCTTCTTCCACTTTGGGCTTGGACCTTGCACCTTGCTTAGTTGACAAAAGATTATTAGATTTTTGTTGAGCAGGCCCATGCTAGGTTGGACATACCCATGTCACTAAGTTTTTAAAAGATTGTTGCACTAACAAAAGAAAGTTTTAGGAGCATGAGACAGTAGCCTTGACCGAAGAGGTGAGTGCTGTATTATTAAGAAAATTACCACCTAAACTAAAAGATCTGGGAAGTTTCACTATTCTTTGCAGGCTAGGTGACCAGCTTTTCGAGCATGCATTATTGGACCTAAGAGCGAGTGTCAATTTGCTACCTTACAATGTATTCAAGACACTAGGTTTGGGGGAACTCCAACCAACCTCCATTACTCTACAATTGGTTGACAGAAGCATCAAACGACTAAGAGGTATCCTCGAGGATGTTTTGGTAAGAGTAGGTAAATTTATTTTACTTGCTGATTTTATTGTATTAGATATGGAGAAGTGTCATATGCCTGTACCACTCCCTATCATCTTAGGGAGACCATTTCTGATCACTGCTGACACAAACATTAATGTAAAAAGAGGCATTGTCACAATGAGAGTAAATGATGAAGAGGTAGAATTTAAAATCTTTAATACATTAGACTCTACAAAAGCTAATGATGAATATCACAATGTAAGTTTCATACATGGTGCTGATAAGGAAGTATCTAAAGTCCATTAAACTGCTCCATTGAAGACCATCCATGCTGACATAAGATTGGACATTAGGCTAGAGGATAATGTGATTAAAAATATCCATGGAGCTGTGCACATCATCAAGAGCACACCTAAACCTACAAGTAAGTATAATCCTAAAGTTAAAAATCTTGCACTTACTAATACTACTCCTTATTTTATTGACCAGGCACCAAAATGGGAGACAAAACAGCCATCAACGGCACTGGAACCACCTGATGGGGGCCCTCAGTGCCTCCTTCAAAGGATGTAGCCTTGAAGCTATCATAGAGAGCGCTTGAGCAAATTCCATTTACATAACATATAGCTCAAGTGCCTCTATCGAGGTGAGTGGTACTGAGACCACTACAAATTGGTATGACTGTATCGTTCCTATTTTTACCTTAATTCATTTCTTTATACTTTTTTTAATATTTAGCAAATTTCTACCATGCGATCCAGTGCTGCCTTGCCCTGCATTGCGCGCGAGCACATCACACTACGCACTTGCGTATCATTCGATCGAGTGTACTTCACAAATGCACTCGAGCGCACTCGGGGGTAGAGAAGTCATGTGCATATTATAAACAATTCCCTCTTCCTCGCTCACTTAAGCTCAATTTCACTTCTGACATCTCTCTCTCGCATGAACCATCACACATAGCAAAAACCCGAACTTCAACCCCCATCCGGCACTCCACACCACCACCCTCTCGCGACAAAACCAAGCCAACCACTAGGCAAATACATTTTCTTTCTCCTTTGCACACACATAACCCTCCTAAGCACACAAGGTACACACATGTTTTTCTTTTTCTTTTTTTGATACTTACACACACAATTCTGATCTATAGTTTACATATACATTATCTATATATGTTATTTGTGTGTATTGATTGGATAGTTTTCCATTTGCAGGAGGTTTTGGATCAAGGGTGTATGCATTCTATAGCTTTCAGTTTTTGGTGCGCATAAGGTGCTTGACATATTGCCTGACCGAGTGCGATCAAGTGTACTTCAATTTGTGCGATCGAGTGCACCAGTAGCTACGCACGAGTGCAATCACACAAGAAGCACTACTATTTATCCACAACATATGGCTTCCACATCCCGAGCTTCTAGCAACCGTCACCAAACATCCCGGCCCAGTTTTGAACAGCGTGAAATACTATTCGAGACAAAATTTAAAGTAGAAGAGGACTTCAAGACTTTGAATGCCACAAGAGGGGCTGTCCAAGAATTCAAGAGTCGAGGTCTCAAGCGGCTATTCAAGCCGGTCTGCTCGACGGTATACACTAGATTCGTGGTCAGTTTCTACGAAAACCTGATCTATGACTGCATTAGGTCGGAGATCTTATCTTCTTCAGTCTAGGGCCGATTTATAGAGCTGACCACCACTGACATAGCCAGCTCTTTACACTGTTTTGATGAGCCTCCATCGGAGGACAGCCACATAGAGGAGCAGCCTGACTCGTTTTCTCTCCCACACATCATTGAGGATATGTGTGTAGGTCAGTATGCCGACCACCACAACAATGCGGGAAGCCGGTCAAGGTTGCCTCCCCGCCTATGGTTCGTCGACTCAATCCTGCAGCATAATGTGTGCCCTTTGGGGCATAAGACATAGAGGTGGGATTAGTTCTTACAAGCTCTCTACGCCTTTCACCGAGGTCACTAATACTCCATCCCAGCAATCATATGGAGTCAGATACACAATTTCTGGGATGGGGTACATAATCGGCAGATGACCACAGCCAAAAACTTGGGGTATTCATTTCCTCTTCTTGCTCAGTCATATCTTCAAGAAAAAGGGGATTAGAGGCTCCTCTGTGGATAGCCCGGTCAGTGACCATCCTTTCTTTGGTAGAGCCCAGTGGAGCCTCAGCCAGTTGCATATGCCCCAAGGACCTCGGGCACAGATACCACCCGTCGAGCCTATAGTGGATGATCAGATAGAGGCCGAGCATCCACCAGTGAGCCCTTTATGGGAGGAGGACCAGCCAGATATGGGTTCCATGGAGTATCAACATCTTATGGATGAGCTATCCTTCTTTTGATGTGAGCTATCCGACATCCGTCGAGAGGATCGTGAGGCCGCCCATTTGATCAATCGACGGATTGATGGGTTAGAGGCGTAGTTTACACGACAGGAGGCGATGTTACAGGCCATCCTTGACCGCCTACCTCCTGCACTCGGTACCTCATCGACTGCACCCACAGATGATCAGCAGTGAGAGGATACACCGTCTGGCTGAAGACGTAAAACTTAGCGCTCATGGGAGGCACCCCAGACATATCCTTTTGCATTTTAGTTCTTTTTATTTGTTTATAGTTATATTTACATGTCTATTATTTATATTTTTGTTTTTCGAAACAATGTTAATTTTTCTTTGATAGGCACTTAGTGCGTGCATCCAGTTCAAGTTTGGGGGCGTGCACAAGTAAGCAAGCAAGCAATCTAGTTCTCAATCTCCCAGGTCTGATCTTTCCATGCCACACACACATTGGGGACAATGTGTATTTTAAGTTTGGGAGTAGTGGGAGATACTAGATACTATTACACACACACTTGAAACACATGCACACACAAAGTTCCCAGTTTTTTTTTAGAAAAAGATAAATGCATGTGCTTTTGGTAACAAAAATTTTAGTTAAATTAAAATTTTGATAAAACTTCATTAGTAAGCTTAAAAACTAGAACACATAGTCTTGTAATGGGAATTTTACAAAGTTAGTTACCTATCTCAAGGCACCAAAGAATTCACAAGTTTAATCCAAATTTAGCATGCATTTATGTGGGGAATGACACTTAATTATTTTATATATGTTTCCATAACCTAACTATAATATAAGGAGTTGTTGAAAAGAACACTTTGGTATAAGAAAAATAAAGAAAAATGTTCATCATGCAAAAAGAAAATGAAAAGCTTCTAATGATCAATAAAAAAAAACTTTCCACTGAGTAACTGAGCCTCTTGCCTCAGTAAGCATTGAGTGTTCACGTCAAAAGGTGGAAAGTAAGCCTTTAATGATCTTAATAACAAATTTCCACTGAGTAACTGGGCCTCTTGCCTCAGTAAGCATTGAGTGTTCACGTCAAAAGGTGGGAATTTCATTTAGAAGCATTAAAAACCTGTTAGTTCCATAGCCTTTTTGACTCGAGTTAGTAAATCCTTAGGGGTATCTTTACACCTGATGCCCTAAAACCATCTGGTTTGGGAGTCATTGGCCAAACACTCATTACACGGGTCAAATAGAAAGCTTGATGGAACTCAACATGGCAAAGATAGCATGATAAAAGAAAAAGAAAGAAAAAGCAAGTATTACACCATTTTTGTTCTCTTTGATAAGGAATTTGATAAAGGTTTGGGCACCAAAACGCTATACAGTAAAATTATGTGGAAGCCCCATCTTATATGTGCTAATTCATCATACACGAATCAAACTTGCGATGCCTTAGGCCAACCTTAGGTAAGTAACACGAGCTTTTGAAAATCCTTTTTCAATACAAAAATGTGTTATTGTTTTAAGCTTACTCATGAATGGTTATCACAGTTTTATGCACAACCTAAATTTTTTGAATATCATGGAAATGAATTTATCTTTAAATTTTGTACTAACATAGTCTTTAGTTTTGTATTGCTAAGGGACTAGCAATATGTAAGTTTGGGGGTGTGATAAGTACTTAAATAGTCATATTTAAGCCCCTTAATTTACACTTGTTAGGCTCTTTATTTATCTATTTCTATGGATTCTACTTCATTTTTGTGTTTTATGTTTTTTTTTCACAGGACTTGGACAAAAAGATGATAATTTGGAGCTTTTAGAAGCAAAAGTCAAGATCTGCCATCCAGCAAGGTGCGCTCAAGCGCAACCCATTGAGATCGAGCGCACAAGAGCACGAGCGCACTTGAAGAAGACTCGAGCGCACACCTGCGATCGAGTGCATCCTGCATACGCTCGAGCCCAATCACTCCAAAGGCGGCAGAGCCAAATATAGAAAGAAGTCTTCCGACCCCAAAAAGGAATTAGGGTTTCGGGACACCATAAGGACCCTATAAATAGCCCTGTAAAACACATAAAACATACCTTTATATTCTAGATTTGAAGTAGAGAGCTTAGGGGAGGAATTGACGACTCGTCTCCCGAGTCTTCTTCGGTTTTAGTTTTCTGTTTTTATTTCATTACGTTTAGAATATTTAATTTACTTAGCATGTGTAACTAAACTCCTATAGGGCTCGATTGATGCCCTAGTTATGCTTTTCCACATGTTCATTCATTGATTATCTTTGCTATAGCCTTGTTAGAATATTTAACTTGATTAATACCTGTTTGTATTTACATTCCTCATATGTATGTGCCTGATCAACGTATGCATGTGGTATGGATAAGTTATTCGAATCAATTTGTATGACAGAGTCTTGGGTTTGACATTAGTAACAAGGGATATCCACACCGGATTCTTGAGTTAATCAACATGGGAAACCAAGAGCGGACCAAGCCCTAGCTCCCGTGTGGTTGTCGATCTCCACAGCCCTCATGCTCTCTTAAGGAATAACTCAGTAGACACCCATGCTGAATCCCTTAAGAGAGAAAAGAGTTAGTGCATACACCACGCCTAACTCGTTGCATAGGGAGATCAATAGCCTAAGGTGTGGACCAAGCCCTTAGGTTGGCAGCCATTAAATATTCATGATAAGGCTAGAGCATTGAAACTTTAGTTAGTGGGAAAGTATAATTAGTGGTCGATATCGTAGCCCTATGTTCTCATTATTATTATTCACTCACAATCAAACTATTATTTCTCTTTTTAACTTGAAGAAACTAATTCTAAATTGAAATTTACCAATCCCTATGGAAATGATCTCGCACTTGCACACTATGCTACCACAGACCTTGTGCACTTGCAAGTAAAACTAAGACGGTTATTTGCGTATTTATTTAGGTAGATAATTGTCACAATAAGTTTTTGGCGCCGTTGCCGGGGATTGCGCTAAAATTTATTTTTAGAATTAATTTCTCATTTAATTTAATTCTTGTTATATTCTTTTTATTCAATTCATAATTATTGTGTTTATTTTTTTTTACATCATCAAAACCCTAATCAATTTCCCTTTTTCTCTGTTTCAGGTACTCCAGAAGAGCTTTCTGTGCCACTTGCGATTGAGCGCACCCTCTGTGCGATCGAGTGCAATTGAGGCAGAGAGTAATCCGAGCAGTAGTGTTTGACTGCTGCACTCACATAACTGCCACTGATTCATGCACGATTGTCTGTCCAAGAATCCGACATTCCTTCCCCTTGATCCCGAGCTAGAGAGGACTATCCGAAAAAAGTTTAGAGACAATTCGAAAGAGGAAGAAGGAAGAAGTGAGGAAGAGATACCAATGGCAGAACAGATAGCCGAACAACAACCACCTGAGCGGAGGCCGATGAAGCAATCCTTCATCCCACAGAACCTCGACCAACCTTCGTGCATTGCGTATCAACCTGAGGCGGAAGGAAACTACTACATATCTCCGCAGATACTCAATGCACTGACTCACTTTAGGAGTACACCTAGTGAGGATCAACATTTGCACCTTCGAGAGTTCTTTGACCTCTGCAAATTCCAGCACATCCAAGTCTTAGACCAAGAAGGAATAAGGTTAATTCTTTTCCCTTTTTTCCTTGAAAGATAATGCTAAATTATGGTATAGTTCTTTGCTTGCAGTTTCCATCCACACTTGGGAGGAGTTGGCTAGCAAATTCCTAAGGAAGTTCTTCCCAGCCCAAAAGACGAGGCAAATGAGAAAAGAAATTCAGCTAGGCTTAAAAACCAAACACTTTATGTTCAAGTTTGTATTGAGTATTGAAATTTACCAAATTATTTATTATTTGGAAATAAAACCAAAATTTTAAAGACTTTACCACCTAAATTAAACTAAAGTGCTTGATAAAGATAAATTAAAAGAAAAGAGAATAAAACTTAAGGTTGTAGAGATAATAAAAACAATCTAGAGCTTTTGATTTCACCTAGCTAATCCCACACAATTTATTATTCATTGTTATAAAATTCCAATTTTTCATTGATGAAAAATAAATCCCTTAATTATTCAGTGTTTTCTCTCGAATAACATTAGAAATATTTTCACCTAATAATTTATCATATCTCTATGTAAATTAAATTATTTGAAGATTCATTAAGTTCTTTGGATTTTTCTTAATCTAAAATCACACTAATTGCAGTAAAGTATCTCTATCTTTCGCTCAACTAATGGTGTTTAATCCTAAAAGCTTCTAATCACAAATTACCTCTCGGTTTCATTATGATTCAATAAATCGAACAATAATTGGCATTAAAATTGTAAGAAATAAGATTAAGGATAAACACCCAACATAAAACAACATTGAAATAAAATAATTTGGGATTTTATTTGTGTGTTCAAAGCTAGATTACATCAAAGCCCTAGAAAAATAAAATTAGTTCATAACAAATATGAAATTAACCATGTTCTTATTGGAATGCATCAAAAGAAAACTAAAGAGAAGATAATAAAACTCTTTTGCTTGAAATAAGTTGATGAAGCATTCAAGATTGTTGAAGATCTCTCTTCATTGAGACTTGGCAGCCACCCTCATTCTATTATCTCTTTATTATTAATGTCTAGGAAAAATCTAAAGTCTCCCCAATAAAAGAGCACCTGGTCATATATATAGGATAACTCCTAGAAAGGAAAAAGAAATTACAATAATACTACTCCTTCTAGAAAAAGGAAAGACATTAAAATGGGAAATACTTCTACTCTAGGAAAACATGAAATAAGAAAGTAAATAAAAGGAAATATAACACAAAATAGGAAAAAGTGCGGCTAGGAAAAGGAAAGACACTGAAATTGGACATAATTCTACTACTAAGAAAACATTTGTTGACCCATATTTGATTTTAATAATGACAAAACACTACTCTAATTGTACTAACAGTTTTATCTTAGTGTTTAAGCGGTAAAAGCTTTCAGCGTAGAAACAAGATGCAAGAACTCAACTAGATTCGGACGCCAAGACTAGACAAAATATATAGAATAGACATTAATTTATTGAAAACAACTGTAAATCTCTCATGTTCAAATACTTAGCTTGACTTATGGCTCATTTTATAAAAGATTTTGACAAAACTACTAATACAAATGTTTTCAAGTCAAAAAAAGTTTTAATATATAAAAAACTAGGTTGAAGGGCAACCTAATCAACTGGCTCATTATACTAGTCGATTGGGGTGTGGGACAGAAGATCCCCAATTGACTGGTGTCAAAAACCCAGGAAACTGGCAACTAGGATAGAGAGTTCTCATTCGACTAGTGCTTAGGACCCAGTCGACTGGTACTCCTCAATAGCCTAAAAGTGAAGTTTCTTACTTGACCTGGTCAACTGGTACAAGGACCCAGTCAATTGGAAATTAAAAAATATGATCATTTGAGATGCGGGACTTGAGCATTTAATGCACCAAACCTACCAAGTTAGTGTTTAACAGCCATATTAATTCAAGGCTATATAAACCCATATTAATTCAATGAGCATTTAAAAGAAGAAGAGAACACATTCAATTCACAAGTTAGCTCATTAATTCTTAAAAAGCTTTGAAAATTTTATTGTTGAGCCATTCTTTAAGCTTATTCTTGAAAGAGAGATATTGTTCATTTGTATAAGCACTTATTGCTAACTCTCTACCGTTTACTTTACAACAAATCTTATTTATTGTAAAGGGGAAAGAGTTGTAATAACTCTTAAAGTCTTTAGGATTAAACACTTCTTTGTTAGATTCCATGAGGAAGGGATTAGCTTTCGTAAGGAAGGGATTAGCTTCCGTGAGGAATGGATTAGCTTCCGTAAGGAAAGGAATAGCTTCTATGAGAAAGGGATTGGTTGTAAGGATTGTACAACACCCATGAAGTTGTACGACTAAAAGTTTTAGTGGATTACTTCAAGGAGGTTCCTTGAAGAGAGTTGACGTAGGGTCAAAAGGAATCTGATATTGTCGAACCACTATAAATTGAATTTGCACTTTCTCTTCCTTAAACTCTTTTACTTAAAGCACACTACTTGTTTGTATGCTTTGTGCAATTAAATGTTTTTTATAAACTTGCAAGTAATTAGCAAAAAATTTTAAAAACTCAATTCACTCCCCTCTTGGGTTTGAACCTCGGTTTACAATTGGTATCAGAGCCTCGTTCTCAATTTTGGGCTTAAAATCCTTAAGTTGATCCGATGGTATCTAATAACTATTCTGAAGGACATTCTTGTACTAGGCCTCCCTTGTTCAATGGCTCCAACAATAACTATTGGAAAAATAAGATGAAAATCTTTGTCGAAGGATAAGATTACAATCTATGGAGAGTCATTGATGAAGGACCTAGAATTCCTACAAAGGAAATAACTATTACAGAAATCAATCATACAATGCCTAAACTCAAAACTGAGTTCAATGAAGAGGATTGTAGAATGATGTCTTTAAATAGTAGAGGCACAAGTATTTTACACTGTGCTTTAGATATTTCTGAATATAATAAAATTTTTGCTTGTGTTTCGGCTAAGGAGATTTGGGACAAATTGCAAGTTACATATAAAGGAACTAGCGAAGTTAAAAAATCAAACATCTATATGCTAGTGTCAGAGTATGAATCTTTCAAAATGTCTCCTAACGAAACAATTTCTGAAATGCACTCACGTTTCACCACTATTGTTAACGATTTAAAGCTTCTTTCTAGGAACATTGAGGAATTTGAACTAACAATGAAGATCTTAAGGTCTTTGCCACCCACTTGGAAAGCAAAGAAGACGGCCATAACAGAGGCCAAAGATCTTGATAAACTTGATGTCGAAACATTACCATGCTCAAAGGGGTGATGTAAGACTAGAAATCATTCCTTCCTAAGATCAAATAGCTTATATTCTTACAAAACCCTTAAGTGAAGTTAGTTTTTGTAAGATTAGACTATTGATAGGTTTAAAGGACTATGATAAACTGTAAGTTTGATTGCATCAACATTCATCATATGCATATTTAACATCTAATGAATGAGTATTAACTCTTATTTAATATATCTCTCACTCAAGATTGCATAGATAAACAAAATTCCTGCTAAAACTCTAAGCTAGAGCTCATATTTTTAAGCTTCTAAAAGGGTAACATGACTCCAGTCAACTGGTAACACACTGCCATTTCAACCAGCCGACTAGTTCAAGTACCCAGTCGACTGGTAGCACAAGACATTGTTTGGAGCCAAATTTTTGAATTACTGGTAACCTACCTAGTTGATTGGTATGGATGACCCAGTCGACTAGTATTTCTATGCCAATTTACCCAGTCGACTAGTATGACAAAAATTCCCAAATTATAAAAGACCCAGTCGACTGGTATCGCGATTTTAGAAATAATCACTTCAGTTTTTCAGGCTTTCCACACCATTTTCAAAACCCTTAAGCTTTCTCTCTCTAGAAAACCTCTGATTTCTATCAACAATCTCATAAAAACACTCCATAGAATCCTTAATCTCATCCCCCATCACCTTCATTTCAACTTTCCACGGTTGGGAAATTTGTTTTTCCCAAAATCTATCAAATTTCTCCCTAAAAACACTTTCTTCCAAATGTCTGAAAGAATCTGGATCAAAACCACCGTTGAAGGACCTCATGTGCCTACAAGGCCATGGTCCAAGAAATCCACGGCACTTGATCCAAAGGAAAAAGCTTGGCAGGATCCTCAAGCAAAAAGGCAAGGACTGAGCTCGACGACTCACTCTTCTGGAGTGTAGCCGCCAAAGAAAGGTATAACTCCATTATTCGGCACAAAAAGATCATGACGGGTAGATTCATTGATTTCGATTCTATCCGTTATGCAAATTTTGACATTTTATCCCCTTTCAAGGTAATGCACTTGACACCACTTGTCAAGATTCACCAAAAATACTACCCACGGCTCATTCACCAGTTCTACGCAAACTTGGTGAAGCCTAGTCCACTGGCTCTTCATTTCAAAACCAGTGTGATGGGCATGGAGTTTGAGGTGAACACTGTCCTGCTGGTCAACATTCTAAGAATACCTGTGGGAGGGATCTAATGGAGTTTGGACGAATGGCCGGACAGCTTCGATTATGAGGAGGCATGCCAGATCGTTAGGGGAGACCCATATTACATCTTTAGACCCATTACATTTCACACATGTAGTGATATGCCCCTCGACTCAAAGCTGCTCAATCTCATCATGAGTTGGACCATCCATCCACGACTTGAGAGTCAGGGCTATCTCTCGAAGATAGACGTCGTATTGATTTGGTGTCTCAAAACTGGACACCACTTTAATATCTACCCCTAGTGCTCGCTAACATGATAAATAGTGAAACTAGTTACTCTAGGTGCTTTCCCTATAGGATGATCATCACCCTTATCCTCCAGCATTTTCGGGTACCCTTTCCCGCCTCTGAGGCTCAAGACATCATCAATGTCTCTTCTCTGAAGAGGATGGGGTGCACTATCCGTGATGGAATGATCTACTCCAAGGCCTGGAAGAACATAAAGATTAGAGACAGTGATAGCAGCGAGTAGGACAATGAGGTTCCTGGTGAAGGCTATAGATACTGATGACAGAGCACCCAGTCCACAGCATGGTGGTTCTAGTGTTGGTCAGGCTAGGTATGACTATCTACTATAGGCTATTTCGAGCCTTTAACTATTCATGTAGTCCAAGTTCCAAAGTTTGAGCTCTTTCATTGATTCCATGCACCGTGACCTTCGCACACTTCGTGACGATTTTGAGCTACACCGAGAGCACACAGAGGGCTCCTTGGCTGAGCTTCAGGATCTTATACAAGATGGCTCTGATTCCTCCACTCACTGAGCTTTATGTTTTATCTCCTTTTCATGTATATATAGCTCTTATATGGTTGTAGCACGAACATTGAGTTTTCATTCACATTTTTTACTCAGACAAGCTTCCTATAAGCTCATATTAGATGGATGTATATACATTATTGCTTTAATTTACACTTTTAGCATTTAGCTTATATATATCTTACTTTTATGCTATATGGTTGCTTGGCTTATCATATACATGCTCACCTATATGCCTTAACTGCTGATATGAGTATAAAAACTTTTGACTCTTCCTAGAAAGTCTTCCTAATTCTAAAACATGCCTAGTTTTTACTTATAAGTTTGCTTTTGCCTTATATTCATAGCTATAATGTTTATCTTACTTATTTTTTTAAGTTTATGCCCCCATTCTGTTGTTGTCAAAACAGGGGAGAAAAAGAAAAAAATCAATATAAACTTATAATAAAGCATAGATTTAGGGGAAGCATTGCTCCGAACACATTGATGGATATAACTTTGTCTTACTTTGTTTGGTTGGGTTGATTATAAACTACGTTTGAACTGCTTAACCGGTTGGTTTTGTCTGAAAAACAGAGGAAACTCTACCCAATTTTTTCTAAAAACCAAACACTTAGTTCTTAAAACAGTTTTTCTCTCATTAATTTTGTCATCATTAAAAAATGAGAGATTGTTGACCCATATTTGATTTTAATAATGATAAAACACTTCTCTAATTGTACTAATAGTTTTATCTAAATGTTTAAGCGGTAAAAGTTTCAGCATAGAAACAAGATGCAAGAACTTGTTGCGCGTTTATCTACCTAAATAAATAAGTAAATAATCGTGCAGTTTTACTTGTAAGTGCACAAGGTCAACGGTAGCATAGTGTGCAAGTGCGAGATCATTTCCACAGGGATTGGTGAATTTCGTTTTAGAATCAGTTTCTTAATAAAAGAAGATCAAAATAACTGTTGAATATGAATTAATAATAATGAGACATAGAGCTTTGATATCCACCACTAGTCATACTTTCCCAATGAGTAATAGGTTAATGCACTAGCCTTCCTATGAATACCTAATGGTTGCCAACCTAAAGGCATGGTATCTACTCCTTAAGCTATTGATTTCACTAAGCACCGAGTTAGGCATGGTATTTACTCTAACTCTTTTCTTTCTTAAGGGATTCAGCATGGTATCTACTGAGTTGTTCCTCAAGAAAGCATAAGATTTATGGAAATCAACAACCACATGAGACCTAGGGCATGGTATATACTCCCGGTTTCTTATGATGATTAATCTAAGAATCCGGTGTGGATATCTTTTGTTACGATCGTTAGGCACAGGACTCGGTCATCCAAATTGGTCTAACTAACTAATCCATAACACATGCACATATTGATCAAACATACACACATGAGGAATGTAAATAAGAACAAGCATTAATCAAGTTAAACATCATAATTAAGGCTATTGCAAAGATAATCAATGAATATATATTTGGAAAAACATAACTAGGGCTTCAATCGAGCCCTATAAAGAGTTAGTTACACATGCTGTCTAAGATAAACATCATAGCATAAACTAAACATAAACTATAAAACCCGAAGAATACTGTGGAGACGGGTTGTCAATCCTCTCCAAAGCTTACAACTATGAGCTAAGCAAAAGATAAAAGAAGTGATGTCCTTTGTGTGTGTTTATAGGTGTATTTATAGGGGTTGAATAACCCTAGAAGACTCAAGAAACCCAAAACTTCCTAAAATGTAAAATCTCCTCTTTTTCCAAAACTGGTTCTACTGTTTTACTGTTCACACCCGTACATATGCACTTGATCACATGCGTTGTGCGCTTGATCGCAATGCTGTGCTCGATCATTCTTGTGTGCGCACGAGCGCATATGCGCTCGATCGCACCCAATACTGCAATCAATTGCACTTTTACCAGTAGCTGCTCCAGGATTTCCAGGTTTCTTCCTTTAGGTGCCAAAAAATGCTTCGTTTTATCCAAGACCCTATAAAAACATGTGAAACACAGAAATGAAGTAAAATTGACTAAATTATAGTAACTAAGGACTTAAAAAATGTAAATAAGGGGACTTAACATATTGCTAGTCCCTTTGCAATACAAAACTAAAAACTAAATTGAAAAATAATGACACATAGATAAATCCAATATCCATAGTGTCCACAAAAGTTTAGGTCTTCACACAAAATTATGATGCGCATTCATGAGCAAGCTTAACAAATATAAACATATCTTTGCAATGAATAAGAGTTTTGAATGCAAATCACTTTCATGAGGCAGTTTAAGACATCACAAGTTTGACTTTAGTGTGTGGTGAACTAGCACATAAAAGATTAGGTTTTCAAATAATTCTAATGTGTAGTGTTTCGATGACTCAAGATTCACCAAATTTCCTATTAGAATCAACAAAAATGGCATAGTTCCCTTAAGCTTTCTATTTGACTAATGTAATGAGTGTTTAGCCAATGACTCCCAAACCAGATGGTCTTAGGGTATTAGGTGTAAATACACCCCTAAAGACTTACTAACTCGAGTAAAAAAGGCTACGAAACTTAATAGGTCTCAATGCTTAGTTCCCTTAAGCTTTCTATTTGACTCATGTAGCGAGTGTTTAGCCAATGACTCCCAAACCAGATGGTTTTAGGGCATTAGGTGTAAAGACACCCCTAAGGACTTACTAACTCGAGTAAAAAAGGCTACAGAACTTAATAGGTCTTAATGCTACCAATAAAAATTTCCACCTTTTGACGTGGCACTCACTGCTTACAGAGGCAAGAGAGCTAGTTACTCAGTGGAAAGTTATTTTTAATGATCTTTAGGAGCATTTTTTTTAGTAATAACAATCTTTTTCTATTTTCTTATGCCCAAAGCGTTAATCTAACAGGTCATCTGGTTCACAGTCGAGCAAAAGAAACACACAAATCAAAATTACATGTCATACCCCACACAACTATGTGCTAATGTGCTTGTGTTAGTTTAGGTCAAACTTGTGAATCCTTAAATGCCTAAAAGTAAGTGATCTATGTTCAAAACTTAATTATTGGCCTATGTGTTCAAAGTTTTAAGCTCACTTATGAAGTCGAATCATATTGTTTGTTTAGATCACCCAACATTTTTTGGAACAGAATGAACATGCATTTATCTATAAAAACAAAAAAAAAAAAATGGGACATGGTGTGTGTGTGTGAGTGTGTCCCCATACCCCCAAACTTAAATTGCACATTGTCCCTAATGTGTGAATAGCATAGAAGTAGCTAACCTAGGAGATGGAGAATTATATGGCTGGTATGGCTCGTAGCACGCCTCCAAACTTCAACTGGATGCACTCACTATGTCCTTGAAAAAGAAAGACAAACAAACAAAAAAATAGAAAACAAGTAATAATAAACAGCTATAGAAAAGTAACTACTAACAATAAAATAAAATAAAATACTAAAAAGGATATGCTTTGGGGTGCCTACCATGAGCGCTAAGTTTAACATCTTCAGCCAGACGGGGTATCCTCTCACTCGTTATCATCAGGTGGTGCAGTCGAAGAGGTACTGGGTGCCGAAGGTAGGCGATCAAGAATGGCCTATAGCATCGCCTCCTATCGTGCAAACTGTGCCTCTAAGCCATCTATGTGCTGGTGCACGAGTGATGTGGCTGCAGAGACCTCACCTCGGAAGGAGGACAACTCCGCGAGAAAGTGCTGGGACTCTGTGGTTCCAATGTCCGGATGATCCTCCTCTCGCAATGGGCTAATTGTAGGGGTTTCTGTCTCCATATAATCCTCCTCGACCCTCTCAGCTGCAGGTGCAGGGGCTGGGAATCCTCGAGGCATGTGCGAGAGACTATGTGTCCATTGAGCCTTCCCGAAGAAGGGATGCTCTCGCACTGGTCCGTCACTGGTGGTCCCCTTAATCCCTTTCTTCTTGAAGATGTACGAGAGTAGGAATAGGAATGGGAGCCCCCATGCATTGCCCATGGTGGTCTGACGGCCATAGACATAATCTCATAATTTATGCAGCTAGCTCCACATAACAGTTGGGAGAGAGTACCAGTGGCCTCTGTGGAAGGCATACAACGTCTGTAGAAACTAGTCTCTCCTCTGTGTCTTATGCTCTAATGGACACACATTATGCTGGAGGATGGTGTCCATTAGCCAAAGCCGTGGAGGCAACTTGGACCGGCTCGCTGCGTTGTTGTGTCTATCAGCGTACTGGCCAGCGCATATGTCCTCAATAATAGTGGACAGATCAAAAGAGTTCGGTTGCTCCTTGATATCGGTGTCCTCCGGAGGGGACTCATCATAGCAATGAAGAGCAGCGGCTATGTCGGCACTAGTCACCTTGATAGATGTACCCTGGAATGAGGAGGTTAATACGCCCGGTCGACTGCAGTCAAAAGACAGGCTCTCATAGAACTAGACTACTAGCTGGGTATAGGCAGTCGAGCAAACTGGTTTAAAGAGCCTCTTCAACCCTTGGTATTTAAAAGCTTAGACCGCCCATTGAGTGGCATCCATTTGCTTGAAGACTTCATTGATGGCGAAAGTAGTCTCGAATAAAAGCTCTCTCTACTCAATGCTTGGTCGGGATGACTGGGCACGACTGCTCGAGGCAGAAGAGGTACAAGCGGTTTGCTTGGACATGTTGATCCTACTTTCTGCCAAATTTGTGATCGATCTCAAATGCTATGCGCTCGATCGCACACGGACTATGCGCTCGATCTCAAATGTTGTGCGCTCGATCGCACACGGTCAGTCTTTTTCTCGAACAGCTTGTGGGCTACAAAAGACCAAGCTATGGTCTTGTGGATCCGAGTGTGTTCCCAACCTCCTGCAAACATAATAGCACCCAATTATACACAATATAACACGTATATATACTGAAAAGTGTAATGAAAAACATTAAAATCTGTGTGTTGAACAAAATGGGTACCTTGTGTTTGGAAGGGATGTGTAATGGGGAGGGTGACGTGGCGGTGACAGTATGGTGGTGATGGTGGTTAGTGTGGTGATGGTGGTTAGCATGGTGGGGTGCCGGAGTCGAGAGTATGAGAGTGGTAGTGTGTAGATGAGAGAGTGTGAGTGAGAGAGTGTGAGTGAAATGTGAAGATAGTGTGAGTGAGTGAGTGTGAGTGAAATGTTTAACTTTATCACGAGACTGTCTGCTACGAGTGCGCTCGATCACACTTGGAGTGCGCTTGATCATACTCTTGCGCTCGAGCACATTGAATGATGCACTCGATCGCAAAGCAGAATGTTAGGACAAAATAATAACTTACCAGGGCTGGAACGATAAAACAAGAACAATACAACCTTACCGTGCGTTAGTGGCCTCAGTACCACTAACCTCAATAGAGGTGCTTGAGCTTAATGGGTCATAGAATATGAATTGCTCAAGCACTCTCTACAGCAGCTTCAATATTTAGTCTTTTGGAATGGAGTACTTAAAGCCCACTACATGTGGCTTAAGTACTCTCGGTGCAGTTGCATAGTTATCATGCCTCAATTTGATCAGCTCATGGACCTGTAACTTCTTCGCATCACCCGATTTTGGATGCATAGGATAGACTTTAGGGAGGTACACAGCTTCAAAGATATCATCAGGAACGGTTTCGGATGCAGGCTCAATATATGATCTTTTGAAAGGCTGGGATATGGTAGTCTCCAATGGATTAATGTGCTCGACCTGAAAAACTTGCTTAGAAACACCTTGCATCAAGCACACATTAGAACAATCCATATCATCTTTGGGTGAATTTAATGTGTTATATATTTTAATTGTTATCTCCTCACCATTTACCTTTATAGTAACAATACCTTTTTTACACAAATTTTCATATCAGCAGTTATCATAAAGGGTCTTCCTAAAATTACAGGCAGAGGTAATGGCAAAGGACATTCTTCAAAATCCAATATAATAAAATCAGTAGGTAAAATAAATTTACCTACCCTACCAAGACGTCCTCAAGAATACCTCTTGGTCTTTTGATGCTTTTGTCAGCCAGTTGCAAGGTGATGGAGGTTGGTTGAAGCTCCCCCAAACCTAGTGTCTCGAATACAGTGTAAGGCATCAGATTGACACTCGCCCCTAGATCCAATAATGCATGCTCAAATAGCTGGTCACCTATCCTGCAGGGATTGGTAAAACTACTCGGATCTGTTAGTTTTGGTGGTAGTTTCCTTAATAGTACTGCACTTACCTTTTCTGCCAAAGCTACAATCTCATGTTCCTAGAACTTCCTTTTGTTAGTGCAACAATCTTCCATAAATTTAGCATATGCAGGAATTTGTTTAATGGCATCTAACAAAGGAATATTAATCTCTACCTTTCTCAAAGTTTTAAAAACATCAAGCAATTTATTTTCTTGCTTTGGCTTTACTAACCTTTGAGGGAAAGGTGGTGCATTCCACTTCTCCATTGTACTTACCTTGGGTGTGGATGCTTTATCTGGAGATGCTTTTGCGGGCTCATCAGCTCCTATGATCTTACCATTTCTTAGAGTTGTCACGGCATCCAGTTGCTGATGTCCTCTTGGATTAGGTATTGGTTGGGCTGGAAGCTCACCTTGCTTTCTTCTACTCAGTTCCTTAGCCAATTGCCCCATTTGTACCTCTAATCCTTGAATGGCTTGATCATGTTTTGCAGTGGTTTGTCTCATTTCAGTCTGAAATTGCCTTGTTTCTTCCATGAACTGATTTTGTGAGGTCATTAATTGTTGCTACTGAGAAGCCAATTGCCTCACAAGACTTTCGAGGTCGTTCTTCTTTGGTTTGGGAACAGATTAGGCTACTGGTTGGAAGTTTCTTTGCTGCCCTTGACCATTCTGATTGTTGCTCCATGAGAAATTTGGGTGATTCCACCATCCAGGGTTGTATGTGTTTGCATACGGATTGTTCTTTGGCGGGTAGTTGTTAGGTCCCATGTAATTTGCTTGTTCCGGATCTGCAGAAGAATACAAGGGACATGTATCAGTATTATGATCGAATTGGAAACAGATCGCGCATACCTGGAGTTGTGTAGCTGGTAGGCTAGATGAGGCATTTTGAGCAGCCATGGCTTTTACCAACAGGTCTAGTTTCCTTTCCACATCAGTTATTTGAGGAGAAGATCCTCCATTTAGATTTACCTCGTACACACCCTTACTTTTGGTTATATGTCTTCCTCGAGAGGAGAACTACTAAGTGTGTTCACTTAGCGCTTCAAAAAGTTCCATTACTTCTTCACTGCTTTTCTCCATCAGCACTCCTCCACAACCTGAATCAACAATACTCTTATTAGTATCACTCAAACCTTTATAGAAAGCTTGTACCAGTTCGTTGTGAGGTAGGTTGTGATGTGGGCATTTTAGTAGCAGCTCGTTGAAATGTCCCCATGCTTCGAAGAAGAGGTCCCCATCCTTTTGTTGGAAGGACATAATCTCCTTCCTCATTTGCCGTGTCTTTTGGGCTGGAAAAAACTTCCTTAGGAATTTGCTAGCCAACTCCTCCAAAGTGTGGATAAAATCTGCAAGCAAAGAATCATACCATAATTTAGCATTATCTTTTAAGGAAAAATGGAAAAGAATTAACCTTATTCCTTCTTGGTCTAAGCCTTGGATATGCTGGAACTTGCAAAGATCGAAAAATTCTCGAAGGTGCAAGTGTGGATCCTCATTAGGAGTACCCCTAAAGTGGGTCAAAGCATTCAATATTTGCGGGGATATGTAATATTTTCCTACCACCTCAGGTTGATATGCAATACATGATGGCTGATCAATGTTCTGTGGGATGAAGGATTGCTTCATCGGTACTCGTGTAGGTGGTTGCTGGTTTTCGAGCTGTTCCGCCATTGGTGCTTCATTCTCGAATTCTTCTTCATTCTCCTCGAAGTTGTTCCTAAGCCTTTGTCGGATGGTCTGCTCAAGCTCAGGATCGATAGGAAAGAATGTTGGATGTTGGGATCGAAGTCCGTGCATAAATCAGGTAAACCAGCTTCAGTACAGCAGCTCAACTCTGCTGCTCGGGTAACTCTCTGCCCTAATTGCGCCTGATCGCACAGAAGGGTGCGATCGATCGCAAGTATCACAGAAAGTGCGATTAGGGTTTGATGTGCCTGAAATAGAAAGGAATTTGATTAGGGTTTGATGAAAATAAAAATAAAGGTGAAGAACAGAAACTAAATTTTTTTAGAAAATTAAAGTAAAATAGTATAATGATGATTAAACTAAACAAAAGTAATTCTACAAGGAAATTTAGTGCAGTCCCCGGAAATGGCGCCAAAAACTTGTTGTGCGTTTATCTACCTAAATAAATAAGTAAATAATCGTACAGTTTTACTTGCAAGTGCACAAGGTCAATGGTAGCATAGTGTGCAAGTGCGAGATTATTTCCACAGGGATTGATGAATTTCGTTTTAGAATCAGTTTCTTAATAAAAGAAGATCAAAATAATTGT
The DNA here is from genome assembly GCA_023935145.1 of Bretschneidera sinensis. Lineage (NCBI taxonomy): Eukaryota > Viridiplantae > Streptophyta > Magnoliopsida > Brassicales > Akaniaceae > Bretschneidera > Bretschneidera sinensis. The sequence continues at coordinate 72,645,664 of CM043701.1, read as the reverse complement.
TGAATGTGAACTAATAATAATAAGATATAGGGCTTTGATATCTACCACTAGTCATACTTTCCCAATGCGTAATAGGTCAATGCACTAACCTTCCTATGAATACCTAATGGTTGCCAACCGAAGGGCATGGTATCTACTCCTTAAGCTATTGATTTCGCTAAGCACCGAGTTAGGCATTTTATCTACTCTAACTCTTTTATTTCTTAAGGGATTCAGCATGGTATCTACTGAGTTGTTCCTCAAGAAAGCATAAGATTTATGGAAATCAACAACCACATGAGACCTAGGGCATGGTATCTACTTCTGGTTTCTCATGTTGATTATTCCAAGAATCCAGCGTGGATATCTTTTGTTACTATCGTTAGGCCCAGGACTCGGCCATCCAAATTGGTCTAACTAAATAATCCATACAACATGCACATATTGATCAGACATACACATATGAGGAATATAAATAAGCAAATGCATTAATCAAGTTAAGCATCATAATCAAGGCTATTGCAAAGATAATCAATGAATATATATATATGGGAAAGCATAACTAGGGCTTCAATCGAGCCCTATAAAGAGTTAGTTACACATGCTGTCTAAGATAAACATCATAGCATAAACTAAACATAAACTATAAAACCCGAAGAATACTGTGGAGACGGGTTGTCAATCCTCTCCAAAGCTTACAACTCCGAGCTAAGCAAAAGATAAAAGAAGTGATGTCCTTTGTGTATTTTTACAGGTGTATTTATAGGGGTTGAATAACCCTAGAAGACTCAGGAAACCCAAAATTTCCTAAAACTGGTTATGTTGTTTTACTGTTCACACCCGTACATGTGCGCACGATCTCAAGGCTGCACTCGATCCTTCTTATGTGCACACAAGTGCTTATGCGCTCGATCGCACCCAATTGTGCGATCGATCGCACTTTTGCCAGTAGCTGCTCCAGGATTTCCAGGTTTCTTCCTTTAGGTGCCAAAAAATGCTTCTTTTTATCCAAAACCCTATAAAAACATGTGAAACACATAAATGAAGTAAAATGGACTAAATTATCATAACTAAGGACTTAACAAATGTAAATAAGGGGGCTTAAATATGAATATTTAAGCACCTATCAGAACTCACCTAGATTCAGACACCAAGACAAGATAGAAGATATAGAATAGGAATTAAGGTATTGAAAACAACTGTAAATCTCTCATGTTCAAATACTTAGCTTGACCTATGGTTCATTTTACAAAATATTTTGACAAAACTACTAATACAAATATTTCCAAGTCAAAAACAGTTTTAATACATGAAAAACTGGGTTGAAGGGAAACCTAGTCGACTTTCTCTTTATACCAGTCGACTGGGGTATGGGACAAAAGATCCCCAGTCGACTGGTGTCAAAAACCCAGTCGACTGGCAATTGGGACAGAGAGTTTCCATTCGGCTGGTGCTTAGGACCCAGTCGACTGGTACTCTCCAATAGCTTAAAAGTGAAGTTTCTCACTTGAACCAGTCGACTGGGACAATGACCCAGTCGACTGCTAATTCAAAAATATTGCTGTTTGATACACGAAACTTGAGAATTTAATGCACCAAACCTACCAAGTCAATGTCTAATGGCCATATTACTTCATGGCTATATAAACCCACTTCAATGAGCATTTAAAAGAAGAAGAGAACACATTCAATTCACAAGTTAGCTCATTAATTCTCAAAAAGCTTTGAAAAATTTATTGTTGAGCCATTCTTCAAGCTTATTCTTAAAAGAGAGATATTGTTCATTTATAAAAGAACTTATTGCTATCTCTCTACCATTTACTTTATAGCAAGTATCTCATTTAATGTAAAGGGGAAAGAGTTGTAATAATTCTTAGAGTGTTTACGATTAAACACTTCTTTGTTAGCTTCCGTGAGGAATGGATTAGCTTCCATGAGGAAAGGATTAGCTTTTGTGAGGAAGAGATTGGTTGTAAGGTTTGTACAACACCCATGAAGTTGTAAAACTAAAAGTTTTTGTGGATTACTTCAAGGAGGTTCCTTGAAGAGAATGGACGTAGGGTCGGAAGAAATCCGATATTTTAGAACCACTATAAACTAGGTTTGCACTTTCTCTTCCTTAAACTCTTTTAGTTAAAGCACATTACTTGTTTGTATGCTTTGTATTTAACTATTTTTATAAACTTGCAAGTAATTAGCAAAAGTTTTTAAAAACCTATTTCACCCCCCACTTGGATTTGAACCTCGGTTTACAACATGAAATAGGAAAGTAACTAAAAGGAAATATAACACAAAATATAAAAAAAAGTGCGGCACAAGCAATTGATGTTGTGCGCAAATACAATATGGCATGGTGCAGGCTAGATGTTGGATCAATGTAAAGGATTTGTGCACAACGTCTTAGGCATGTATGCATTTTCAAATTTAGTTCTTGAGCTGGTCCTAGTCTTGAACACAGTGGGTACACATCCTAATTCATACAGTCGTTAGGTGTTTCTAATCTTCTAGGCATATCAGTCTTCTTTTTCAATAAACCTTCTTATTCCTTCAAACACAAGCAAATCAATAAAAATAAAATAGAATCAAAAGAAATAAAGGAAAACTTACAATTTTAATAAGTAAATGAGTAATAAAAATCATGTTAAAATTATATTTATCACATAATGTACCAAGCCTTGGTCACATTATACCAGGCACACATTCCACGAACTACTTCCTCAACTGCATAACTGTACTCAAGAAAGTGGGCAGCATTTGATGTAGAGGAAAACTCCCCATCAAATGACATAATGACATGTGCAGTCATAGCAATCAAATTGGTTCTTCGATTGAAAGTACAACACGTGAAAGAAGGGGAAAATGGTAATATCCCATATCAGAACCTATGGATAGCTTAATCCTATCTCCAACCAAGTCCTAATTCTATCAGTATTATTAAATTTAAGGAAATTCTATCTTAGCAGCAAATACGTTCTTTTCGGGATTCCACCTCCCACCATATAGAAGGGGGCTCTCACCATCAAAAGGTACATTCAACTATTACTCACATCTTTTTAATTTCCACGGCTATCCACATTATTAAAAGCCCTATCCCAACTTAGGCATCGGAGAGTCCCCTCGGAAGCACAACCTCTCCGGTCCTTCGGTAACTTTTAGATTTTTTCTCGTTTCATGTGTGCAGGTACCACATTTTGGCCTTTCATCTGCTTGGCAAATTTTCGGCATAAACACATAGTGAACAATTTGAATTATTCAACTGGGTCTCCTGCCACCTCTTTCTTTGTATGCCTTCACACCCAACTTTATCCTTCAGAGCCATAATTCTATTTTTGTTTCTCCTAATTGAAGCTCTTGCATTAAAGAATTTCACATTCTTGTCAGCCTTCCTAAACTAGTCCACCTTAGATCGTTGTCACTACATAATTTCCTCTTTCTCTAACAAACTATTAATGCTTCAGGCAAATTTTGATTCCCTCCTCACACACTCATCCAAACCTTTATTGCTTTGAATTTTTTAGAGCTCCTCGTGTAACTTCCTCAGTTTATGGTTCACATTTCACACCTTGTTCTGGTTTCAAACAAAAAATTGAAGCCTATTGACCTTTATACAGTCTGTTACTCCCCTCTACCCTATCTCCAAGCAATCACCTAATCATCCTTGATTTAACACATCCTCACAATTCGATTCATTTAGCCATATAATTTCAAACTTGAAAATTTATAATTCTGCCTCCCATTCCGGAGTACCTCTCTACTCATTTCAACCTTCATCGGGCACTGATCAAATAAAAAATGAGTCACTAAAGATACTTTACAATAGGGAAACATTTGCACCCAAGACTAGGTGTGAATGCTTTATCTAACTTCTTTCTAACAAACTTTAGGAGCCTTTGATTTTTCCAAGTGAATAAGCCTCCTACATAACCCAAATCCCTAAAACCACACTAATCCACCACTTCCCTAAGATCCATCATTTTCCATTGTGGTCTGACAACCTTCTCTTCCTTCTCTAATGCACAAATGATCTTGTTGACGTCACTAAGTCCAACTAAGGCAAATTAGATTCCAACATGAAACTCTTAAGTAAATTCCATGATGCCTTTCTATTTTGTGCTTCATGAATCCCATAGAACCCAATTACCTCCAATTCTGCACTTCCCTCTCCCCTGATACCTACATCAATATGGTTATGAAAGTAGCTCAATAAACTAACTAAACTTGTATCCTTCCAAAACAATGCCTTCTCTCCCCTTCTATGATTACTACTAACCTAAAAAACACTAAAGGATACCTTCTTAATCCTATCTAACTCATTACAATATGACATTGTTTTAATGAGAAACAACAATGTGAGACCTCTCTCTCAACTAAGTTGCAGAGAGCTCGAACTATTCAAGGGTTCCCAAGCCTTCAATAGTTCCAAACAATAGTACTTATTGTTCTCGGTGGGATTGGGTAACCCTAATCTTCGTTAATATCTCATCAATATGTCCTCCTTGCACCACCTACCCACCTCTTTTCCACCCCATCTATATAAAATAAATTGATGTTGAAAACATAAGGGGAAATTTAAAATTTTTCTATCGATTCTATAAACTCATAATCACCTTATAATTTACATGGAACATCTATAATCTATAAGAACATACAAGGATAGAATCATAACCTTTAATTAATTATGCTGTTAATTCTTTGAGCAATCCGAAAGTGATGCCAAATTTCTATGACATTCTTGAATCCACAATAACCACAAACTTATATGATATCCAAAGATAATTCTATGAGGCAATTATTAGGAAATATCTTATTTTGTTCTTGTTTTTCTTTTGGAGTTAGAAGAACCTTAAAACCTTTTTTGGTTAAGAGGATCCGAAGATTTTGGTGCTACTAATAATCTACAGACATAAACTATGTATATGCTAGAGTTAGTTAGAAATCAACAATTAATTATAAGTAAACCTCTTAATCCTTCCTAATTACACATCGACCCTTTTATATGTGACCCTTTAGGATTATACTAAACTCTGTCTCCCTTACTAAAACTGTGTTCTTTGCCAGCATGATTGGATCTACATATCCTCGAGAACTCTGACTCAACAGCGTTATCCTTTGGAACCACCTCCTCCACCCTCATTTACCTTGATCCTTCAGTTTCATCTACAATCTATACCACAATAACAACCCACAATATTCTTCTTGCAATGCCACTTGCTCCATCTCCTATGCAATTCTATGCTTTGCTCATCCATTCAAACTCCCCACAACAAGTTCTTACCCTTTTGCCCTAACAACATCTCTCTTCTTGCTATTAACCTCTTCTTCCAAGCCTTGAACTCGCACGCAAGATCGCTGATTTGAGTCTCTCTAATATGAATTCCACCCACTCTATTAGCACTTATTTTCAACAAAAATATCTTCAACCAATTTCCATATTGATACACAACTTCATGTGCTTTTGTATTCTCCTCCTCATTATAGTCTTTAACTCCATGCCCCAACACCCCACATGCAAAACAAAACAATGGTAACCTCTGTACTTCAAAGGAATCCATCTAGCCTTCAAGTCTCCCTTAAAATTGAAAACATCGCTCTTTGTAAAAGGCTTTGAGACATCTATCTTCACCCTAATTCTAAGAAAATCTACCCCACTCGAGACCATCATCCCCCATATCAACATCAATAGCTTCATCAATTTTATTTCCAATCTTCTTATCCATTCCCCCATTCATACTCCCTAATGGTACATCGTTGCATGACTGAAAACAAGATATAAGGGTTATGTCTTGCCTTCAATCTCATGTAAGAACACTAGATTATTGTCAAATGACCATGACTACCTCTATTTTTTTTTTAATCTTTTTTTAGTTGCAAATTTGAATTGGGAAAGGTTCTCTCCTAGAATAGAACCCTGTATGACTTGGCTATTTTCCACATCAATCGCAATGCTCCAATTAACGCATTATTGTCAAATATTTTGTTCCCTACTTGGCCTTATTCATTCTAGAATTCCAAACCTATCCTTCGACATCCTCAATCTCAAAATTCCCTTACTCTAATCTTCTATCAGTTTTAAGTTCCTCCACATAGCCTCCAAATTCCTCTCCGTCACAAAGTCAGAGTCACAACATAAAGAAATCCTAAGAGATCTCCTCCAAGAAAAAGCCTAGAGTGATAACCAACTAGCCCTAGACAAGAATACTGAGAGTCCTACAGAAACCCTAGATTCTAAGGAAAACGTCAGCCTACGACTCTAAAACAAAGGGACCCAAAAGTAATTTTAACAAAGATGTAAGTATACTAAACTGAACTTGTATGGTAAGAGAATTTACTAAATTTTCCTAGTGCAATGTTTGTTGTTTAAATTTGGAATGCAATTTTGAATTAAGTTTTCCTTTCATCAAATTTTAAAATAAAAAAAGGATATAACAATTATTATTAAAATTGTATATTATTATTATCACTATTATTTGATATTAATATTGTTATAATAATAATAATAATAATAATAATAATAATAAATATGTTATTATGATTAAAATATTTTTTTTATTGTATTTCCTAAAATCAATTGATGAAGAATGTCATCTAGACATCTAAATAATCAACTAATATTAATATACCCTTTTTGGTAATTTTAACGTTTAAAACCACTTTTAAAACTTAATAAACCAAACGTATCAAATTTTTTTGTTGTATCACTTTAGAAGTAAGGGAAAAATTCTGCATCCAATGACATAACGACATGTGGCACACTTCAAGAGCGAAAGGATAATTTCAAAAATAAAGCAAAACAACCAATCAGATAGATACATGTAGGAAAGGGCATAACAATAGTTTCACACTGGAACCTTACTTCAACTACAACACTCCAGCTTATTGATAAACCAATCTTATCAGAATATCCCAACCTATGGGTATCCCGATCCTATCACAACACTCAATGACGAAATCACTTTTCTGATCAGGCTCTGCTCTTAAACACTATATAAGGGGGCTCTCACCATCAAATGTATTCATTCATAACTCACTCTAAATTCTAAAAAATTTCCTATCATTTAAATCCCTATACTAACTTAGGCATCGGAGAGTCCACCTGGAGGCACAACCCCTCTAGTCCTCCGATGACTTTTTGGTTTTCTCTCATCTTTATGTGCATAGGTTTCACATTCCAGCTATTTGTTTACCTGACAGATTTTCAGCATCAATAGATTGGTGTCATTTATGGGAGCTTCCTTTAAATCTCTAAAAAAAAAAAAAAAGAACTCATCCGTCACAATACCGCCTAAAAATCCTACCAAAAAAGTAGTTGGTTCCACCATAACTGCCACCCGGGCTTCCAATAATAGCCATCACCCTTACTCAAGACTCCCTGTCATTCAAGAGCATGCCACCTCTAACTAGAACCCTAGCGAACCATCCGATGGGCGAATCAAGCATGAACATCTTTCCTAGTCAAACCCCCTAGCTACACCAATTATGAAAGGGAAATCTATGGAACTCACTAAGTTAGTAGTAGATTTAGCTGCCAAAATCAAGTGGCAAAGTTGTCCTCCTTCACCTTCACCACCTCGACAAAGCCCTCAGCCAACAAGGGATCTGAATTCAAATAAACTGACCTACTCTCAGTCCACCACTAGGTCATTTCCCAACCCCTTATCGAAATCTCAAGGTTTCTCCACCTCCAAAAACTACACCGATTTGGACAAAAAGTTGAAAGAGATAGACAAAAGGATATGGGAAGTCTTTAAGTGAAAAGACACCAATGTTCTAGATGATCTCAACTCTTAAGCTCATCCTTTCATATAAAATATCCTCGACACCCCTCTCCCGCGGCATATTAGAATGCCCATTATCAAGGCCTATGAAAACACCAAAAATCCTATGGATCATCTCCAACTTTAAAAGACGACCATGCTGCTACACGGTCACCCAAATACATTATTGTGCCGAGCCTTTCCTCTAACTCATGAGAAGGCTATAGTGCTTAGTACTCTCACCTCAAGCCTGATAGTATTGGTTCCTTCAAAGACCTAAGTTGTGCCTTCGCAGCACACTTCTTTAACAGTAAAGGACTTTGAGAGATTTCAGAAAGTCTCTTTAGCATCATTCAAAGTAAGAGGGGAAACTCTTAGGATACATCTCGCAGTTCAATGCTATAACATGAGATATTTTTGACCTCAATCCCATAATATAGACTCTAGCATTCAAAAATAGGCTCAGGTTAGGGTCTTTCAGCTATAAGCTTACTAGGCACCCCCAAAGGATATAAATAAAATCCTCTCTTAAGCCGAAGAGTACATAATTGCTGAAGACGACCAATCATTCTGAAAGCAAAGAGAAAAAAGAAGAGAGAAGAAGAAAAGGGAAACCACTGAACCAAAAGATAGCCAACCAAAGAGGCTCAGCCAAGAGAGAAATATAAAGGTAACCAATTTGTTTGACAGTTACACTCCAATCATTGCACCTAGAACTACCATACTGATGAACATCCAAAATCAAGACACCCTTCGCTAACCGTCAAGACCTCTGTACACTAGCGAAAATAAAGATCGAATTGGGTGGTGCCATTTTTACAAGGATTACGTGCACAACACCGAAGAGTGTCATGCCCTGAATAGATTCATAAGTCGTTGTCCATAAGATGAGTGTGGATCCAATCCATACCCCCTTCATCCAAAATAAGAGCTATTTCGCTCCAGAGTGATAATGAGCCATAAAAGAAGAAGTAGACAAACTCCTCGCAGCTGACTTCATCTGGGAGGCCCACTACTCAGAATGGGTTGATAACATAGTTATGGTGAAGAAAATGAATGAAAAGTGAAGGATTTGTATAGACTTCACAGACCTTAACAAAGTGTGTCCAAAATATAGTTTTTTTCTTCTTTAAATAGACCAATTGGTTGACGCCACCTTAGGGAACGAGTTACTTAGCTTTATGGATGCATATTCAAGGTATAACCAATCCTCATGCATGAACTGGACCGTCCAAATAACTTATTTGTTATTAATAGATGTCTAAATTGCTACAAGGTTACGCCATTTGGGCTTAAAAATGCAAGGGCAACCTACTAGAGCTTAGTCAACAAACTCTTCAAGAAAGAGAAATGAAAAAATATGTAAGTATAAGTCAACGACATGCTAATCAAAAGTGTTAGGGCCAAAGATCTTTAATCTAACTTGAAAAAGCTTTTGGAATACTCAGACACCACCAAATGAAGTTAAACCCCAAAAAGTGCACCTTCGGAGTCCCACTTGGTAAATTTCTCGACTTCATGGTCACCCAACGAGAAATAAAAGCCAATCCCAATAATATAAAAGAAATGATGGATATGAGCCCTCCTTGCAACCTCAGGGAAGTCTAGCAGCTGACCGAATGCATTGCCACCCTCAGTTACTTCACGTCAAGATCTATTGAGAAATGCTTGCTGATAAATGCTTAAATAGTCATATTTAAGCCCCTTAATTTACACTTGTTAGGCTCTTTGTTTATTTAATTTAGTATATTCTATTTCATTGTCATGTTTCATGTGTTTTTCATAGGGTTTTGACAAAAAGATGACATTTTGGATCTCTAAGGAGTAAAAAGTAAAGTTCTGCAATCCAGCAAGGTGCGCTCGAGCGCACCTCCCTTGTGATCGAGTGCACAGGCACACAAGCTCACACTTAGAAAGCTCGAGCGCAGCCCGTATACGCTCGAGCGCACACACACCAGAGGCGACAGAGCCATATATGGAAAGAAGTCTCCATACCTTAAATAGGAAATTAGGGTTTCGGGGCACCATTAGAGCCCTATATATAGCCTTGTAAAACACAGAAACCATACCTTTTGTTTTAGACTTGAAGTTGCAAGCTTGGAGAGGAATTGACGACTCATCTCCTTAGTCTTCTTCGGGTTTTATTTTTCTGTTTTTGTTTGATTATGGTTATAATGTTTAATTCATCTAGCATGTGTAACTAAACTCTTATAGGGCTCGATTGAAGCCCTAATTATGCTTTTCCACATATATATTCATTGATTACCTTTGTCTATAGCCATGTTATAATGCTTAACTTGATTAATACCTATTTGTATTTAAATTCCTCATATGTGTGTGTTTGATCAACTTATGCATGTGGTATGGATTTGTTAGTTGAATCAATTTGGATGACCGAGTCCTGGGTTCAACAATAGTAACAAAAGATATCCACATCGGATTCTTGGTTTAATCAACATGGGAAACCGAGAGCGGACCAAGCTCTAGGTCCCGTGTGGTTGTCGATGTCCACAGCCCTTATGCTCTCTTAAGGAATAACTCAATATACACCCATACTGAATCCCTTAAGAGAGAAAAGAGTTAGAGTATACACCATGCCTAACTCGTTGCTTAGGGAGATCAATAGCCTAAGGTGTAGACCAAGCCCTTAGGTTGGCAACCATTAGGTATTCATAATAAGGCTAGAGCATTGGCACCTTACTTAGTGGGAAAGTGTAATTAGTGGTGGATATCACAACCCTATGTTCTTATCATTACTAATTCACAAATCAAACATTTATTTCTATCTTTTATATTGGGAAAATAATTCTAACTCGAAATTAACCAATCCCTGTGGAGATGATCTCGCACTTGCAAACTATGCTACTATTGACCTTGTGTACTTGCAAGTAAAACTGTATGATTATTTGCTTATTTATTTAGGTAGATAATCGCACAACAAATTTTTAGCGTCGTTGCCGAGGATTGCGCTTAAATTTCTTTTTAGAATTATCTTTCATTAATCATCGTTATCTCAAAAATTTTAAGTTTCTGTTTTTATCTTATTTTTGTTTCATTAACACCCTAATCTAATTCCTTTTTGTTTTCTATTTCAGGCACTCTAGGGGAGCTTTTTGTGCCACTTGCGATCGAGCACACACTCATGTGCGATCAAGCGCAATTGAGGCAGAGAGTTACCTAAGCAGTAGTGTTTGACTACTGCACTTAACTGATTGTCACTGATTCATGCACGGGCTTCGATCCAAGCATCCAACATTCTTTCCACTTGATATCGAGCTTGAGCAGACGATCCAACAAAGGCTTAGAGATAACTCAGAAGAGGTAGAAGAAGAAATTGAGGAAGAAGTACCAATGATGGAACAAATCAACAATCAACACCCACCTGAGCGAAGGCCGATGAAGCAATCCTTCATCCCACGAAACCTCGATCAGCCATCATGCATTGCGTATCAACCTGAGGTGGAAGGAAACTACTACATATCTCTGCAGATACTCAGTGCACTGACTCACTTTAGGGGTACACCTAATGAGGATCCACACTTGCACCTTCGAGAGTTCTTCGATCTCTGCAAATTCCAGCATATCCGAGGCTTAGACCAAGAAGGAATAAGGTTAATTCTTTTCCCTTTTCCTTAAAAGATAATGCTAAACTATGGTACAATTCTTTGCTTGTAGTTTCTATCCACACTTGGGAGGAGTTGGCTAGCAAATTCCTAAGGAAGTTTTTCCCAGCCCAAAAGATGAGGCAAATGAGGAAGGAAATTTGGTCCTTCCAATAAAAGAATGAGGATCTATTCGTCGAGGCTTGGGGACACTTCAACGAGCTACTACTCAAATGCCCACATCATAACCTACCTCAAGATAAACTGGTACAAGCTTTCTATAAAGGTTTAAGTGATACTAACAAAAGTATTATGGATTCAAGTTGTGGAGGAGTGCTGATGGAGAAAAGCAGTGAAGAAGCTATGGAGCTCTTCGAAACCCTAAGTGAACACACTCAATAGTTCTCCTCTTGAGGTAGACATATAACTAAGAGTAAGGGTATGTATGAGGTAAGCTTAAATGGAGGATCATCCACTCAGATAGCTGCTGTGGAAAGGAAACTAGACCTATTAGTTAAAGCTATGGCTGCTCAGAATGCCTCACCTAACCCACCAGCTACACCACTCTAGGTATGTGCTATTTGTTCCCAATTTGATCATAATATTGATACATGTCCCTTGTATTCATCTACAGATCATGAGCAAGCAAACTTTGTGGGACCAAACAACTATCCGCCGAAGAACAATCCTTATGCAAACACCTACAACCATGGATGGCAGAATCACCCAAACTTTTCTTGGAGCAACAATCAGAATGGTCAAGGGTAGCAAAGAAACTTTCAACCAACAGCCCAATCTGTTCCTAAACCAAAGAAGAGTGACCTCAAGAGTCTTGTAAGGCAATTGGCAACTCAACAGCAACAATTAATGACTTCACAAGATCGGTTCATGGTAAATGAAAGGCAATTCCAAACTGAACTAAGGCAAACCACAACAAAACATGACAAGCCATCCAAAGACTAGAGGTATAAATGGGACAATTGGCTAAAGAGTTAAGTGGTAGAAAGCAAAGTGAGCTTCCAGCTCAAAACTTTGGGGGGCATCAACAACTAAAAGCTGTCACGACCCTCAGAAATGGTAAGGTGATAAGGACCAATGAATCTTAAAAAGCATCTCTAGAGAAACCGCAGCATCAAAGGTGAGTGAGACGGAGAAGGTGAATGCACCACCCTTCCCGCAAAGGTTAGTAAAATAAAAGAAAGAAAATAAACTACTTGATATTTTTGAAACCTAGCTGAAAGTTGAAATAAACATTCCTTTGTTAGATGCAATTCAACAAATACCTGCCTATGCTAAATTCCTAAAAGATTATTGCACTCATAAGAGAAAATTTCAAGAGCATGAGACTGTAGCCTTAATTAAAGAAGTAAGTGTTGTGATATTAAGAAAACTCCTACCAAAACTGAAAGATACGGGTAGTTTTACTATTCCCTGTAGGATAAGTGATCAGTTGTCTGAGCGAGCATTACTAGATTTGGGAGTGGGTGTAAATTTGCTACCATACACAGTATTTGAAACCCTAGGATTGGGGGAGCTACAACCAACTTCCATTACCTTGCAGTTGGCAGATAGAAGTATAAAAAGACCTAGGGGTATTCTTGAGGATGTCCTGGTAAAGGTAGGTGAATTCATTCTACTTGCTGATTTCATTGTGTTAGATATGGAGGAATGCCCTATGTCATTACCCATGCCCATCATTTTAGGAAGACCCTTCATGAGAACTGCCGATACAAAGATTTGTGTGAAAAAGGGTATAGTAAGTATGAAGGTAAATGGTGAGAAAATAAAGTTTAAAATATTTGATGCATTAAAACTACCTCAAGATGATATGGAATGCTTTAATGTATGTATGATGCAAAATTTTGTTGAGCAAGCTTTTCAGGTCCAGCACATCAATCCATTAGAGACTACTATTACCCATAGCTTTACAACAATTGACGTTAAGCAAGAACCAGAAGATGTTACTAATGACATCATTAAAGCTATGCACTTCCTTGAGGCTTTTCCAAAACACTCAAGTAAGTATGCTCCTCCTTTTGAAACTCTCATACCTACTAATACTACTATTCTTTCTTCTATTGTCCAGGCACCAACATTGGAATTAAAGCAGCTGCCAGAGCATTTAACTTATGCCTACTTGGGAGAGAATAAGACGTTACCTATGATTGTAACTACTAATTTGACTATTGGAGAAGAAGAAAAATTATTAAGAGTTCTTAGAGAACAAAGATCTGCCATAGGATGGACCATTACTGACATTAAGGGGATAAGTCCAGCTAAGTGCATGCATAGTATCTACCTTGAGGATAAAGCAAGGCCCACTCGAGATGCTCAAAGAAGACTTAACCCACACATGAAAGAGGTAGTAAAGGCCGAGGTATTAAAATTACTAGATGTTGGCATTATCTATCTCATCTCAAACAGTAAATGGGTAAGTCCGGTCCAAGTTGTTCAGAAAAAGAGTGGGATCACAGTGGTGAAGAATGAGGACGAAAAGCTCATACCTACAAGAAAAACAATTGGTTGAAGAGTCTGTATTAACTACCGAAGATTGAACAAAGTGACCAGAAAAAATCACTTCCCCTTGCCATTCATTGATCAGATGTTAGAGAGATTAGCTGGCCACAGCTATTATTGCTTCTTGGATGGGTACAACCAGATTGCCATAGCACCTGAGGATCAAGAAAAGACTACCTTCACATGTCCTTTCGATACATTTGCTTATCGAAGGATGTCATTCGGTTTATGCAATGCACCAGCCACTTTTCAAAGATATATGATGAGCATATTTTCTGATATGGTGGAGAAATACATTGAGGTATTCATGGATGATTTCAATGTCTTTGGTTCCAATTTTGATGAATGCTTAAGTCGTCTAGAGAGTGTCCTTAAGAGATGTGAAGAGAGCAACTTAGTGTTGAATTGGGAGAAATGTCACTTTATGGTTCAACAAGGCATTGTATTGGGACATTCCATCTCCAACAAAGGTATTGTGGTAGATAAGGCTAAAATAGAAATCATTTCAAAGCTACCTCCTCCTCTCACAGTCAAGGGTGTTAGAAGTATTCTCGGACATGCTGGTTTTTATAGACAATTCATCAAGGATTTCTCCAAAATCTCATGACCTCTTTGTGCATTATTAGCTAAAGAAACCAAATTTGAGTGGACTGATAACTATATGACAGCTTTCAACACATTGAAGGATGTTCTAACCTCTGCCCCAATAATGATGGCACCAGATTAGAATCTTCCATTCGAATTGATGTGTGATGCCAGTGATTTCACCTTGGGAGCTGTCTTAGGTCAAAGAGTCAATAAGGTACCTTATGCTATTTACTATGCTTCTATAACTTTAAATGATGCTCAGCTTAACTACTCTACTATTGAAAAGGAATTGTTAGCTGTTATTTTTGCTTTAGAAAAGTTTAGATCATATCTTATTGGCTCTAAGGTTATTGTATTCACTGATCATGCTGCTTTAAGATATTTGTTTTCTAAGAAAGATGCAAAGCCCAGGTTAATCTAATGGGTACTCTTATTGTAAGAATTTGATTTGAAAATCAAAGATAAGAGAGGCAGTGAGAATGTGGTTGCAGATCATTTATCAAGGCTACCCTATGAGAATGACAAAAATGAGTTGCCCTTGAATGAGAACTTCCCTGATGAACAATTGTTCGCACTAGAGGTAAAACTTCTGTGGTATGCTGATATTGTCAATTATCTAACTGCTAAAGTTTTTTCCCCAGGTATGACCACGCAAGGAAAGAAGTGGTTAATATCTATGTCTCGACACTACCATTGGGATGATCCCTACCTTTTCAAATTCTGTCCCGATCAGATCATCCGACGGTGTGTCTTGGAAGAGGAGCATTTGAGCTTATTACAACATTTCCATCAGTTTGCTTGTGGAGGACATTTTGGGGCCAAGAAAATAGCACTTAAGGTACTACAATATGATTTTTATTGGCCTAATCTGTTTAAAGATGCCTTCACATTCTGTAGCTTATGTGATAGATGCCAACGGACAGGTAACATCTCATCCCGAAATCAGATGCCCCTACAAAATATCCGTATAGTAGAATTTTTTGATGTATGGGTCAATGATTTCATGGGTCTATTCCCCAATTTTTTTGGTAATTTATATATTCTTGTGGGTGTGGATTATGTGTCTAAATGGGTCGAGGCTATCCCCTCAAAGACTAATGATCATAAAGTGATGTTGAAGTTTCTACAGGATAACATTTCTACCCGATTCGGGACACCAAGAACGATCATTAGTGACGGAGGCAGCCATTTTCATCATCATTCTTTTTCCACACTCATCAGAAAATATGGAATCACTCATAAAGTTGGCACCCTATATCACCTTCAGACTATTGGCCAAGTAGAGATAAGTAACCGAGAAATCAAAAGCATCTTGGAGAGAACCATGAATCCTAGTCGGAAGGATTGGTCTTTACGACTCAATGATGCTCTGTGGGCATACAGGACAACTTACAAGACACCAATTGGGATGTCCCCATACCGCTTAGTCTTTGGAAAAGCATGTCATCTACCCGTAGAGCTAGAACATCAAGCATGTTGGGCCATTAAACAATTCAACTTTGATATGAAACAAACGGGTGAGAAAAGGAGGCTGCACTTAAATGAGCTAGAAGAATTACGGTATGACGCATATGAGAATGTCAAGCTTTACAAGGAAATGGCAAAAGCCTATCATGATAAACAACTAGTGCGAAAAGAGTTTCACGTAGGACAAAGAGTGCTACTCTACAATTCGAGATTAAGGCTGTTCCTAGGCAAACTAAAGTCCCGTTGGGCTGGTACGTATATGGTCAGCAAGGTCTTTCCTCATGGGGCTTTGGAGATTCATAGCTCAAATAGCAATCAGACATTTACAGTCAATGGACACCGATTCAAACCTTACCTCGATCTCAACATACCTCTGCGAGACAAGGGCTTGACACTTCAAACCGTACAATATATAGCTGATCCACAAACACCTAAACCACTTGAATGCCCAGTTTTTGTCGCACATAACGTCATTACCTGATGCAAAGCGATCGAGCGCATTTACACCAGCAACTACACTCCAATGCCTGAAACAAGCAATCTGCACCACCTGATGACCAGCAGTGAAAGGATACCCTGTCTAGCTGAAGACATAAAACTTAGTGCTCATGGGAGGCACCCCAAAGCATATCCTTTTCATTATAGTATTTTTCATTTATTAATATTTATGCTTATATTTAAATGTTTATTATCCATATTTCTTGTTTTCCGGCACAACGTTTTTTTTATCAGTAAATAAAGCTTGTATTAATAAAAAATGTACAAAAATCACTGGGCATACCCAGGGGATTTACAATGAGAGCATATACAAAAAACAAAAATTAGCTTACAAAAGAAGCTTTAACTCAGGGCAAAAAGCATACACAATTCTATAAATTACAATTTGGATCTTTTTGGCTAGGTTGATAGGTTGAATTGAGGTTTGCTCAAATAATTTAGCATTTCTAGCCATCCATATATTGTACACTATACAGGCTAGGGCTATCCTTTTTGCTATGGCTGGGGGGCCTGATCCTCTTACTTTTTGGGTCCACTTGATTGCACTTTCAATTGTAGTCATTTGTCTTCTGCAACCTAGCCAAACTTTGATGGTATCCCAGGTTTCCTTACTAATCCGGCATGAGAAGAAAAGGTGCTTCCTAGACTCTTCATGCTCTTTACATAGTGGGCAGAGTTTATCTTCTCCTTCCAGCTGTAGTCTATCCTTTGTAAGAAGCCTGTTCTTTATGGCCAACTAAAGAATAAAGGAGTGCTTATGGGGGCAGTGACCATTCCATACCAAGGAAGCCCAACTGACCACATTTCCTTTCAGCCTGATTGAATTATAAACCTTCTTTATGCACAAATCATTCTGGTCCTTCCATTCCATTAACCTTTCCCTGGCCTGCTAGGTAGAAGTTGACTGGCCAGTCAAGTCATTTATGATTTCTAGAATTTTATTCCATAGAGGAGAGTCATCCTTTCTTGCCATGATCTCCCAAATAGTTCTGTTCATCAAATAATAGTGCTGAACCCACTGAATCCATAGAGAGTCTTTCTTCATGTGTATGTTCCATAGGACCCTGGTTAGGAGAGCCTTATTCCATGCTTTTAAGTCTACCAGGCCTAAACCTCCTTTAGTTTTTGGTTTGCAAAGATCAGCCCAAGCTACAAGAGCCTTCCTCATACCATTGCTCCTACCATTCCAAAGAAATGTTATGCACATCCTAATTATTTTCTCCAGGATGTTGCCAGGGATAGGGAAGATGGCAAGCCAAATACACTCCACACCTTGAAGCACTGATTTGATCAGTTCTGTTCTGCCAACATAGGACAAAGAAGAACCAGCCCAGACATTTATGTATCCTTATATTTTTTCAATGAGGGGAAGTAGTGAGCATCATTTTATCTTGCTGAAGCCAAAGGAACACCCAAGTATTTGAAAAGGAGGCTACCATCCACCATTCCAGTAATCCTTCTGATTTTCATTAACTCAGCAGCCTGGACTCCAGCATGGAAAACATTTGATTTGGACAAGCTTGCTTGCAGCCCAGAGCACTCACTGAATTGGTTGACACATTTCATTAGTTGCCCAACAGACCTAGCACATCCTATCTAGCAAAGAGAATGAGGTCATCAGCAAAAGCCAAGTGGGTGATCTTGAGTTTGTCACACTTAGAGTGATATCTGAACCCATCTTCTTCATTCAATTTCCCAAGAAGTCTGGACAAGTACTCCACAATCATGACAAACAAGTATAAAGAGAGGGGGTCTCCTTGTCTGAGGCCCCTTTTGCCAACAAAGAAACCATGCAGACTCCCATTAATGGATAGAGAAAAGGCTGTAGAAGTTACACATTCGATGATCCAATTTCTGAATTTATCAGGAAACCCAAGACCAGCAATTAAACTATTCAGAAACTCCCATTCAACAGTGTCATAAGCTTTCCTTACGTCTATTTTGATCATACACCTTGGTGAGATTCTTTTCCTGCAGTATTTCTTGAGCAACTCCTGGACCAGGTAGATGCTTTCAGCCATGCTTCCAGATTTGATGAAAACAGCCTGGGCTGGATTGACAATGTATTCCAGGCAGGGGGCTAATCTAGAGGCAAGGATCTTAGAGATGATCTTATAAATCACATTACAGCAGGCTATAGGTCTGAAATCCTCCATTTTCAAAGCTTGTTTGCATTTAAGGATCAAAGCAAGGGAGGTAAGGTTTAACTGTTTAAGTAACCTCCCATTCTGAAAAAATTCCTGCACAGCCTCAATAATATCTTGGTTGATTACATCCCATGCTTTCTTGAAGAATCTAGAAGAATAGCCATATGGACCAGGGGACTTATCCTCCCCTATAATCCAAAGGGCTTCCTTAATCTCTTCCACTGTGACTTCCTTAATCATCAGATCAGCTTGGCTCTCTTGGATTAAAGGACCTTCTCTAATGACTTCCAGGTCAAGGGGCCTGCAACTGGATGAAGATCCTAGAAGGTCCTTATAGAACTTTAGGAATTCCTCTATCACTTCAGCTTCAGAGGCAGTCTATGACCCGTTTGAGGATAAAACAGCAGTTATTTGGTTTTTACTAGTCTTCCTTTTTAACAAGGCATAGAAAAATTTTGAACCCCTATCACTGTTAAGAAGGTATCTGTATTTGGCCTACTATGATAGGAAGCTCCTATCAGCTTCAGCTAGCTGAAAGGCTCTCAGCTTCTGGGCAGCCACCATTGTTTGAAGCTCTAAATCAGAAGGATTGTCATGGAGCTCCCTTTGGAGACTAGTCAGCTTTTGTGAGGCCTCTAGAGCTCTCTCTGAAATGTGGCTGAAATGTTTCTCATTGAGCAGTTTTAAATGAGGTTTGAGAGCTTTCAAGTTTCTACTCAGTTTAAACAATTTAGTACCTCCCAAGGTTCTGCCCCAGTGTAGTATTACAGTCTCAAGAAATTTATCATGTTCTGTCCACATATTGAAGAACTTAAAGGATCTTCTACTCCCACTAACTTCATCCAGCAAGGTTACAAGGCTTGGAGAATGATCAGAAAGGCATCCAGCAGGAAGGAATGTCACCTGGGCTCTAAGCCCCTTTTGGTACCATACATTATTCACCATTACTCTATCCAGTTTACTCCAGACTTTGTTATTAGACTAAGTAAACAAGTACCCAGTAGTACTGACATCTGTTAAACCAGTTTCTCTACAACAAAATGAAGGGTCCCTTAACTCATAGTCTGCAAAAGGTAGCCCATTAGCTTTCTCATCAGCAGCAAAAACATTGTTGAAATCCCCCAGAACAAGCCAAGGGGCTGGGTTATCATAGCTAAAGTTACAAAGATTATCCCACATGGGTCTTCTAGCAACAATGGAATTAAAACCATATACAAAGCTTACTACAAATTTACAGGAGGAAATTAAACAAATAATATTACAATGGATAACTTGGGGGTAGGCTTCAATTATAGAAATATTGACCTTGGAAGGGTCCCACAGCACCAAAATTTTGACAGCAGGATGGGTTGAAAAATTATTAATATGTCTCCAAATGTTGAACTTGTTACCCATAATTCTGAGCAGCTTGCCTTCATCAAGCTTGGACTCCAAAATTTTCATCATGTCAATTCTATTGCTTTTCATGAGGTGCAATACCCCATTGTGCTTCAGGGGTTTATAGAAACCCCTGATGTTCCAGCATGCTACAATCATTGAGGGTTCTGGGAGGTTTTCCCTCCCTTCCCAACTGAATGAGGATCTTTCAATCCTGTTTTTCCTTTCTTCTTCTTAGCTGTAGGTATGCTGCTCCCCTGCTTTCCTATCTCCTTAGGCATCACACAAATGTTAGGGGGGTCTCATCCTTTGAAGCCTAAGTATCTTTCTGTATTGCCTTCTTTGCCTTAGTTCGATCTTGGTTACTGCTCACCATAGATACTCTGTGTGAACTTCCTTCATTGCCCGAGGCAGAGCCTTCCAACTCAAGTCTCAAGGACTTCGATTCCTCCTCTCCCAAGGAGCAGGAAGAGTTTTCTGACTCTTTGCTTGATCCTCTAGACTCAGTCTTGCTAGAGTCTACTGGAACTTCCTGACGCAAATCAGGTATTTTAGCAGCTTTGGATTGGAAATGGTTTTGTACAAATTCTAAGTCTTTCTTCTCTTGGATTGATTGGGGAAGTTTCCTACTGGACTTCTTTTTTCCCATGTTGGGGAGACTAGTGATATTGATGCAGAGAATAGGGGGGATGAGAGAAGAGCGGGAACCATGGACAAGTTACTGTAGCAGTTGAGAGCTTCTCTCTCTTACTTGCCCGGGTCTACAACGTTTGTTTTTCTTTGTAAGGAACTTAGTGCGTGCATCCAGTTTAAGTTTGGGGGTGTGTTACGAACAATACAAGCAGTCTACTTCTCCATCTCCTAGGTCAGATCTTTCCATGACACAGACACATTTGGGACAATGTGTATATTAAGTTTG